>JAVIWB010002318.1:0-102962 GCA_031893035.1 Dermolepida albohirtum | reverse complement strand
ATCGTGAGATGTCATTGGTTTTTTAAACAAGGACGGGAATTCCTTGAAGACGACCCGAGGCCGGGCAGGAGCATTGAGGTGACCACGCCAGCACTTATCCAAAAAATTGAACAAATTGTACTCGAAGATGCTCGACTAAAGAAGAAACAATTCGCAGAAATGGTTGGAGTATCCGATACAACAATTTTTAAAATCCTACGCGATCATCTCGGCATGTCTAAGGTCAGCGCAAGATGGGTGCCGAGAATGCTCACGCCGCCGCAAAAACAACAGCGCGTAGAGTGTTCGCGTGCATTTTTGGACCTCTGTAATGAAGACAAGGATGGTGTATTGAGTGAAATTGTTACTGGAGACGAAACTTTGGTTCATCATTATGAACCTGAGTCCAAACAAAATTCCATGCAGTGGCATAAAAAGGGCACAGCACCTCCCAAGAAATTTAAAGTGTCACAATCAGCTGGGAAACTCATGGCAACGGTATTTTGGGACTCGGAAGGAATATTGTTGATTGATTATAAAGATAAAGGTGTTTCTATAACCGGAGAATATTACGCTTCAATATTAGAGCGACTAAAAGAAGCCATTAAAGAGAAAAGACGGGGAAAATTGACAAAAGGTGTTCTGCTTTTGCACGACAACGCACCCGTCCACAAGAGCCGCGTTGCGTTAGCTGCCCTGCATAAGGTGGGCTTCGAAATTGTGAATCACCCACCCTACAGCCCAGACCTGGCCCCGAGTGATTATTACCTGTTTCTGAAAATGAAAAAAGAGCTGCGGAGTAAAAAATTTACTGCCGATGATGAAGTCAAGGAGGCAGTTTCGGCGTATTTTGCAGATAAAGAGAAATCATTTTTTTATGAGGGTATAAATAAATTAATTGAGAGATGTGAAAAATGTATCCGTCTTGCAGGTGAATATATTGAAAAAGAAAAATAATTTGGTTTTTTTATTTCCACCCCTTGCCCCCCATTCCGCGAATATAAAAACGCTCCCACGTATGTATACGCGAATTTTCACATACAATGGACACTCAAATAAAAATACTGAAAGGAAAAGAGAAAGGAATGGAAAAATGAACCGAAGCGTCCTTAAAAGTGAACTGAATGTTTTATTGTCCCTAATGGTCAGAACACAAACACAGAAAAATAAAATTATAGTTATCATAAAACGACCAATCTATTAAAAAGAAAAGAACATAAAAAAGTATATACAACTTTGAAACCTAAATATTAGAAAAACATATATTAGTCAACTAAAACAGGTTAGATTTCATACATAACTACGAAACTACGCTATTTATTATCAACACTTTCTGGTAGGAATTTCTTCATTTCGTTTTGAAATACATTTTGGATGCAATAAATGTACATATAATGCGTACCAGTGGCGGCTCGTGAGTATTTTACATGGTGAGGCAGATAGAATAATAAATATTCAAAATTGTTTACAATTGATTAATAAACTCTATATACCTACTACATATAAAAACAGTTTATATATATTTATATATATAGGGCTTCCAGTACAAACAGGGCTGCCAGACGTGAACTGAGCCCTATATCGCGCCCCATTCGATTTTTAAGGGAAAACGAAGTTTCAAAGCAAACCCTTGTGAAACGAAAATAAATATTCTAAAAAATCAAACAAATTCTAAAAACATTAATCGAAAATAAGAACTCAATCTTCTAGGATTTAAAAATAAAAAATAAATACATTCCTATTATAATATAAAATTTAATAATATAACAAATATATACATATATATGTATATATATAAATCAACAACAATCCAATAACAAAATTTCAAAATTACATGCAAAATGAAAATATTTTAAAATACAGAGAATTTCCTTTATTGGCATTGCACGTACAATTACATTTAATAGATTTTACTTCTTGTATAGCAAAGGTATCCTCCGGTTTTTTGTGTTAGCAAAATAATCAATTACATCATTATAAAGTCTTTCATCCCTCGTCATCGTTTTAACCAATTCCTTTTCGATTGCAATTAGTGCACAGTTACTAAGTCTTTGTTGTCCAATTGTATTTCTAACATACGATTTTATACGTTTCAATGTGGAAAAACTTCGCTCAACGGACGCGGAAGTTACCTATATGGTAACTACTATACTTAGCAATTTAAAAAGTTCTGGCATACAGATGGCTAACTTTTGTTCGTGCATAAATCTTAACATTTCACATGGTGTTTTAGAATTACCAAGGAGTTGCATGTCACTATAAATAACAGCTAATTCATTTTTTAATTGAATTTGATCAAAAAATTTATATTGTTCAAATTATTTAAGAGCCTCTGAGGAAATGCCTTCGAATATTCTTCAAATTTACTTTCTGTTAATAAATCAAAGAAAGCAAGTTTTTCTAAATCAATAAATCTAATTTCAATTTGACTAATAAACGTATCTAGAATTTCGAAAAATTATTTTCTATAATTTTGTTTAGTATCTGGAACGTCATCAATTCTACGCCTTTTATGTGCAACAGATTCGTCAGACACCGAATTTTCGTATACAGTACTGAAATATGTATCACACTCCCGAAATTCTCTAAACTTATCAAGTAAAAAACGTAATTATTATTATTATTATTGAAATTTCTGTTAGACTTACCGTGTATTGTAAGAGATTTTGATAAACCAGGGTTTGGTCTTGGAAGGTTTTTGACATATAATTGATCTTCTACCGATAGAACAACGAACGTATTTCTTATTAAAAAATCTACAATGTCTTGTGTATTTCTTACATTTTCTAAATCCATATTCACAATTTTTAAATCACTGAAAATATCACTAAACAAATATTAAAATATTTAACCTAACTTTGTTATTCCCCCAACTGCTGTAATTTGCGATTCGGGCCGAGAATGTCAGCCTCGAGTATATTCGGTAGTTCGGCGATTGTGATTCGATGAGAGGCTCAGTTTAAATTGGCTTCAGATTGATATCTAAATAATATCTACTTGAAACAATAAAAATACTCCTGTTAAAACTTAAAACATATTATTTGCGTGGAGGAAATATTGAGAAACTGTACAAGAAGAATGTAAACCTTTAGACATCTTTATATCATTAAATAAATACTTAATTTATCCTATTAATAATGCTTTCTATATTATTAAAAAATTCAAAAATCTCACAATAAAGTTAGAAAAATCTATTAACTTTTTGAATATTTTTTCTTCTTTGTTATCTTAAATATGTAGCTAATACTTTACTGTAATTTCCATAGAAATTGAGAATTTTTTTGACTGCTGTAGTGCGTTATAAATTTTCAATGAGAGGCAATGAGTGGCCGGGCCTCAAATATTCGTGTTTAGTAGGGATATACATAGATCAAGCATGAAGTTGGTCGGGGCAAGTATACGCGCTCGTACATTCGCACGGAATTAAAATGAAATGATAAATTTGTACTTTGCTTGTAATGCCGGTTTATTTAAAACTATTTTCTTATTGTTTATAAGATAAATTCTGAATAAAAGATGATAATTAATTTATAAAGAATTTTAAAAGTATACATATTATTCTTGTTATAATTCCAAGATTTAGATGGTGAGGCACTGCCTCACCTGCCTCACCTGACCAGCCGCCACTGATGCGTACAATCTTCATTTTGTAACTATTTAACAAATGCATAAATACAGAAAAAATACTTACTTGTGTACATATAAATATATATGAGTCAACAGCTTGAATACGATTATAATTGTTAACACAAACATTATCCCTTCTTCTAATTTGTTTATCGACCTTTAAGAATGTGTAGCATTTTTGTGATAAAACGACAGTCATAGAAGGAATATTTTCTAATTTAGTTATTCCACGAGTCGTTGTGTCGTGTGTCCATTTCTGTTCCTTTTAAGTCGTAAGTGAAAGTTCATAATTTCATTTATATTTAAGAACGTATTAAGTGTTTTAAAAATTTCTTTTTTTAGCTAAAATTATGTGGAATTATTAGATCTGTAAATGTATTTGGATGTAAGATATAAACCGACATTCTTTTGTTTTTTTTTTATTTATCATTATTAAATTTCTTCTTTGTCGATATCGAATTTACAATTAGTTCAGAATATAAAAATTTATGACGCTTAAAACTTAGAATTCGTGATTTCTTTTGTAAAAAAATCGTTTCAATTAATTCCTTGACCTGCGGTGTATCAATATACCATATTTTTGGAGTTCACATAATTGCATAATTTAACTGTAAATATTGGGTTGGCAACTAAGTACTTTCGGTTTTTACTGATAAAGAGCGTTGCTTTATTATTGTATTTGTATAGCGTATGTTAGTGCTGTACTTTACCGTTTGTCGCGTGATACTAGTCACATTGACGTAACTTCAGAAGCAAGTAGTGCGTGATTTTTATTAAAGCTATTAGCTGTGGGTTAATTTTAAATGGAGTGCAGAAACGAACATTTTCGACATATTTTACTATTTTATTTCCGTAAAGGAAAGAAAGCTGCTGCGGCTCACAAAAAGATATGTGAAATTTATGGTGCTAATTGCTTAACAGAGCGCACGTGTCAGAATTGGTATAAAAAATTCCGTTCTGGAGATTTTTCCCTCAAAGATGAGCAACGTTCTGGTCGGCCTACTGAAGTTGATGATGACCAAATCAAAGTCATAATTGAAGAGGATCGTCATATAACTGTTCGAGAGGTTGCGGAGAGGCTATATGTATCGCACACAACAACTGAAAAACATTTAAAATGTCTTGGGCTAGTTAAGAATTGAAAGAAATTTATTTAACACAAAGAATCAACTTTTGCGATATGCACCTTAGACGAAATGAAACCGACCCTTTCTTAAAAAGAATCATCACTGGTGATGAAAAATGGCTCCTGTACAGTAACATACTTCGAAAACGATCATGGAGCAAACACGATAAACCAGCTCAAACCACATCGAAAGCTGAATTGCATCCAAAAAAGATCATGCTGTCAGTTTGGTGGGATTACAAAGGTGTTGTGTTTTTTGAGCTGCTTCCAAGGAATCAAACGATCAATTCTGATGTTTACTGTCAACAATTAATAAAACTGGATGAAGCAATCAAAGAAAAACGGCCAGAATTGTCAAATCGGAAAGGTGTAGTTTTCCACCAAGATAATGCAAGGCCTCGCACATCTTTGGCAACTCGTGGGAAACTATTGGAGCTTGGCTGGGAAGTGACGCCACATCCCCCATACAGCCCTGATCTAGTACCATCTGATTACCATTTATTTCGAAGTTAGCAGAATTCTTTGAATGGTAAAACTTTCACAAATGACGATGACCTTCACTCGCACCTGGTTCAGTTTTTTGCTGATAAGGACCAGAAATTTTATGAGCGCGTAATCATGCAGCCGAAAGAAAGATGGCAAAAGGTCATTGAGCAAAATTGAAAATATATAATTCATTAAAAACTATTCTTTGTTTAAAAAAATAGTGTTTTATTTTATACTACAAAACCGAAAGTACTTAGTTGCCAACCCAATATAAATGTTTATCAACGGTGCTTGGTAATTCTTTCTGATAATTCGAACCATGCCGCGCTGTCTTTAGCAACCTTACGGTACCCGAAAGTGACGAACATTTTTTTTTTCTAAAAGGAAACGAAAGAGCCGTAATCTTTATGCTAAACCTTATGGCAGCTGATATTCTGATTTCATTTCGGTAGGAAAGTAGAGCGATTTGATTATTGAGTGCTTGAAATTTTATGAAAAGCTGAAAATGGAAGACTAAAGTGTATATTTTCGGCCTTACTTCCGTAAAAGGAAGAACACTCGTCTTGTGAAAAGTTACGTAAATTACTATGACAATAGACTCTACAAGAGCGTCACGCCAACGATATCTTACGAAATTCTAGGCAAGTGATTTTAATCTCAATAACAATCTAGGTTAGGGAGACCCACTGAAGTCGATGAGGAGAAAATAAAGGCGTCGCTCGAGTCAAACCGACGATAAGCAACCTAAACATACATCAATCAAGTGTGGAAAACGTCAGCAGGCTCAATGTTTCGGTTCTTCATGGACAAGCTGACTTGACAGCGCGTATAAGCAGCTATGATATGCTCCTTAAAGTAGCAACTAAACACTATAGAAATAAAGGCAGTAAGAATAAAAATGCGAAGTCCATAACAAGAATTGACAACATTGAAATAAAAAGCGATGTCACGTGTTTTATGTTCAAAAATAAGTAATATAAACTATTAGAAGTGAAAAATTTTGTCATAGAATAACAAAAAAAGAATAAAGTTTGCGTTTGCCGACAAAGCCAGATAGACTGAAGAGTGTTGGATTACACGAAACGCGTCTCTATCATTGCTTTTGTCGACAAACTTTCGATTAATTCCAATTTACTTGCAATCTTCAATTGCATTCGATGCAGATGTCTCAGCTTGTGTTCATATGTTAATAGCATAGCTATCTAACGGGCGTTTAGGAGACTAGAGCTCCTCGTTCGGCTAGTTCGTTGGTCGCTACGTGAGATGTCGGTATAGTGCTATATTATTTTGTTTTTGTTGGCGACATGGAAAAAAATAGTTATCATTTTTTTACCAAAAATTTTGGCAGCTAAAGAATATTACTAAATGTTACAGTGGTGCCAACTACATATTAAAATCATAACCTACTCTAATTTTATTGAACGCACGAAATATTAAATAAAATACACCGATTTACGTATTTTTCCTCTTTTTTTTCCAGTCAAATAATGGCGGGCGATGACTCACCAACGGAGAAAAAGGAAGAGTTCCATTACGGCCGGTCGACACCGCCGCCTACAACCAGCTACGTGTCCGCCAGCAAGAAACACGACCACGGAGACATTACAACGGTGGCCGAACCTCCCAAAGAGGACAAGGAAAAGGATAAGGAGAAGGACAAAGAAAAAGACGACAAAGATGACATAGACGTCATGGGACCGGGCGCGAATCCCGGCTACAATCCGAATGAGATCCGGAGCAAAACGGACGATGAGAACGTCAACAAACGCGATAAGAGGGAAGACAAAGATTGGGATAAGGACAGAGACGGGCCGGGCAAGAAGGTAGACGGTTCGGATGTGTTAGACGGACAGTGGATGCCGCCCAAGGACTCCAAACAGTTTCCGGAAGAGGAGGAAGATGATAATTGTACAGTAAAATGCCTTTATTACACGATGCAATGCTGCGAATGCTCAATATCATGATTTAATATTATTTTTTTAATTTATTTTAATGGTGAATTCTATCGAATCAAAGTATTAGTGACGAATATGTCATGTGATAATGTCTAAATAATAACATAACCTCTTACGTAATATACATATATATAGATAAGTCCAAATGTAAAGCGCAGCTGTCTTTATGAGCAATTGTATCTGTGAATAGTCTAAATTAACATTTCATTTTAAATATGTGTGTGTATATAATTAATATTCATATCGCTAATAGATAATTATACTAATTTATATATGATAATAGGATAATTTGGAAAAAAACAAAGCAATAAATTATATAATTGACGTTTTGTATATTACAGCAGTGTTTGAATGAATCGAAGCTGGAAGACCGGTAAGAATACCTCATTACTTAACCGGAATTCGTTATTGAACAGAACAGGTGTGTCTAGGAGGTAACTTGTCTTTCATAAGACAATCATTATTCCTGTACTCTTTGTTTGGAATACCGTATAGGTAAGCGTGTTGTAATCGATTTGATTTAAGACAGAATCTTGAAAAATATTCGAAAACAAATTGCACGAGAAATTAATAAATGCAACCAAATATTATGCTGGAGCACTTTCTGAAACTCACGACTTCATTCAGCTATTTTTTTAGGATCGAATCTGCCAAAGGTTTATATTATTATATTAAGAAAATATTCCAAATCGTTCCCCATCCACAGTATCTCCGTACCAGTACAAGTCGTTTCAATTAACAAACAAGCCAGGGCTCTTGGAGTGTCGGGATTCCAAATAAGCTTTGATATTTTGTATTTTTCCCCGATTACTGAGCTCGTTCTTTCGCCCCAGCATCACCATATCGGAATAAATCGGTCCAATTGCAAATAAACCAGAACTGTTGGAGAATTGAGACTCAAAATAAGCTTTGATGTTTTATATTTTATTCCCGATTACTGAAATTCGCCAAGGCATCTCCATATCAGGACAAATCAGATGAATTCCAAATCAGCCAGGACCGTTGGTGAATCGAGATTCTAAATGAGCTTCCTTTTTCTGTATTTTATTCCTCCATATCAACTTTCAATTGTAAATAAGCCTGTTTGAAGAATCAAGATTCAAATAAAAACATATTTTTTTAAATATTTTGATAAAATGCTAGAATTATATTATAGTTTGCATTTAAAAAAATTTTCTCTAGATCTTGAGTATAAATATAAATAAGATATACACCATATTATTATTATTATACTTATTTTTGTGCTATTTACTTTAGCTCTATTATAAAAAAATTTCGATACTTCTCGTCTTAAGTTGTGTATCTTTTTGGTCATGTTGATTAATGCTACATACCTTGCTTTCATATTAAAAGCTACAAACACCGTATCATATTATATTCAGGTCTAGGTACCGAATGCCGACCGGAATATAAAGTTGTGGGGCGCGAGTCAGTCGAATCACAACAACGACTGACTACAGATTAAGTAGTTGTTCGTGGTACTTGGCGGCTAGTACGATCAGTAGTCAGTTATAGTCGTGATTCAAATGACTCGCGCCCCACCACCTTACATTCTGATCGGTATTCGGCAGCTAGACCTGAATATGTGGTTTTCGTAGCGAGGTAAGATGAATGCACGGTATATAAAAATTGTGTGCTAGAATTTCTTGACCGTATCCCGTATACATAAATAAAATTTTATTTACGTTCCATTAGGTAATTAGGCTAGGAAATAATTTTTTTTTGTAAATATGGCACTTTTGTATAAATATATTTTGTATTTAATTACATTTATACGTACTATTCACTGATAGATGGTGCAATATGGGAAATTCTGAATTTGTATTCTGGCCTGAAAAATAAAGTTTTTTTTTTTATTTACTTATTTTTTTGTTTTCTTTTCTAATATATTAAAGCGATTCCATATAGAATGACATTTACCTAAAGATATTCATAATAAACGTTCAAAGTGAGTTTTCAAT
The DNA here is from genome assembly GCA_031893035.1 of Dermolepida albohirtum. NCBI lineage: Eukaryota > Metazoa > Arthropoda > Insecta > Coleoptera > Scarabaeidae > Dermolepida > Dermolepida albohirtum. Next base: position 93,828 of record JAVIWB010002318.1, on the reverse strand, counting down.
CATTAAAAGTCTTTTCTTGGCTCACGTCATTTTCATGCTTGAATATAAGTACATCCTGGTATTCAGACTAATATCTTAGAACAAATCAAAGCAGCCCATGGTACATTCGGCACGAAATTACAATCGTCTGGGGATGAATTTGCCTTGATATTGACATTCATAGATGTACTTTTGTAGGGGTACTTGATATGTAATGTACAGACTTCAGTTATGTATGTTACTATTGTAATTGTATTGTTTCTTGTCCACATGATTGTTTTTGTCAATTCTCAAGTTTTCAGAAATAGGCGAATGACAAGCACAGAACTCAATAATCAACTTGAAGCAGTCAGAAATGACAAAGTTCCTGCTGTAACTGTAAGATGGTTAGGGGAAGTAAGAATAGTAGGAGGCCAGTTGAATCTTCAGAATGTCGTGAAAGAGTGTGGCGAAGAACTGGAGATTTGTTATGACTGCGCAGTGTCTCAAAGGAAGCGCTTTGCTGGTGTATCAAGATTGTTCTGGGGAGATATTTGCTTTGACGCCCACATAAGGTTAATCCCTATTCACCAAAGGTCAATAAATATTGAATACAACATTATTAAGTACTATGTAACGCCTTTCCATGTTCATATTATATTGTTAATTTACTTTTCATATATGCTTCAGGATGAATGTTGAGCAATGCTTTGCATTTAGAAGTGATTATAAATAAGTACGAGGGTAGCCGTTTATATTTCTGGAACTGGCAACGCTGTTAGTGTTGCCTCCGATCTGATGATTACATCGTGAAGTTTGTCATTTTTGACAATATATTTACCTTGACAGTTTTATTATCCGGTCGCGATTTCGATTATTGACAGTAACTTGAAAATTTTATGTCAACGAAAAAATGGAATTAACTCGGGAACATTTTCGTGCAATAATTTTTCATAACTTTCGGCGTGGATTCTCTCAACAAGAATGCAGCGACGAGCTGAATTCATTATATGGTGATGAAGCACCATCGAAAACTACAGTATATCGTTGGTATAGTGAATTCAAACTTGGACGGCGTTCTTCGGACGGAGTATTTCGTGAAGGTCGTCCCACAAATGTTGTTGTATCGGAAAACATTAATGCAGTTTCTGAATTGATAATGCAAAATTATCATGTGACACACCATGAGATCGACGCATCTATAGGTATTGGTAACACGAGCGCGCATAAGATCCTGCATGAACATGAACGTTTAGCCGTTAAGAAGCTATGTTCACGTTGGGTACCACATAATTTGACAACCGCTCAAAAAAGTACTTCCGTCGATTGGTGCCAAGAAATGTACAAAAAATACAATGGCACTGCTTCAAAGAACATTTATAAAGTCGTCACAGGTGATGAATCTTGGATCTATACGTATGAACCCGATAGTAAATAGCAGTCGACTGTGAGTACTCCAAGATGAGCCAAAACCAACAACAGTTGTTCGCGCTCGAAGCATATCAAAGCAAATGATTTTTTCGGAAAAAAACGGTCACGTTCCAACCGTACCTTTAGGGAGTTGTAGAACGGTTAATTCCGAATGGTACACAACTATTTGTTTGCCAAAAGTTTTTGAAGAAATAAGGAAAATAAATCGAAAAAGACAGATCATTCTCCACCATGACAATGCTAGCTCTCACAGGTCGGTTCAAACAATTGAATATATGACCGGGCGAAACCCGGCCGTACAGCCCTGATCTAGCACTCTGTGATTTCTTTTCGTTCCCACACGTGAAGAATAAACTTCGTGGTCAACGGAAGAGGCATTCAGAACTCATATTGTGGAGATAACGCCTTCACAGTGGCAGCAATGCTTTTCGGATTGGTTTAAAGGAATGCAAAAGTGCATTGATTTTCAAAGAGAATATTTTGAAAAGCAATAAAATACTTTTGATAATAAAAATTTTTTTTGTTTGCTATTCCCGAAATATAAACGCTTATCCTCGTATAATCCAATGAGACGTGCCACTTATATAGATTTACCAGCGTAGATAAAGAAAAGGTCATATAAACATAAATGTTCTAACAGCGCTCGTTTTACTTTGGCTATTACTTCAGTTTTAACAAAGTCAGTAGGAGTTCCAAAAAGAGTTACTTCATATCATAACTCACAATACTGACTGATTTTATAACTCTACATTTATATATCTTCATTCATATTATTACCTCCTCCTTTGAAGAAAATGAAAATGAATGACGGTTAATTCAATGTTAATGTAAGGTGAGGAGTTAATAATTAGAAATTGTGTACAATGAGCATCAAAAGTCCAGGACGTGTGCTAAGCTGAAAGAAAGATTATTAGTGGAATAAAACGACAGGATTGCCCTTAAAATTTTATTCACAAGTTAAATTAATTCTTAAAACTAAATAAAATATGATAAACGTAATAGCAAAGCTGTAATAAACGATAAGTCTAACGATATATAGCCGTTTAATAAAATATACAAAGGGTTAGATTAAAATGTGTATCGGGCGATGCGTGTACTTGCGTGTTTGTGTATATGTATATATCCTGGATCAGGAAGCTGTGTATTTTCCGCGGACGCGAACTTAAACACATTAACACAACGTGGGAAACAACTTCACGATCACGTCAAAGGAATGCGTGTGTCCTTTGTCATGGTCTGAGAAGAAGTCTCTGTGTCTTACACGCGGCTGCTCTTAAGACACCCCGTATGCTTTAGCATACAGTGTCCAGTATCCTAACCCTTTAGGGTTAGGATACTGGTCATGTTTGAACCACCCAATAGCAAACGAGAATATTGGCGCGCTATATTCGACTTCCTAGAAAACGGCGGGTAGACGTTGCTTTATTACAGTTGGACAGTACGTGACGAATACAAAAGATTCCTGCATTTGTATATATCACAAAAAGGTCAAGATAAATAATAATTTATGACTTGAAACTCGAACTATTTTTAAATTTAGATAACTTAATTTAAAAAATTTGTATGCGAAGTGTAACAATATATGTAATCATCTTTTTTAAGCTCCTTGGGCCGATTCTAGAACCTTCTCCTACTATTATTTTCAACCGCATCTGCGTCGAACGCTATGCCATCGAAGCAGTTTTAAAGAGAATGTTTATTTTAAAATGCTGAAAGATTTATGCGTATTGAAGAAATGAATTCTGGAATAAGCGCTACCACGAATAAAGAACCGGAAGAAATGAATTCTGGAATAAGCCCAGATTACCTATAGCCGCAGGGTAAGATGTGACAGAATTTTTTCTGTTGGGCATTTAATAAATTATTTTAAGATGTTATGGTGTTTCACAATATTCATATTTCGTTGGACTAACTACGTTCAAACTACATAAATTCCCGAATCCCTATTTACTTCACCAATTAAAATTTAACTGTCGGAGAAAAATGGTTCTATTACCTTCGTAGTATACTTCATCAAGGTATCTTCGAGCTATACAAGTCGTAAAGTGATAGGTTTGAAAATAAAACAATTTTAATTTAAATGTGTATTAAACAAAAATATTTCCAGAATATACAATTTCTTCTTTAAATAATATAATTTCAGTTTCGAGTATGTTTTGGATAATAGATTTTCGAATATCTAATAATACAAGTTTTTACAACAATTTTATTCAGCAAATAAAATAAGCAGACACATCAACAAGAATTATTTACAAAAAGTCAAACTTAATATTGGATGGCGTGCGTTCAGATTTAATTTATGTAAAGACAATCATTCTTGCACGAATATAATTTGTCTTGACAATGTGCATTAATTATGTAAACCGTGCAAAATTTAATCAAACTTATCGTCGACTGTAAAGCCAAAATTAGCAAAATTTGTATAAATACTCAATATGTAGTGGATGATTTAAGTTCAATAACATTACCATGCATATATATACGTATATCACAGTGTCACTTATTAAATAAACATTTAAGTCTAAAAACAAAGCGGCGATTTTACGATGCTATGGCGCCCAATGTAAAACCTTTACCGATATTTTGTGTTAAGAAACAGGAAGTCGTGCCTGTTCAATAGGAACAAACCCTCGCCTAGTGAGGGAGGTCGCCTGTACGCATATCATTTGCCACTCAACCAATAAACAACTCGTGGCACACTAATCGAAAATGTCCAACGATCATATTATGTATTCATTTATTCTTGCAGTTTAAACAGGTGAACCACGCATTTATTTCAACGCGCTAGAAGTCTAGATCTACATACGATCTAGTACTTTAAATCTGAACGCATTCCAAGAACGCTCGCTCTCTCTTGCAGGTGCAATACTGTGATATTATGTAGGGAAGTATTTTCTTGACTGGTGAGATGGCGTCGTTTTATGACACAAAAACGAATTTTCTCCGTTATTGAAAAGTATAAGTCACGCATTACAATATTTCTAACAATTTACACGTATTTTATAGCACAATAGTATTTATATATACACAAACATGATAACAGTCTTTCCAAAAGAAAAATAAGGATTCTATAATGTGTAAAGTGTGAAAATCCACGAAATTTACTGTGTGGTGATATATGCCTCAAAAAATATCTATCAGAAACGAAAAAACCTTAAAGAGTATGAAATATAGTAGTTAGTTTTAAATATTTAGGCAGGATAATAAATAAAAATTATAGAAAGAATAAAACATCACAAAATACAGTCTGCATATAAAGTTTACTAACGATACAAACGGATAACGAATAGTAAACCGATACATAGGAAAATAAAATTAAATATACAGTAAGACAGGTGGTAATATATGCTGCAAACAATACATGCTTATCAAACGGAGACGAAAAAACCTGAAAATCTTTGAAAGGAAAATAAAAAAGAAATATAAATCTGCCGCAGTCATTGTCCATACTTTCTTCATCTTGCCTTCTCTGCTCCCGACGTTTCGTCTCTACTTGTACGAGACAAAATCAGGGCTTAACTCCTACCGCTTCAGTGCAATAACAAAAACAGCAGCGGCAATTAAGCCTTGGAGATATAACAGCAAAAATAATAAGGTGGCATAGCCATATAAGTATAATTAGAAACCACAAGTTAGAACAAAGGTGTATCAAAACTGGATGGAAAGAACAACTGATAAGAGATACACGAAATTTGGGAATTACAGAATTTAAGGAGAAGATGGTAAATAGAAAAGAGGGGAAGGAAATAGTTAATGAAGCATTGACAGGGAACAAATTGTAAAATAATAAGTATAAAGTAGAATAAAGCGACTGAACTAGTCTGTAGGGTCAATTGGATGGATTCAATTTTAGAAGGAATACATGACCTTATAATAACAACAAAAATAGCTTTTGGCATTCAACAAAGTACAGACACTCCAATTCAAATTATTATTTTTTGTGTTGAGACAAACAATGGGCTTTCTGTTTTCACAAAACACTTAGTTGCTTACTCATTTATTTCTTATCCTGTTTACATATCAGATTGCTATAGGAATGTATTCATAACATTCTTTTAAGTTGAATATTTAAATGTAAATTTGTAAATATTCTCTGTTTAAAAAAAAATGTATATATGAATTCATATGCTATCTGCTTCTGGGTTTTCGGGCTGGAACCGCGTCACTAGTATATCTGCCGACGTTTCGTACCCATTGCAGTAGTTCAGCCCTGAAGATGTCCCATACAAATGGGACATCTTCAGGGCTGAACTACTGCACTGAAACTGGTGTAAGTGGATGGGGGACGCGTTTATATATGGATAATGGGTCATGGGTCAATGGTGTGTTACGGCTGCGGTTGGGTAGATTAGAGATGCAGGATTGCCAAGCGTTATGTAGGGGGTAGCCATCATCGAGGTTAAGGTTATTGGGGTGTTTAAAGATCTCTATAGTTTAACGGATTTTGCGACTATAGAAATGGTTAGTGCGGGATAGGATCTTGGTCGAATTAAACTGAATATGGTGCCCGGTTTCCAGCCTATGCTCGGCAAGTGCAGAACCGGCTATGCGTAGCAACCTAGTACAACGCTCATGTTCAGAAACACGAGTGCCGACAGACCGCTTTGTTTCACCAATATATGCCCTGCCGCATGAACAAGGAATCCTGTACACACCAGGTGATTCTAAAGAAACATGGACTTTTACGGAAAAAGAGTCAGATAATTTGGAATGGGGTTTGAAGATGGTTTTGATGTTGTTTTTGAGAAGAACCCTACTGATGCGGTCAGTAACACCTTGTATATAGGGTAGGTGAGCTTTAGAGAGGGGAAGAGATGATGTAAGCTGTGTATTAAGTTGTGAGATTTTGGGATTAAGATGTCGATCTATGGTTTGCTGAATACTATGGTTGGAGAAATTATTATTTATAAGAGCTTTGGTAACATGACTTAATTCCTGGGATGTAGAATGCTGGTCAGATATGTTGACAGCTCTTTGGACTAAGGAATTAATAACGCCCTGTTTCTGGGCGGGATGATGATGGGAGAGGGCATTGAGATACCGATCAGTGTGTGTGGGTTTGCGGTACACTGAATCTACTAGTGAACCATCCAGATGACGAGTTACCATGACGTCGAGGAAAGGAAGGGAACCTTCAGATTCAATCTCCATGGTGTAATTTATGGAATCGTGTTGTGAATTTAAGAAAACAAGGAAGTTGTTCAAGGAATTCATATGCTTTTTTTGTAAATTGAAAGCTTTAAGTAAACATATCCTAACAAGATTTATACTTTTATATTTTAAATAATACTAAAGTTGCTAATTGCCTCGACTTTCATCTAAGTGGTGTCATAGCACAAGTAATTCCTTAACAAAGTTAGCAATACTGACACTTAGTATGTCGAAAATGTGATTAACTTGACAAAAAAAAAACGTTGATTTTCACACTCTTTCGTACTGGTAGACTGAAAGATATTAAATATAAAATTTATATAAAAACATGGAAACGATTAACATTACAACTTGTTGAACATATTGAATCGTTGTTGTAAATAAAAATAATACCCTTTATACAAACATTAACATAATAAAAACAAGATATTAAAAATAAAATACTAAATTTAATTTTAAAGTAGTCAACCAAACCAATTAAACAATCACCATACTGTATACAACAACGAAAATACGAGGAACCAATTGTTTGGGACAGAGTTGCAAATGTAATAACTAACGGTTACTTTTTACGATCGAAACTAGTAGCGCATCTAAAGTCGCGCATATTCGGGTCGACATATAATTTTAAATCATTGTAGGCGTTAAATCTTTCTGTGTTCAATTCTATTCGATGAAGCTCTGCAAACACCTATTGCACTTTCTAATTGACGGATAATAAAAAGGAAAATGCTGTATTAATTTGTACACGCTACTGTTTTCGATCATCAAAGCCTTATAATTGAAGCACTTATTTCATATGCAATAAGAAAAACTATTTGAAAGTACACTACAACTTTCATTCAACTCATCAAACCATTGTTCGAAGACACGCGTATACTGGAAGCAGTATTCAATTAAAAATACTTGAATCGAATACCTTCCAACGTCTCGAGTATAATTAATACACCTATCAATAAGAGAAATAAATACAACACGAACCAATTTCACATTTTATATTTCTTCTTGAGTCAATATAATTTGAAATATTTTAAAAGTATTACGTTCTCATTTCGAATGAATCATTACTTAAACGCAAATGTAACAAATGCATAACCCGTAAGGTAAAATACTAATTTACGACCACACTGTCGTAGTGCCATGTCATCATACACTATCGAAGACAAAAATTTGCCCATTCGTACTGTTATTCACTGTGCCAAGGTACAGCGCTGAATGATGCAATGGTGAAATCTAACGGACAAAAATCAATAATAATAGGAGCAAGAAGTAAAGTCACTGAACACTTTAAATTAACAACGTTCGTATTATAAATCGTTGTCGTCTCGTCTTGAAATTAAAATTCTCTCGGATTAGAAACTGAGCGATGTTCGTCGCGATGAGAAAATGTTCTTATACAGAAAACGACCGCTGCACATCTGGTGATGCGACATTGGCATAGTTAAAAGAATATTACGTGAGGGATCTGTAGAAGCACCATCATAATTACTCCAAGTATTTCTTAATCTGATAAAGCCAGTACCTTAAATTAAAACACTTCTGAAGTATTCTACAAGATTTTTCACGTTACTTAAACTGTTGGAGTTTAAGTGTACAACGTCCAGTATTTGCTGTGTCTTCCCTAACGACAATGAGACTTTGTAATTTTTCTGTTGCTTCAATTATTATTTTGTAATTGTCAAAAGTTTGCAAATCAAGTATTTCAGCATTTTCGAATTTTTGCTGACATCCTTTAATAGCAGCTGCTTCTTTTGGGTCTTCAACGTGTAAGAATTATCTGTTGGTTGATATGCACGTGGCGACACTGTCCGAGAAACTCTCGAAGTATAAGGAACACGGCTTTTGTTCGAGGTATTAGTTAATTTACTTTCGGATAACACTTCCTAATACTTTCTGTTACAAGGTGCAAGGCGTGAAGTTTACACGTTACATACATTAATTTACAACACGCAATTCTGAGGGAACTACCCACACAAAGCATTGTTGCCGCACCATGTCATTAACATTAATAATCGTTGAATTTGATGGAGCCTGTGGTTGATTGACTTGATCAATAAGGTTGATATATAACCCCTTTCCGCATTAACTTTTGTAAATTCTGTATACGCATTTCGACAACCAAGTTGTCATCATCAGCAGATAATTTCAAAGTGTCGCACCTGGTAAAACACGGCGAAAAACAACTGTACGAAAATCAAACTCCGTAATTTCCACACCGCTCAAAACCAAGATGTACACTGATGATGATGATGATAACTTGGTTGTCGAAATGCGTATACAGAATTTACAAAAGTTAATGTGGAAAGGGGTTATATATCAACCTTATTGATCAAACTAATAATCGGTCTATTAAGAGTACAAATTTGATCAATGTATTTAGCATTATCCTCAAAATTACTTCATTAGTAAGTTTTTTAGCATCTGAGAACAATGCAAATGAAACAAATGGTAAATTAAAAACAGTTAAAAAAGAAAATCAACAAGAATGTCATATAAGCGTTCGTATTTTAAGTCTGGAAAATTATAAATCTGTGGACATCTTACTGTATAAATGAATATACATTCATTCAATAAAAAATCCAGGAATATCATTTAATAACTGCTTAAATTTCAATTTGTATGTTCAACATATGTGTTTCTTAGCACTTAAAACATTAGAATTTGTTATAGAGTCTAACAAATCCTTCAATGACGCCAATCTGCTAACATTATATCCTGTCCGAAGCAAGCTTGAATATGGATCTATTGTTTGGTGTCCTTTATACGATACTCAAAAATTTTCCTTGGGAAAAGTGCAACGTAGACTTTTAAATTTTTGTGATAGAAAATTTCCGGTTGAGTGCACTTCTTTACTGGAACAACGTAACATTCAATCTTTGTCGGATCGAAGAAAGCGAATAACTTAATCAGTGACCAAATTGACTGTCCCGGCTTGCTACAATTAATTTTAATATTCCACGCGTTCCTTTCAACAGTTTTCTACATTTGTTCATCGGACGCCGAGGGACAACGCTTACAAAAGTTGGAAAAAAAGAGATGTTTTTTATATTAGATAAACACATGAGATAACCATAAATAAAATGCTATTCTTCACAAACGTCACCCAACAGAGTATGTGCATGTTAACTAAATTAAGATTCGGCATAATGTAGTGTATTTATTCGACGTTTACGACTCCTAATACATATGGCTATAGCTGTATATATTCCAAAGATAATCTTTCGTAACACACACATTGCTGCCCGAAAAGTAAATAAAATCAAAAAATTGAATTTTAAAATAACATTAATAATGTACAAAGTCGAAATTCTTAAAAAAGTATGTCGTTTCTGCTACATTATAGAAGTATCGGATAATTAAAAAAAAGTAGTCCGTGCTCATTCGTTGAAACTATATATGTACGTCAGTCACACAACTTAGGTCTATCGGGACTAGAGGGCGCTACTTGAAATATATTTGCATTAAAAAAACAAACACAAAATTCAAAATCACGAATTGTAGATGGGCAGGGGATGAGCCTCTGAGTTCAGAACGTACTTGTCCAAGTCTAAAAGTTTCGGATCGTCACCGAATAAAAGATAGAGATATTTGAGCGTCTCCCCCAAGAAAAACGACTCCATCATGTCTTTGGGTTTAACACTGGCCGCATTTCTCACGTTTCCGATCGAGGTATAACCGTTCGTTACTTTAGTGTGTCTTTCGAAAGCGCGGAATATCTCCCAGCCCCAGTCTTGATATGTAGTATTCCCGAACAACTGATAAATGTTCCATAAACTCTCGATGAATTCGGGTCTTAAAAGGTTGTGCGCATCGTTAGTCTTTACGTAAATGTCGTTGGAATTTTCACCCTGTATATTGAAGTAGGTGATTTCCGGTGCTAAGAATGTTGGTTGCTGAGCGTACGTCTGGTAACAGGTGGTCATCAGTTCCTCGGCCAGCTTCAGATGAGACGTCGGCAGACCGTGATGCGTTCCTAATGCTAGAGTGCCCGGCAGAAAGCAACTCAAATGGTCCATTTTCGGTTTGAAGTCTTTGCCACCCGTGAGAAGTTCGCCAACGAATAAGAAACCATTGGGAAGCGTTCTTTTCGCCAGGTGTTTCTGCATACCATCGACTGCTTCCAAGTAATCGTCACGAAAGCTGAAAATAAAATTGAAAAGTAAATACAGTAGCGTAAAATGAAATCCGAACGCTAAGCGGATTAAAGTAAGTAAATTAGGGAGTATTGATTGAAAGGTCAATACTTCAATACTACACTAATTATTTACGATTACTAGCAAGCAAGTATGCGACGCCTTTTGTTTCTAAAACGCGCAGATAGTTATTATTTGTGTTAGGTAAAGATAGTAAATTTAAATGGAGACTGTAGTTGATTGAATTGGTGGAAAAGGGTAAATAAAACCCCTGTCCACATCAATGTTTGTATTCCGTGTACGTATTTCTACAACTAAGGCGTCATCATCAGCAGAAAATTAATCACAGTGTCGCACCTGGATACACGCTAAAACAGCAGAGAAACAAGTCCGTATAGGACTTTTGTTGAAAAGCAAACACACACTGTAGATAAGTGATTAATTAGGTAAAGATGTCAAGATTCGCTACATAAATTAGTGACAACGAAAGCCCTTATATTGGTTTTAGGATAAGAAAATCTCTAAATACGACAAATAAGCAAAAAGATTAAGTGCGGTGTATGAGTTATTTTTTAAACAGAGTAATGAAACAGGCTCCAATAAAAGAAAAGTTGGTAGTGGAAATTTGCAGGCTACAACTAAACGGATGACCGTTTTAGAAACAGTCTGTTTAAAAAACAGAGCATCAACGTCAACGGAGTTACGAGCTGAATGTTGTGAAATAACTGATTTGCAAGTGAATACTTCTACAGTTCGCGGAAGATTTATCATTCAAAGTTAAAGTTAAGAATGTCTAATGAACACATGCCCGAAGCTCTATCGTAACTGACATTAGACATTTTTAACTTGAATTCTTCAGTAACACAACCTTAAGCTGCGGCAATCGTGTTCTGGGACGCATTAAAAGTTACTGATTCGATGTCACTTGCTAAATAAAAACGAAGATTTTTCACGCAGTTTTTCACTTTTGTTCTTATTGCATTGTACTTTTTGCAGATTATTACTTACAAATCTATAGTTTTCCCAGTTTGTATCCACTGCTTAAGCAAATACTCGTAATAACTATCTCCCCTGGCTCCTAACGTAATGGTCGCATACGATCGAAATTGGCCCGAATTTGGATTTATGAAGATCGGAACTAAACCGTCTTTCTTCTCCAAACCGTGTATGTGATCGGAAACTTTTTTCACCGCATTCTAAAACATTACGACATTAAGAAAAAATTATAGGCCCTAACGTGGTACCATGCGGTACATTATTTTACCTCGTATTTAGGGTCGCCAGATGATCTACTTAGATCGCGGAATTCCAATTGTATTGTTGTGACTTCTGCCGTGCTACTATCCGGGGACCATTTCGGTGGATGTGCGTTCTTCGTGAAGAGATTAATGTCCGAGTATGGTATACCTGTTTCCGTATCGAAACACGGCAGCAGACGGTCACCTAAATCCAGCTGTTGAGAAATGGTTGTGAGTTTTGTCTCAAAAATGGACTTTGCTATTAATATTGTATTTTATAGACTATTACAATTTGACCTAACCTACTATATGGCAGTGAGAGCTGGGTACTCACAAATAGAACTAGCAATAAATTTCAGGCAGATGGAGATGAAGTACCTTAAAGTAGTAATGGGCATTACAAGGAGAGACAGAGTTGAAACACCAAGGTGGGAGAACAATTGCAAGTAGAATCTTTAGTGAAAACAATAAAAAAGAATCAACTGAGTTAATTTGCCCACCTAGTGAGAATGAAACAGAACCAACTGGCAAAAGTAGTGTGGGAGATACGAACAATGCAGAGAAGACAGGGGGGCAGACCGACTCAAACTTGGGAAACTGAAGTAGTTGAAAACCTGAGGGAACTGAAAACAAGTTGGTATGGGGGAAAGGAAAAGGCAAGGAATAAGAAGGAATGAGAAAATTTTTATACAATTTTTAGATGAAATGTATGGCATGAAAATGTACACCTTGGCACCTGATGGTATACCAAGGTATTCGATTACTATAAATAAATGATTACAAGACTATCATTTCTACTAATGCAATCAATGAAATTGTAAAAAAATTCGTAATTGATGGCAGACATAGGCAATTGAAACGAACATATATGAAAAAAACTGTCTTTGAAATGTTGGCAATTTGGCTAACATTAAAAAAGTCTCGCATGGACACAAATGTGCTACTAACACTGTCACATTTACAATAATATCGTACATAAAAAGAAACAAATACAAATCTCTAAATTTATAAAGTCTTATTAGTATGTCGATAATATATGGTTTTCCTATTAAATACGATTTTTAGGTAATAAATTCATATCCATCCTAAATCATAGATTCTATAAATTGAAAAATCTAATAAACACTTACTGCTTTATTTAAATACATCCTATCTCCTGTAAGATGAAAGATACTTAAAAGACTGCCCAATACTCTTATAGTAACTTCAAATAAATTGACATCACGATTGTTAGTGAAATGCAAATTCTTTTCTATCCAATTCCGAGCTTCTTCATATTCTAAAATACAGCACAGGAATATGCTTTTTTTATCTGGTTAAAGATATGTTACCTTCTTTTAAGCCCATAATATATATAGTATCTATGCTGTCTACAATTGTAAGACCTAATCCAAACCATTCTGAATAACCTTCTGAAATTGGTTTTAAATTATCGTGACCCCACGCAAATTGTTTGTAACCCTTCCACGCATGTTTAAATGCAGCCACGATAGCTCGCTGCCTGTCATTTGTCGGCCCACTAAATGCTTTTGAAACATTAGGTTGATCTTTATTTTGGTTTAAATTTACATCACCCAGGCCAGGCTCTTCAAGCACATGATTTTGTTCCTCGGCTGCGTTTCCATCATTATTTTTATCTAAGACTAGAACTTTCTTGCTGACACTATTTGGTTCTGAGGCTATATTTAAAACAACACTATCTGAATTATTTGGAATAAAATATAATACCATAAAGAATAAAATTATAATCAACATGTATATGAGACTTCTCTGAAATCTTGACAGCTGATTCCATGCCTTAAATATAATAAAATTATTGTAACATAATTTCCACAAATATGTGCATCAAATTACCCTCCAAATGCTCTTCGAACGTCTACTTTCGTTGTAATTATCATTTGAAATGGGTATACCTACTGAAATATGCTCATTCTTGACTGACACCATATTCTTTTCAGAAAATACGAATAATTTTTGTGTGATTTAAAAAAATATGGACGAAAGAAAGATCACGTCAAACCATTTTTGATATTGCATTAATATATGATAAACTTATTTAAATATGAATGGCTAAACATTGCTTACATATAAGATACTTGTTACGTTTACAAATTAATTGTTCGATTGTGATTGGTTGATTTGTCGAAATTGACTGACAGAGAGCTGTCAAATGGAATAAATTACAAATTATCACTCTGGTTATGTTTAAGCTAGTATTGTTGGCAAAAAGAAACACTGGCTGGTACGTAAATTGAAAAGTTACCAAAGAAATTTTGTCATACAGAAGCGGCCTACGCACAATCGTTCCGTATTTTACTATCCCTTGTAAAATTTAATTGTGCTTTGCAAATATTAAGTGCTCATCTTCAATTATGAAGTAAATATTTCTTCTGACCTGGGTCATTCAATTTTTAGATTGGAAATTTATCAAAATTTAAATATTTCGTTATTCGTGTTTTCCCATAATCACGGGTATAAAAATGTCGTAAGCATGAAAATACTGTTTCAAATCATCATTATTGCAGGTGTCCTTTAAAATTACGATTTAATCCATTCCTGGAATTCTTTAGTAAATTTTCATCATCATTTTCATAGTCTACCAACATACAAATTCAAATTTCCTGTTATAATTTATGTAAATAAAATTTTCAAATGTGTGTAACCTAAGATATAATACATGTAATTATTTTATTCCAATTAAATACGAATTATATTTAAAAATGTTAGCTGTACAAGGTATTAGCCAATCTGGTATTCCAGATAAAATGTGGCAACCCCCATTTGTTGTATTAGAAACAACGTAGGTGAAATAACCTCTTCAAGTTTCACCAATATATATTTCTACGATTTTATTTTAGAATGGGTGAAGTGACTATTGAACTGTACTGGAAACATGCACCCCAAACTTGCAGAAACTTTGCCGAATTAGTTCGTCGAGGTTACTATAACAATACAATATTTCATCGCATTATAAGGGATTTTATGATACAAGGGGGTGACCCCACTGGAACAGGTAAAGGAGGTGTTTCGATTTACGGACAAACGTTTAAAGACGAAATACACCCTGAGCTTAAGCATACAGGAGCCGGAATTCTGTCAATGGCAAATTCAGGGCCAGATACAAACGGATCTCAATTTTTCATAACTTTAGCTCCGACACAGTGGCTGGATGGTAAACATGCGATATTTGGAAGAATACATTCGGGAATGAATGTCGTTAAAAGAATTGGACTTGTTGAAACAGATAAAAATGATAGACCAGTAGATGATGTAAAAATAACAAGAGGGAAAATATTGAAATCATAATGCCCATTACTTTTTATATATCAAATTGTGGAATAAATACATATTAACTTATAATTATTTTTGTTTGGATTACATTTAAATAATTTACATGAATACTTTGTTTTCTAAATGTTGGCTATTCTGTCGACTTGATTTCTACATTCGATTTATATTTATAGCCAACTTCATAGCAGATGCTGTGTGTTTTACATGTGGGATGTTATTTTTCAATAGCCATTAAGTTTGGAAAACGAAAGAAGTGAGCACAAAACTAATCAAAATGGGTAGACCAGGTTAGTACCATTATAATTATATTCACTTTGCCGTATTTCTATTATAAAGAAAATTAAATGTCGGCGTTATATTTTTTAGGTTATATATAATACGCGTGTTTGATAAAAACTGTTAACTAAAATTGTTGCTAGTAATTAATTCTAAGTTAAATACTGCAAATAGTTTAATTTAATTATGAAATGCGTCTAATATTAATAAAAATAGCTAGCGATTTTTTAAGTTATATAGAAAATAAAATTATAGATTTCATACGAACTCACCATGTTAGACCTTTTTGTTCAGTTGACTGGCTTTTAAAACTTAATTTGGTAGTATTGTCTATAGTACTTGTAGGGAGGCTCTTATTTTGAGTCTGGTTTTGTCTAAATTTACAAAAAGCTTTACCCTCATTCCAAATTCCACATTGCCTTCGATTTCTATAAAAAAAGAAAGTAAGCATAAAAATAAGCAGTATTTTATTTATTGATTATAATCCCACTAAATATTATTTTAAGATGCATAAAATGTATTATAGGATTTTATAAAAACAATGGTAGGTGTCCCATCATATGATTGCACAGCTTAAGGATGTGTTACGGAAGCAATTTCAAGTTAAAAATATCTAATGAACATATGCACAAAACTCTATTATACCCGACCTACAAGCATTCGACCTTTACAATCGAAGATCTTATGGCAGTTCGTTATTTACATGTCCTGGAAAATGACATTCCTCTTAATGTAAGATGATGAATGTAAATAACAGATAGTAACAGATTTTCTTATTCAAAATTATATGAACTAGTGGATTGGAAGAGGTTCAGCAGTTACTTGGCCATTAAGATCACAAGATTTAAACCCCCTAGACTATTTTTTTTGGGGGGGGGACAGCTAAAAAAATTTGTTTACACGCGGAGCAACTTGAAAAAAGAGAATAAGTTGTTGCTAGAATTATGGATGGTGCATAAATTATTCTAGCGAATTCTGGGACTGTTAACAGAGCTACCTCTTCTTTTTTAAGAAGAGCTAGGCTATGTATAGAGCAACTGGGTGGACATTTCGAACAACTAATTCAATAAAACAACTTTTTCAATGATTTTCATTGATATTTTGTTCATTTGTTCATTAGACATTTTTAAATTGAAATTGGTTCAGTAACTCATCCTTAAACTGTGGGAATCATGTCGAGAGACATCTGGTATTATATATTGGCATCATATTTTTCTGTTTATTTTGATGATTATAATGTGATATACTCAATTTGTGAATAATTTTTAGTCACTTTCCTCACACACTTTTAATTTAATTTTAGTTATTTATTAAAATTTGACTACGTTTGTCATTGTAGGTTTTTCACCGGGAAATCGCGGAGGTGGTTTTGGTAGAGGAGGTGGAGGCGGTGGCCGTGGTAGAGGCGGAGGTGGAGGCTTTGGAGACAGACAAAGTTTTGGTAGAGGGGGCGGAGGCGGCCGTCCCAGTTTTGGTCGCGGAGGTGGTGGTGGCGGTAACAGAGGCCGCGGCGGGGGCAGAGGTGGTGGCGGTGGTCGTGGTGGTAGAGGAGGCAGAGGAGGGAGAGGGGGAGGATTTGGAGGTGGAAAAACCGTCGTAATTGAACCACATAGGCACGAGGGTGTCTTCATAGCTAGAGGTAAAGAGGATGCGTTGGTGACATTAAATTTAGTACCTGGGTCAGATGTTTATGGTGAGAAAAGGATATCTGTTGAGGTAAGTGGTAAATAAGATGTATTTGATAATGAAGTTGTGTACAACTAGAAATTCACTTACTTTGTTGGTGTAATAGTAGACAAGTGATCTTTGTTCTATGTTCTTCTATAGCTTCCCGAATGTTTTCCTTTCTTCTCATTCCTACTTTCATATCGTTTTAGTTGTCCTTCCTCTATTGTTTTATTTTATTTTCATTACTTCCTCAGTATAGTGCCATTTTATCTCATTTAAAATTTCGGAGGAGGAACCAAAACCATGCTGTTTTCAGAAATATAATCTCTTGACTGTACTTCTATGAAAAGATAGTTTATTTTGATATCTTTATCTACAGTTGTAATAAATATTTGGACGCTTTTGCAGGAAGAGAGTAACAAAATCGAATACAGAGTATGGAACCCATTCAGAAGCAAATTAGCTGCTGCTATTTTAGGTGGTGTTGATAAAATCCACATGGGCCCCGGAAGTAAAGTTCTGTATTTAGGCGCCGCTTCCGGAACTACTGTGTCTCATGTTTCCGACATAGTAGGGCCGGAAGGCTTAGTTTTCGCCGTTGAATTCTCACACAGATCCGGCAGAGACTTACTGAACGTAGCCAAAAAAAGAACGAACATAATTCCTATAATAGAAGATGCTAGACATCCTCATAAATACAGAATGCTAGTGGGTATGGTAGATACCGTGTTCGCCGACGTCGCCCAGCCCGATCAAGCTAGAATCGTGGCTCTGAACGCCCACCATTACTTAAAGAACGGCGGACATTTCGTGATATCAATAAAAGCCTCGTGCATAGACTCCACAGCTCAGCCGGAAGCAGTATTTGCGGCGGAAGTGACAAAATTGAAGGCGGAAAAGTTAAAACCTCAGGAACAGATTACATTGGAACCGTACGAACGCGACCACGCGGTGGTAGTGGGTGTGTACAGACCTCCACCGAAAAACGCTGAAGGGTAGTTTATAAGCTGAAAATCATTTTTTTATATATACTACGTATAAAATTGTATAAATATTTTTTTTTAAACAATTACAAATAAGATATATCAATATGAGAGCTAATTAGGAGTAAGTTTGAATTGCAAGGGATATGATTCGAATGTTATGAAAATAAAGTAATTTTAATAAATACTTTGTTTCCTTTTCCCCCCTTAATTATTTAATGCATATGTATGTTGTGTTCAATTCAATTTGTTGGACAGCTGACGACAATTCGTTGAAATTCAATTTGTTGAAAGGAAGAGCAAGTTTTTTTTACACTTTTGAGCAGTCACACAAAAATGCTGCTATTATAATCTGAGATGTAGTCTTAATGTTGAAGCTTCCATTTCTGTTAATTTGCAATACTTTCAGGCACTTATAAATAGAAATCGAGAAGTATAGTCGAAGATTCATTTTAAATACATATATGATGCTGTTGTCTGTTACTTTGTGGTAATCTATTTTCAATACTTAAATTAATCTTTGCTGATGAATAACTAAAGAAATTATAATAAAGAAAGAACGTAATTTTCCCGAAGATAGTAGATTTAATAAATTAATTTGGATAAACGACAAATTAATCAATGAACCAAGGGAACGACACCGCAGTCAAGTGTTTTTAAGAAATCAATGTAAAAAACTTCTACGTCTTGACAGTGATCTAAAGCTGTAGAAAAATAAGGAGTTAATTATATCTAATGGCAGATCAACGAACAGCATAGGTGCCGCAAAATATATTCACAATGCCAGACTAGCAGAAGTGATTGATAACAGCAGATATTTTTGAGGGCAAATATGAGATTCAGCTGTTATATCGCGATATATTCAAGGCATTTGGCTAAGTGAATTATAGAACCTTATTGAGAAAACAAGCGTTATGGAGAGGATTGAAATAGATGTTTCGATGCAGAGATATTCGGCATTCTACCAAATAGTAACGGAGTGCTGCAGTGTTCTGCACTTGGGTCAATCATTTTCGTTATTTGCATAAACAAGTTACGGTCTATGTACGTTATATTTAAAGTATTGATTTAAGCAAATGCAGGTGAAGATGTTAGAAACTACGAACGTTCGCAGGTCAATAGGATTTGTGATAATTGATCATGTTAATTGCTGCTGTAAAAAATAAATCCGGATCCTGTACATAGCTTATAAATTTTCCCAATTTCTATCAAACAGAATGGAATATGTTTATGGTAGCTAATATAAGCCGATTTATTTCACGCTATATCACAGGTACTATAAGAAATGACTATAGATCATCTCTTATTTGCGATTTTCTTTAAGGATCTCATCAGAAATACAGATTACGATTGTTATCATCAGTTGTTATTTACACTTGCAAACAAACTAAACATTATTTTTTTAAATATTATTGTCAAATTGCAATGGTTAGTGTGAAAGTAAGTACCAATGTCTTTAATTATGTAGTTGATGTTGTTTTAATCGAAGTAGGGACGGAAGCAAGCGAATAAATAAAATATTTCATTTTACACTGTTCATTTAAAAGCTATCAAATGGTAAATAAAGAAATTTTAATCTGTTATTTAGCTTAGGAGTAATTTAAATTGCAATAAATAAATGATAAATTCGTTAAATTCTCTAATAAATACTATTTAAAATTTCGTAAAATGATCGTAGTAGTTCAATATGAGTAATAATTGGTTCATATAATATCGAAGTCAGGCATTATATTTGTTATAAATTTGTTTGAGTTAACTTATTTATTTTAAGTAGTTTTTTTTATCATAATTAAACAGTTCATTACTTCATTTTATATAATTGTAATGGACAAGGTTTGATATCAACTTTAAATAATCTCTAAAAATATTAGAACCTTTTCAATTTTTAAAATGGCGCCAAAGGAAGTGGTTGTAATAGGAACAGGCCGCCATCTTTCTTTTTATTTACTTGAGAGACAGTGTGATCACGTTGTAATTGAGGCCTGTTTATTAAATATAAAAGTAAGTAACGTATAATTATTTTCTTATCTTAGACTCTCATAATGCAAAACAGTTTACTTAGTAATATCGAAAAATACACGGTTGCGTCTTAATATAATTAGTTTAATAATTCATAACCTCTATGTTTTTGTAGCATGAGTGTCAGATACGAGATAGCGGTTGGTTTGCAAAAAGGCCACAAAACCACAAGCATCCCTCTCGGAAAAACGAAAGCTGAGAAAACTCGCCCCTCTAGACTAAAAGGTATTCAAACTAAACATACAAAGTTTGTACGGGACTTAATTAGAGAAGTCGTTGGCCATGCACCATATGAAAAACGTGCTATGGAATTGTTAAAGGTGTCAAAGGATAAAAGGGCTCTTAAATTCCTAAAGCGTCGTTTGGGAACACATATTCGTGCTAAGAGGAAGCGTGAAGAATTGTCTAATATCTTAACACAAATGCGTAAAGCACAGGCACATGCCAAGTAATTGATGTTATTGTATTTCTAAAATAAAACGTTGAAAAAGTAAAAAAAATGTTTTTATTGTATTTAATCAAAGTATCTTGAGAACAATATGAAATTTTTGAATGGTAGTGCAACCTAAATAGAAATATTGTGAAATTGTCCTTTGTTCGGTTGAAAATATTTAATATACAATTTTTTTATTTGATTGATAAAGTATAAAAAGGTAATTAGATATTTATATTTTTGGAAATATTGGGGAAGATTTGTGCTATTTTAATAAATATGTTCTTTGTGCTCTTTTTTTTCAGTAAGTTTTACTAGAAGACTTAAAGAATTAAATATAAAATTAAAATGAAACATATGTTTAACAAATTTTGATCGTTCGTATCATTTAAAATTGACACTGTAATACCACAAAATATATATTATCTACTCTTGTTCAATAATCTTCTGTCTTCAGTACTTTTAAAAATTTTGTTTTACGAGATAAACTAATTATAAAATAATATTATCGGCAAGTATAAATAAAACCTTTGATTTTGTAGTTTGTTGTATGGTTAATGGTGCAATCATTTTACATTTAATTAGTCCATATGGTATATGCTTATACAATAATGAACAGTTCCCATCTGCACAGTTTTCGCAAATGAATTATTAAAGTTGACTCAGATTACAATTGCCCTCAAAGCCCAGGGAAGATAAATGTTTGCAGCTCAATAACTTTTCTCACGGTTATATTTGAAACTCTAATGAGAGATAAACTAGTCGAATATTTTAAAACTAGAGTAAAATTTGTCCTCCGAAATGTTCCATGACCATGTTTCTCTCCCATAGTTCCTGAAGTATACAAATTACTTCAGAAACTTCTTGTTGTAGTCATTTTGCTTCCAGTTAATCTATATGGCATTGCCTTTTATAATAATGAACAGCTCCCACCTGCATAGTCTTCGCAAATGAATTATAGCTAACCAAGATCAAAGCAGGGGAGTTAAACAATTGCAGCTAAATAACTTTCCTCATGGTCATATTTAAAACTCTAATGGGAGATAAACTAGTCAATTATTTTAAAACTAAATCTATTTTAAGTAACGTACAGTTATAGCTAGATATAACCGTCATAGAATTGATTGATGGCAAGCACAGCGATATCCAGTATTTTAACAAATAATTATGAAGTGCTGCAAGGCTCCGTACTTGTGTCAATCTTTTTATTATTTAGGTAAATAGGTTGTAAAGATTTTAAGCAAATACGGGTGAAGAGGTTATAAACAATTAATTTTGTTTGGTTATCAATCTAACAATACAAATAAAACTTGCCACACATTTTAAAACTTATTATATTCTTGTTAAACGTTAGAACAAAAGAAATTAATAAACACGATAAATTTTTTCTCACTTACAGTTCAATACAATTTATATTTAAATGTTAAATTCGTAAAAAATGATAAATTTAATTTATTTCTATATATACAGTGATTTACCAAAAGTAATTGACGTACGCTATTTTCACATTTTTTCAAAAACTTATAGTACCAATTTCATTGTATTTAAAAACCAACTTCAATTATACTTAATATTTTAAGTAGGAGTTGTAGCCCAACAGTTTAAATTCAGTTATGAATCAGTAATTGTCATAATTTAGTTATTACTCATTTTTAAAGAGTGCTAGTAATTACATTAAGATCACAATTCAGACAACGTAATGAGTGAAAGTTACGTGCTTAATTGTTTCCACAAATTGAGCTTGTCTACCTGTAATACACAAAACTTTGCCATTAACTATTTAAAATTAATACAAATTCAATCTTTTTACTAAACAATTCATATTTGCGTTTTCAAATATATTCCTTAACAATTAATACAGTCATTTGTTCCTTACTTTTGACTAATCCTGTATATACATACATGTTTTTATTGATCACGATTACATTATAAATATTCTTAAATTACTTTCAATTCATTTCATTTCTATATCCTCCGCCATCTTTCTCTTCCTCGATTTAATACTTGTAATGGGATTGGCTAGAAGAGAACCAATCACGTTACTGGTAAACGTCCCTATATCACTTTTACTCTTGCTCAACAATCCTCTACTTTCAGTGTTTTTATTCAGATCGACTTTAGCGCTGGCATTTGTATACTCCGAAAGCTCACCTATAATACTCGGATCGGCACCAGAATTGCCGCCATTTCTCGCCAATTTGTTGGGCACCTCGAAAGACGGCGGACATTTCCTTTTCCTTTCCAGTTCGGCGTGGATGGTCGAGAGAGATTTCGGCAAGACCTGCGCCTTCCGAGGTTTGATGTTGGACAAGTGGAATTTCGTGGGGAGTGATGGTAGCGTCGATAGTTGTTGTGTGGAACTGGTTTTCGTCATGTAATCGTCCTTGGCCCTCACTTCCGCCGTTAAATCCGAGAATTTCTGTTCCCATTCGTCCATATGTTTTCGGAGATCCGCTATGGTCGTCTCCTGTTCTTGCATTTTCGCCGTTTGTTCTTGGATTTTGCGTTCCTGTTCTCTGATTTTGATCGCTTGGGATTTCAGTTTTATATTTTGTCGCTTCACCTGAGAGAAAACCATAAAAATAATGATAATATTTATTAATTATCTAACAGAGAAACTCCAAGTGGAGTAAATACATAAAAAAAGAAACATTACATCGATAATACAAATGAAACTGCATACAATTCGAAGCGATGCGCTGATAGAGGACACTTTGAAAAGTATATTGTTTCTTTGCATATCTAATGACAGCACTTCATTAAATATTGATTCCAGTTGCCCCCAATAACTCTGGTGCATTAATTGTCTCAGAGATCAAGTCCTTCATAAAAGTTGCAGTGATATTTTGCCTTCGTTCTGCTAGGGATTCAAAGCCATGTTGATTTAAAAGTTCTCTATAGCTAATGCCGTGGCACGGATAAAAGCCAATTTCTTCGTAGGATAAGTATTTTAGAAATTACTTCTTTTTCGTCCCACGTCGTCATTTTGAATTTTATGAACGGAGCACCATACCATAGTTGCACACTCAAGCTTACACTCAGTGAGAAGAATGATATCATGTCATGAAGAATAACTTGAGGTTAATAGATGTGTTGTTTTCGTAGCATTCTGATAGTTACATCCAGCTGAGTGACTGTTGGACTGGCTTGCTTTTCCAATGCGATGAAAAATCAGAACTTTGATTAATACTATTAAGACTACCAGAGAAGAAGTATTGAAAAAAAAGGATTTTCAAGTGTAATGCTATAAACCTATACGTGATCCATCTCTGTGTCAATTCGCGAACTACGTTAGGTATGCGCAAACTCTGTTCTAGGTTCATCTCAAAGTTATTAACAGCAAAGCAAAAATGACATAACAAGAAATATTAAAGTTGCTAGTTTACATACTAACCTTTCTGCAAATCTTTTGGAATTGTTTGGTGAACATAGTGAGTTGCAGCTTCTGATTTTTGTGTTGTTTCTTCATCTTACGGACTTCGTCCGCGATCGCGCATTCCACCAGAACGAATTTTGACGATTTCGAAGATGCGGGTGGCAGTAATGGGATAACTACAAGTGCAATATTTACTTTCCTAATACGTAAATTAAATAAAAATGTTTACTCACTTGGCGGTTGCTCGATTTGCAATTTCAAATTCGGTAAGATTTGCTCTTCGAAATGTTCCATGGCCATGCTGCTTATGTCCCGTAGTTCCTGAAGTAATTCGTGTGTTCTCGGCGGTGGACCCTTATTTTCTATCACCCTTAGCACCCTTTCAATTTCATCGATCACCTGATTTTTAAACAGGTATGAACACAGTTCTCATTTCGTTTTAAATAAAAATATAATAACGGCTAACCACTGTTTATTTGAACAACAACAAACATGCCTAAGTCAATCCATAGTGTTTAATACATTATTGACTGGCGTTAATAAACCACTGGTAACCGTTAATAATTGCTCTACAAACAAATTTTCTGAATACTGGAATATAATCCTAAATACTAAGGTTTAATAACACTTAAATTTCTCTCTTTTTACCTTGCCTGGAATGAAACAGCACAGATTAGAGTCGATATATTTCGAGAAAGTCATGTTTAGCATGCTGATCCTGGTCTCCACCGCGGACAGAATATCGCAGTGTCGGGCCAGAGGATGCGTTCGCCTTTCAGATTCGCGACGCGGTAAAAGAGATTTTACCCTTTTGTATATAGAGGAGTGACGCTTCTCCACTTGAATGAAACCCCTGGATAAGAACTTACTTCCGACTTCATTGAATCTCTTGCAAACCTGAGAAAATGTAAGATGCGATTAAAAACAGTTTGATTTTGCCGCGCGGAATTTGTCAATACGGGATGATATAGATGTCGCTCACACAAAATTACTATTTAGAGAGGCCATGATGAAAGAAAACGTGGATTGATTTCGACCGTAAATGTTATCTGTTGGGTTGGCAACTAAGTACTTTCGGTTTTGTAGTATAAAATAAAACACTTTTTTTTAAACAAAGAATAGTTTTTAATCAATTATATATTTTCCATTTTGCTCAATGACCTTTTGCCATCTTTCTTTCGGCTGCATGATTCCGCGCTCAAAAATTTCTGGTCCTTATCAGCAAAAAACTGAAGCAGGTGCGAGTGAAGGTCATCGTCATTTGTGAAAGTTTTACTATTCAAAGAATTCTGCAAACTTCGAAATAAATGGTAATCAGATGGTGCTAGATCAGGGCCGTATGGGGATGTGGCATCACTTTCCAGCCAAGCTCCAATAGTTTCCCACGAGTTGACAAAGATGTGTGAGGCCTTGCATTATCTTGGTGGAAAACTACACCTTTCCGATTTGACAATTCTGGCCGTTTTTCTTTGATTGCTTCATCCAGTTTTATTAATTGTTAACAGTAAACATCAGAAATGATCGTTTGGTTCCTTGGAAGCAGCTCAAAAAACACAACACCTTTGTAATCCCACCAAACTGACAGCATGATCTTTTTTGGATGCAATTCAGCTTTCGATGTGGTTTGAGCTGGTTTATCGTGTTTGCTCCATGATCGTTTTCGAACTATGTTACTGTACAGGACCCATTTTTCATCACCAGTGATGATTCTTTTTAAGAAAGGGTCGGTTTCATTTCGTGTAAGGTGCATATCGCAAAAGTGGATTCTTTGTGTTAAATGAATTTCTTTCAATTCGTGAGGTACCCAAATATCAAGCTTCTTAACTAGCCCAAGACATTTTAAATGTTTTTCAATTGTTGTGTGCGATACATGTAGCATCTCCGAACCTCTCGGACAGTTATATGACGATCCTCTTCAATTATGACTTTGATTTGGTCATCATCAACTTCAGTAGACCAACCAGAACGTTGCTCATCTTTGAGGGAAAAATCTCCAGAACGGAATTTTTTATACCAATTCTGACACGTGCTCTCTGTTAAGCAATTAGCACCATAAACTTCACATATCTTTTTGTGAGCCGCAGCAGCTTTCTTTCCTTTACGGAAATAAAATAGTAAAATATGTCGAAAATGTTCGTTTCTGCACTCCATTTAAAATTAACCCACAACTTATTAGTTGTGGGTTAATTTTATTGTGCGTGATTTTTATTAAAGCTATTGCTTTAATAAAAATCACGCACTACTTGCTTCTGAAGTTACGTCAATGTGACTAGTGTCACGCGACAAACGGTAAAGTACAGCACTAACATACGCTATATAAAAAATAAAGCAACGCTCTCTATCAGTAAAAACCGAAAGAACTTAGTTGCCAACCCAATACATTTGGAACGTGCTGCATACTATCAAATTCGGTTTATTTTAGTTTTCAGAATTAACATATTCGGTGGGCAAAATATATCTAGAAACTGAATACAATTGAACATAGCTTTTAGTATGTTATGAAATAAATATAAAAAAAGATATTTCAAAAAATATATTTAAAATAGTTTATTTCCAAAAAAGCAAAAATATACAAACACAATAATGTAATATTACTTATATTATAATTACAAAAAAGCCAATAAAATTTTTTGGAAATGACAGAAAAGCAAAGTTGTTCTTCATAAACACGCAAATATTGTAGTTAAATAAATATATTTATTAAATTAACTCGAAATTCTATTCAAGCAGATATTTTCCAAATTCAAAAACTATAAATTTAGGAATACCGCAAGATAGAGTTTCGAGGCCCCTGCTTTTCCTCTTTTTTTCATTAACCACTTGTTATTTGTAAACCTGTAAAGAAAAGGTTTAAGAATGTCATTAAATAGTCTTAAGTTGATTCTTGACAGTTAACGCTCTCTGGTATATAAAAAAACAATGACCTCCACAGGAACCTGCGAACGGAACGCGCATAGCGGAACTATGAACGCGCTACAACGCTTCGCACGGAACCACGAAGACAGGCTCCACAGTCATATGAATGTCGAGGTCACCCAGCTCCTCGACACCACAAATTTAGTGAGAAGATTGAAAAGGGTAAGTTGAGTTAATGTAGAAAGTTAAAATTAAAAGTAGAATAAATAACTTGGGTAAAAAATATAAGTTTGAAAAAGTAGACAAATTTACTTATTTGGGAGTAAAAATAACAGTATATGGACGAGAAAGTATAGAAATACAGGAAAGAATTGCGAAAGGACGTAGATGTCTGGGGTCAATATTGAAATAAAAAATGTATCAGGAAGAGTAAAAGAAAGAATTTATACTACAGTCGTCAGACCCACGGCGACATTTGGATGTGAAACGCGGAAACTGAATGCAAGAGTAAAAGAGTCATTGGAGATAAAAATGAAGGACTATGGAGAAGAAGAATTATGAATTAAAATGCCTATATATGAAACGTCTTACAAGCCAAATCATAAGAAGCCAGTGATTAAGATAATTGAGACGCGCCACGGATGAAAGAAGAAAAACCAGCAAAGCAAGCCCTAACAAGAGGGGTGATCAGAAGAAAAGACAAGAGTAGACCTCGAACTACATGGATTAAGACAGTAAAATAAGATCTGGAATTGATAGGAATCCCGCTCTGGCAAAAGCTAACAGGAGATGGAAGAAGTGGAGACGAGTACGAGGGAGCGTTTTTATATTCGCGGAATGAGCGGCTTGTAGAGGGGTGAGTAGGCGCATTGGGGGCGTGGCCTGTGCAGCGACTCATTATTAGTATAAATACAAAGTTTCATTGTTATTAGACAGTTAGTCTTTGAGCTATCGTCAACCAAGTAACATAATCAGGAGTGAAAAGTGAAATATGGAAAAAATCGAATATCGTGCCGTTATAAAGTTCCTTACCAGGCAAGGAAAATCAGTCGCGACCATAATGAATGAGATGTCATTGGTTTACGGCGACTCTTGTCCAGGAAAAACCATGGTGTACAAGTGGCATAGTTTATTTAAACAAGGAAGGGAATCCCTTGAAGACGACCCGAGGCCCGGCAGGAGCATTGAGGTGACCACGCCAGCACTTATCCAAAAAGTTGAACAAATTGTACTCGAAGATGCTCGACTAAAGAAGAAACAACTCGCAGAAATAGTTGGAGTATCCGATACAACCATTTTTAAAATCCTACACGATCATCTCGGCATGTCTAAGGTCGGCGCAAGATAGGTGCCGAGAATGCTCACGCCGCCGCAAAAACAACAGCGCGTAGAGTGTTCGTGTGCATTTTTGGACCTCTGTAATGAAGACAAGGATGGTGTATTGAGTGGAATTGTTACTGGAGACGAAACTTGGGTTCATCATTATGAACCTGAGTCCAAACAAGACTCCATGCAGTGGCATAAAAAGGGCACAGCACCTCCCAAGAAATTTAAAGTGTCACAATCAGCTGGAAAACTCATGGCAACGGTATTTTGGGACTCGGAAGGAATATTGTTGATCGATTATAAAGATAAAGGTGTTTCTATAACCGGAGAATATTACGCTTCAATATTAGAGCGAGTAAATGAAGCCATTGAAGAGAAAAGACGGGGAAAATTGACAAAAGGTGTTCTGCTTTTGCACGACAACGCGCCCGTCCACAAGAGCCGCGTTGCGTTAGCTGCCCTGCATAAGGTGGGCTTCGAAATTGTGAATCACCCACCCTACAGCCCAGACCTGGCCCCGAGTGATTATTACCTGTTTCCGAAAATGAAAAAAGAGCTGCGGGGTAAAAAATTTACTGCCGATGATGAAGTCAAGGAGGCAGTTTCGGCGTATTTTGCAGATAAAGAGAAATCATTTTTTTATGAGGGTACAAATAAATTAATTGAAAGATGTGAAAAATGTATCCGTCTTGCAGGTGAATATATTGAAAAAGAAAAATAATTTGGTTTTTTTATTTCCACCCCTTGTCCCCCATTCCGCGAATATAAAAACGCTCCCTCGTATGTAACCAAGCCATGGGCCTGGACAGTTGAAAGTGTAAGTTACGTAGACCTGTATGTTCGTGCGGACAGAGGGTAGTAAATGAACATCTTAAGCGGGCTGTACGTAAAGTAAGCGCCGCGTGTATGTATATCATTTCTTTAATTATGCGTTTGTTGTAATTGTTTTCTATTTCAAAGAATTCAGTATTTTTAAAGTCGAATTAATGTACTTTTTCCAAAGCATATTTTGATGAAGCTGCTGCGGTTATTTTGTTACACTCAAACTATTGTTTGATAATGAAAATGCAATCGCTTCTTCGTGTGTATATTTTGCAAATAAACTTTTCGTTACGAAATAAATAAAATGGTTACTAAAAGACTACCAACAAGCCAATAGTTACATTTTACATAAAGATAAACTAAAATGAATTAAGCATAATACGAATATATTCAAATATAAAACATTTAACACAGAAATACAAAAATCACAAAATATAAATTAAATTTTTTTATAAATATAACATTGTAGTTCAAAACTACATTAAATTCACGAAAATCATTAGATTTGAATCAATCAACTGCCACTAACAGGTCTAGATTACCGTTTGTTACCGAAGAGTTTGTAAATTTCTGTTCACCGCCGCGAATCGAAAGAGAATGCAAACTCTTCACATTCTTTTCTTTCATCATACCAGTCCTTTCCCATTTTCCACTACCGCAGTTTTTACACGCAACGACCGGTACCACTTCCAAACAAACCGTTCTGTTTCCACAATCGCCGCATTCGAAGAATCTTTTGAAGGTATCGAACACTTTTAAGGGATGCTTTTCGGCCTTACATTTGTCCGATGCCGAGAAATTCGTGTACTTGCATTTCAAACATCTGACTCCTTTACATTGAACCTTAAACGTGGTCGTCATTTTATCCTCCATATTTTCTTTGATCTCCAGTTTCTTGAAATACTTCTCTTTCTCTTCGTCTTCGTGCTGTTCGATCAAGTCGGTGTGCGCTGACGTGGCGGCCATCATTTTCTTAAATCTTTCCGAGAAGAACTCGTTTTCTTGTATTTTTTGTTTCTTGGGGTCGTTTTCGTCCGTTAATTTAACGTCGTCGATATTTCTTTTCAATCCCGTGCCTCTGGTATTCATAGGATCGGATTTTTGAATGCGTCCGTTCTTTTGGACGTATTTCAACGCGTTTAATTTAGCTTTATTGATTAACTTTCTCGATATAGGCGAATTCAAATCTATTACTGCTCTACCTCTGTTAGAAAGTGAAGGAGCCGCTATAGAAGAGTTTAAAAAGGGGCGTGATACATTTGTGCTTGATGGAATAGAAACATTGATAGATTCAGTGTTTAAAACGGTAGTTTTGCAGCTTGTAACATCTTGTTGAGGACTTAATACTGTTTGAGACTTAGAAAATTCTTTAAGAGCAATCGTATTTTCGCTGTTTAAATTAATTGTCTTATTTTGAGCAATATTCGCCAACTTGACTTCTTCGGAGAATTTACCATTAATTTCTCTTTCATCTGTAGCATCCAACAAACCATTTCCATCAACGTTAAGCACATTACTCTCACCCTGTTTCCCTTTTAATTTATTTATTACACTTAAAGCAGCTGCTTTAGATTCTTCCAAAGATATCTCTTGGGATAAAGATGCATTAAATTCACTCTTTTTGTCCAAGTTCACGTTTAATTCAGAATTGGCTCCTAATTTTCGAAGTAAAGCTAGATCCTTTGCTCTTTGGTTCTTACTTAACTCGACCCTGTTGGCTGTTTTCTTACGAACGCCCAGATTATTAGCTCTGACCATTTGATTAGAATTTGTATTCATTTTATTCTTAAGCAATTTTAGTCTTCCTTCATCCTTGGCAAGTAATTTTTTGCTTTTTGTCGCTGGAATAGCTGTATAAAGTTTACCAGCATAAAAAACCTCATTCTTCCCCAAAACTTTATTTCTCAGAGCTGTTAAGCCACGCGAAGCAAATGGACTCTGCACATCCGATCTATTTGAGTATTTTTGGTATTCTTGTTTTATGTGGTAGATACAATGTTCGCTCTGGTTTGTATTAACAAATGCTGTGCAAGGTTCACCAGACTTTTTTGTACTTTTGCAAGTGCCTAAATCCTTCGATTGTCCTAGTATCATAACTTTTTGATTAGTATCAACACTGAGGCAAGCCTGAAATAATATTTGATAAATTATATTTTACACATTACACATATATTAAAATATTTCAAGGATTTGAATATTTGACCATCGTTATTAATTTTTAATCCTGCTACATAATGCAATCATTTATTCTCTTTTAAAAATATATAAAAAATAGACTCACTTCATCTTTTGATCCATCTCTCTTGTCCAAGATGTTGGGATTTAAAATACCAATGACAGTTCCCACTACAGTCTTCCAAAGTTCCTGATAAGCTTTTCCAAACAAAAATACCGATACTGTTTTTAAATCACCATGTAAATCACTGATACTCCAAATACAAAATTGGTTGCCTTTCTGGGAAGTTTTTGTGGTTGATTTTTGAACAATAACACCTCCAATTACCCAATCTTTATCTGGTGTCAGTTTTTGAATGTACCACTTAAGTTTGGCCATTGAAACACTTTCGCGGCCAACCATACGTTCTTGTAATAGTTTTCCTGATACTAAAGGATTAACAATGCGTATACCAAAGATTGGATCCACAAGACTGTCTTTTGAAATCAAATTCTTTGAAGGAGGTAGAGATAGTTGTTTTGTATTATTGATATTCCGTTTTGAAGTCCATGTATTACTTGCAGTCTTTGACTCGAT
Source organism: Dermolepida albohirtum (assembly GCA_031893035.1). NCBI lineage: Eukaryota > Metazoa > Arthropoda > Insecta > Coleoptera > Scarabaeidae > Dermolepida > Dermolepida albohirtum. Next base: position 62,115 of record JAVIWB010002318.1, on the reverse strand, counting down.
TGTTTCATTTCTTGCTCCTAACAACTTTCTTACATCTCTACCATATTCATTGTATTTAGTTTCTTCAAAATATTTGCTGTCTTCATCATCAGAAGAATCTGATATCCCTGTATGTACAACACTATTATTATCTTTAATTGTTGACAAAGGAACTGCATTTTTAACCTCACTTTCTTCTTTGTCAAATATATTTACTTCTTTAACAGAAGCACTTTTTGTAACACTAGGAGGCTTGTTTTCGTAGACCAAGCTGTCTGCTGCACTTATTAATTCACTTAGTAAATCCTCTTCCATCGCAATAATGTGAAATTACAAATTTCAGGAAGCACTATATTTGATAACAATAACATAATAATCCCGCCAAAAAAACATGAAACAGGAATTTTTATTAATATGCAGTGTCGCCAATTGGCACAAGTTGTTTATTTATTTTTTTAGAAGATAAATCGCTGAATATGATAAATACTGACGAAGAAAGCTTTGTTGTAGACGCCGTGTTCTTTGTTATAAGGGAAAAAATACTCACCTGTCTATTTTTAGCGACTTCATCGTATGTAAGGAATGAGAATATTTTTTCGAGAGCTACATCCGGTAACAAAACGATATAGGGCCCAATACTCATATTTGCCGCTTATAAATCACGATATTTTTTCTTAAGTAAATTTTTGTATAATTTATTTGAGAGCAGGGCAAAACAGAAACAGCTGAGTGTCAAAATTCACCAGGGATGGCAACATTGCAATTATAGATTATCGTTGTAATAAAAGATTTTAATGCGAAAACAATTTTGAAAATTATAATTTTGCTTTTTAATATGCTTTATAGAATATGCAAATTTAATATATTTTAATATAAATTGGTTACAAAATTTAAATAAACTCAGTTTTTTTTAGTATACAGTATCGACATATGTAAAACTAAATATGTTAGTTGTTTATGTAGGTAACATTCGCATTTTATGTTCTTTAGGGAGAAGTAAACTATAGATAAGAAATAAATTCAACAGGTAATGAATAGATATTGTGGTGTACGCTAGACTGTTTGTATTGCCCAATCCCGTATTCATAAAATGCCATTTTATTATGAATTTTATAAACATGTATGGACGCATGATTAAATTTAAAAATAAGTGCAATGAGATGTTTTCTTATAAATCAATAAATGACAGGTCTATAATTGGCGAATAACAAAGTTTGGGCCATCCTATATCCGATTTCGGTTAGCTAAATTGTTAAACTCGTATGTGTTTAATAATGAGCCAGTTCAACACGAGGAATTGAATAATTTTTTGAGGTATTCAGAGACGGTAAATTTTAATGGAGATTGTGGTTGATTGAATTTATCAAAAAAAGGTAAACTAAACCTGTTTCCGCATTAATGTTCGTATTCTGTATACGTACTTCGAAAACTAAGTTGTCATCATCAGCATATAATTAACCACACTATCCAGAGGCGACAGTGCTTAACTATCTGTTGATGATGACGACTTAGTTGTCGAAAGACGTATGCAGAATACGAACGTTAATGTGGAAAGGTCTTTTATTTACTTTTTTTTGATATATTCAAAGAAAATTAAACACCGCAGGTGTAAATGACGAATTAGATTTTTTTACAAAAGTTTTATTACTATGGCGGTATAGTAAACACTTAATTTTTGTTTATACTTCTTAAAAAGTTGATTCTCAAGATAATTATATGGAATTTTATTCTATTACAAATGCTACATGTTTCCGAAAACATATTTACAAACACCATCTGCCATCATATTAGTATAGTTACACAAGAGTATCAGAAAAAATAAAATTGTTTTCGTACGCCGAACCGAACCAATCATTTGGCAGTAATGTTCAAGAATGCTTTAAATGTTATCTTCGTTGTTATGTATGAAATCTAACTTGTTTCAGTGTAATTGAAGTAGTAGTGTATTACATAATCAAAATTTGTAAGTTCTTTCTTGTAATGTATATAAAAACAAGACCAAAAACAAATCTGTTGATTATTCTTTTACGTATTTAATTATAATGTTGACAAAACAAGAGATAACTTCTCTTTTCCAAAAAGGAAAAACCAGGAGGTTGGAGAAAAATATGGTTAATTGTAACGTAAATTGATTTTTAGTCTCGTGTAAAGTATACAACTTTACAACAGATCCAATTTACTAAACGAGGAACAAAACATGAAAAACTAAAGTTGATTATTACAATGTGAGAGTTTCAATAGAAAAACTGTACATTGTAGGTGTCCATGTTGGAAACAGTATTTAGTCGAGGTGTTTAGATTAACCTTAAATCACTAATTTTTTTATATTCTTCATATCTACCTGATGCTCCTGTATATACAATATTCCTTCCGATTTGCAATTTATATCTACTGATAAAATACTTCATTTATAACAAGGGGTAAATAAAAAACGATTACTTTAAAATATATATTTAATGTATATATTCTTATACAAATCATTTTCATTATCAATGTGCGGAAAACAAACTTCATACCTATTGACAAAATAATTTTTATAATCATTTGTAATTAAAAATTTAAAAAAAAACGTAACCTATACAATATTTTTATTTTTACACACAATCTTCTTATTTTTATAGGTTGGTGGTATAAAACGATCGAAAAAAATAACAATTGCGTTAAGAAAAATAAAAAAAGAGGTACTTTGAATTTTTATTATTCGTCTTCTCTGTCTTTCGACTTGTCTTTCTTCTTCTTCTTTTTCTTTTCTTTTTTTACTTCCTGAAACATATAATTAACCAATTACATTTGGGTGGCTTAATGAATTCATTAAAGATAGTGCCAAATGCTAATGAACTATTCAAAATCAGAAGCTAAATCCTTATGGATTAAGAGTGTAAGTGAAGGGACATTCTTGAGAGAATAATTTGCTTACCTGCTCTTCCGCTTCTGTCGTAGCAGCATCCGCAGTCTCACTCGTGGCTGTGGAGCCTTCATCTTCGGCTTTCTTGCGTTTTTTCTTTTTATGCTTTTCTTTCGGACTGGGAGATTCAACCTCGGCGGCGGGTTCTTCGGAAGCACTGACTTTTCTTTTTTTAACCACGTCATCTTCCCCGAACACTTTTGTTTCAGCTGGAGACTCCCGAGGCTCTAGTTTTACCGAGTAGTCAACGTAACTTGATAACCATTCTTTGGGTGTGTTTTCGTTGGGTTTTCCGTATTTATCGAGCTGCCCCTTGGCGATGAGGATCTTTTTCTGTGTCGACCGCGGACCTAAGCCCCACCTTCTCGGGTACGTATCCCTTTCCATTATAACCCTTTTGATTTTAGCCACTATCCCGTGATCGCAGCTAGCTATCGTCGACGTCGTCATCAAAGCGATTGCTAAAGCTACGGCTTCCCCTTTTGTTGTAACTATTACGATTTCTTCGTTAAGTTCTATGTTATCTTCGTACCGTAATATGCCGGGTAGAAGAATTTTAGCACCATAACAAACTGCGTTCACCTAAAATGCATAATTATAATTTATAGATGTTAAAAGTCAGAGTTTCAAATCAATTTCTTTTATGAAAAACAGAATAACGGATTACTTACAGAACTGTCTTTCATTATAATCCTCTTGTGACCTATCAAAAGTCCTTCCAGCGGCCTGATAACCCTCCTAAGATATGACTCGTCTTTGTGATTTTCGTACAGCCACTGAGCGTCAAGAACATCGTGCATCGTCGCCAAATTATCTCTCTCACTCTGTATGCCCGATCTGACTCGCCTAAGTTCTAACATTTGACCGCCGACGCCCAACACTAAACCCAAATGAACACACATGGTACGAATATACGAACCCGCCTCGCAGCTCACCCAAAACACACCTAAAATTAAAATTATTTTTGGAGCAAAACGGCTTTTGTAGATGGAAATGTGAATAAAGTTAATGGCAAGGACGCCTGCTCACCAAACAATAGATACATTGAATATACCCTAATCTATTTTATTGAGCAAAAACTAAGTTAATTTGTATAATTTAAAATCGTAGCTTTTATAAGTCAACGCGCGTTTCGATCTACAGCACCTCATTTGCGTTTCTAATTAATTTTTTTCGGTAAATGAGTTATTGCTAACTTTGAAAGAAATGTTTAAATAACTACCCCTGACTACTAGTTACACCAAAAATTTTATTAATAAATGACTATTTTAAAATACAACACCTACCCATATTTCTATTTTCATCATATTCGAGCAGTTTGCTATCATACACAGTTCTAACACGTAACTGTCTTTTAACAGCTGATATTAAAGGAGGTCTTTGAAACAGGGCCCCTCGCAACTTCTCCAGGCCTTGTATGACTCTTCCGGGACCTCCCTCGACGGCTGAATGTAACTTGAAAACGGCCACATATTCCTTACCGGCCGACTGTTGTGACTTAACTAACCTAGTGGCCCTATCGATACATACAATTAAGCAACCTAGAAATTAGACAGAATGTGCCTAAGTTTTTCTCAATTTTGGAATAAAACTATGAGATAATGATACTCCAAAAATATATATTAGGCATTCTATGCTGTACCTGTTACTTTAGGATCTAATGTACCGGAATGACCAGTCTTTTCTACTTTTAATATACGTTTTATCCATGCTACGACCTCGTGACTGCTAGGATTACTTGGTTTGTCTAAATTTATATAGCCTGATTTTATATATTCTGTGATATCTCTTTTCAAAGGAGATGCTCCATATGGTAATGGGGTGTAATGATTGGTTCTGACATTTAAGCGATCAAAATTCTATAAAGAATATTAATTTCATGAGAAAATAAAATGCTTGCTAAAGAATTACAAATTTTCTAAATTAAGAATGGGTAATTTTATAAAGGCAATATAAATTAACAGTACCTTTAGTAATAAAGGCCACTTTGACGTATCTAGTTTAACCAATTTTGTCGATGACTCCAGCTGAAAATCTTCACTCTTTTGTATCTCTCCTAAATGTTTATCTTTAGATTTTTTCTTTTTCTTTTCTTTTATAATTTCAGCTTCTACAAGATAGGAAAATATATATACAATTGTTTTTAAAACATGTATCAATGCATATAGCCAAGAAGCGAGTTTATTAACTTGAATTATAAATAATAATGAATCTTACATAATATGACTAATTAGGTAAGCGAAACAATAATAAACGTAAACGTGTATTATTTACAAGATCAAAAAAAAACAAAAATGCCGCAACCACATCCAAACATGATTAATTTTGGAGTTAAATATGACATTTACAAGAAAACTGGGACAAACGAGCAACAGTTGTATACCATTGCGTAACTATTAAACATTAAAAAGACTTCCTATTATGTCGAATATACAAAATTTTACAAAAATCGAATAATATATTTTGTAACTCACCGACTTCAGCCATTGCAACACACGTGTTCTTACGTTTCAGGTTATGTTCGTTTTATATACATACAAACATCGTTTGGAGATTTCATTGCGCATGTCTTGAACTGTTAAAATTATTTAATTTTAATTTTATTAATAATAATAATGTATTTCCTTTTATCTTATTTTGCATTTTTCTTCTATTTGGTAAACTATATAAAATGTTTTCTGGCTGATGCACGTGAAAATTCATTCTTGAATTAAATTTATTTAATTCACCAAACATGATTTATCTTAAATTTCTTTGCATAAATCAGATAAGATTTAATTAAAAATATTTTGCGTAACTGTATGGATTACCTACAATTCCATTTTTGCTTTGAAAAAAGGGGAACGACCTTCGGTTTAAAGTATTCATATTATAAATTACAGGAATGTTTTTTTTATTGGTGTTCCAATTTTTAAACATACAAGTTTTACTGTTTATTCTATAAATTCCAAATATTATTTATAATTTTAGATATATTTTCGAAAATAAACTACACTAATATTAAATGAATTTCAAAAAAATCATCAACTCAAGCATTTCAAAAGTCTTGAAACATGAATAAAATTATGAAAAAAAACACAAGAAATGTAATTTTCTTTCAAAACAGATTTTAGAGAATAAATGCTTTGAAACGAATTACTAATTTTAATTCTACTGGCGCATTTTAATAATTTTTTATATGAATCTTAACAATCTGTTGTTTTTACAAAGAAAAGAAATCTATTAGAATAACCAAATAGCAAATTCTTAAAGTATTTATTACATGTATTTTCTTTGATATTATATAATAATAATATTTAAGAATTTTATTGTGAATTTTTTTTTCATTACTTGTTAGGTGATTCTAGGAAATACTTGTGAGAAATTTACATCACTTTTCCATTTTTCCAATTAAATTCAAATAAATATTTAATATAGATGCGCAGACGCATTGGAAATAATTAATTCCAATTGCAAACTCATAGAAATTTAAAAGTCGAATGTTTTATAAATGCATATGTAATGAAATTTATAAAATGCTTATTTTTTTAATAATACATGTTATGCCAAATAGAGTGTAGGTGGGGAACTAATTAAGAAAATTAATTTAATAATTCAGCAAGACGGCCATCTTGTTCATTTCTCGCTTTTGCGCCAACAAGGACATCACCTACTGCGTTTTTCTGTCGCGTCATATCTGTAGCTTGGCAGCATTTGTTCGTCAGCCCTGTTTTTCTCAAAAACGAAATGTTTCCCTAAAATTATCCACACATTTGAAAAGGTAATGTATTTATGTTATTATTGAAGTGATTTAATGTACGAACGGGCGGGTTACGCGTCCAAAGATCGCACAAATTTTTTTATTAGACATTTTTCTGGCGGACATATTTCTCCATAACTAATATTATCACATATTATTTTTGGTATGCTAGGGGACTTTTTATTGTTGTTGATTACTGTCAAAGTATTTGATTATTTGTCATTTTCTCTGTGGCAATCGTATCTCGTGGGTCTAGTACTAAAATTTATCGAGAATAAATATTTATATCGATTTAATTAAGAAGCCTACTGAATGATGTAACCACCGATATGGGCATGGTATTACATTTCTCGAACACCGATAGTATGTATTAAACTTTTGTTGTCTTTGCAGGATGTGTTCTAAAGAAGTTAAGGAGAATCCGCACTGTTTAGTGTGCAACGGCCGCGTAGGTGTATCCACAAGAAATTCATTTCAAATATTTAATAAAGAGGTAAGTGTCCACAATATCCCATATACAAAATCTTATAATAGCAAGCAATTTATATTAATACTTAGACACAAACATGTTCCGAAAGACCTTTAAGTTTTATAATGTCCCAAGTACTTGGCATAGATGTAAAAGAAGAAAGTGTTCATTCACTTTTGATATGCAAAAAGTGTTTCAAATTATTCGATGAAGTAGATGAATTAGAACAAAGATTGTTAGAAATAAAAATTGAGTTAATTGGGAACTATAAAAAGTCTGTGGAGAGAAGTAAAAATGGTGAAGAAGGACTTGCAGATGAAGATAATCAAATAAGTAACATAGATGTTAAAGATTCAAACAAAGAAAATCAAGTTCCTAAAAAAATATTAGATATTCCTTCATCAGATGATGATACACAGGTATTTATAAAATATAGGTACTGATATACTTTAGATTAAAAATTATGTCAATTTGACATTTGACAAGGAAAACAAAAAAAAATAAAGTTGGCAATAAACAAAATGCAATTGATCTATTATTGTATTTTATTTAATATTTTTAATTGCTGGCCTAACCTCAATAATGGCTGTCATTTTTTAGTTATATTTCTTATTTGTCCAATAATAAGTTTATATTGTTGTGTAGCAAACGGCAACAGAAAAAACCAATTTGCAAACATTAGAAGATATTGAAATGGAGCTGGTCAAAATTCATGGTGGCATTGATAAAGTTGAAAGTCCTAAACCAAAGACTTCAGAACTCGAAGATTCAAATCAACCTTTCCACGGTTTTGAGCCTCACATAGTTGATGATGGGGCCGTTGAGCATCCTTCAGATTCAGATTATGAACCACCTGGAAATGATAATACTGAGGCACTGTTAGAAGCTGCTGAAATTGCGGAAAAAAATTTAGGTACATAATTTACTCTATATTCATGTAGATTTTTTAACCGAAATGATTTTAGAAAAAGTACAAATAAAAATAGAACCTGGTTCAGAAGATGATAAAGCTACTAGTACGAAAAGAAAATTATCACATTCGCCAAATTCAAAAAAATTTATACCCAAGAAGATCAAAGAAGAATATTTACCCCCAGTAAGTTTTATATTTTCCATTAATGTTTTTTTAATAGTTTTGTGATTTTTTAAAATTTTTAATACACTTTGGATTATTGTCTTGAAACAAAGTCAGTAATTGGAATAGTTTCTGTTTGACAAATAATCTCTATTTGTGAACAATGTAGCTGGAAAGGCGGCTAAAATTTTTGTTTAAATTACCGCATTATAACAAACTGAATGGGTCAGTAAACTCGGCTAAAATAATATATTTTAATTATCAGTGCCATCTATAAAGGTGTTGAGTAGCTTTCCTGGAAACAAAATTAGCAGTGTACAGAGAGATCAAGAATGATTGTCTTGATATTTTTATAATATTTTCTACTGTTACGAAATATACAGTTAAGAGAGAGAACATGGAAATATTTATTTTAATAAAAGATAGATGGTTAGCCCTAATTTCGTTTGGATTTGAATGAAAATATCTTTCTCCTTACAGCATATTTTAATGTATATTTCAAATTCTTACAATTAAAAATGTGACGAAATACTGTATTGTCTCCTATAAACAATATCCACAATAACCCACTGTAATCTGCTAACATTACAGAATTCCATTTGCCCTGGTACCGTTTTTCCGTTCTTAAAATGTTTTGGTGGAAGCACTCGCCGTGCTCATCACTAACGTCACCCATATTTTCCGGACAAAAGTCCAAGTGAGAACGTATTCGATTGATACACAAGTCCGTTCAGTTTTATATCATTTATTCAACAAAATACATATTCTAGAACATAACTTTTTAACATTATTGCTTATCACTTTGGTCCAACGTTTAGGCATTTTCATAATCTCTCTGAAAGGTTTCTTCTTTACTCTCAAAAAATCTGTCAGGGTAGAATTTGATGTCTCCCAAAGATTCGAAATATTTACCGCGAGACGCCTTTACTTTTTCTTTGTTTTTTGCTGTGTTAACTGTCGAACGACTCAGACCTAGATTCCGTCCGATTTCTACAAAGCTTTCTCCACTTTCTTTTTCAATAATTTTAATTTTTGCTCAAAACTTCTTTCACTTTCACCTATCTTTTTATGATTTTTACCAAAAACTTCGCAAAACTACATTATTTATCTACTTTCAACGATCATCCGGTATCAATATACTCAAACAAGTTTGTAAACTGGTATGCAGCAGAAAACAATAACAGCAATCTCCTGAGTCGGTAATTTTTACAGCAGTGTATTAATTAACACGGTGAGTACAAAGTAGGGGTAATCCCCGTCTTGTAAATTCGTATAGCAAATCAGGCGTTTATTGTAGAGTTTCAAGCCGACAAAACGTACGTTCGTATGAACAAAGGGACGTACATAAAATCGTAAACATCTGTATTTATGCAAAGTCACCGTCTGCTTAACGTTGATCCACTTAACACACAATTTGTGCACGCGTTATGTTCGTTACGTGAGCGCTGCCTGTACTTTGTCCATGCTTTTGCAGTTACTTACTTTGGGTAAAAACTTTGTTGGCAAGTGTAATCGTAGAGTAGTTAGACTAATTTTTCTTTATTTCATGCCATTGACGTTCATTGGGTGGTTTATTATATTTTAAAAAGATTTTAGTTCGCTTATTTTTCCGTAATAGTAAATATATTATGCTCGCCCTGTACTATCCGATTTAATTTTTACAGGTTGTCACGAGAGAAGGCAACATGTACACCTGTTTGCTTTGTGAAGGAGACGAAACTGTGTGTGGGGAGGCGAAGGCGATCATGCAGCACGTAAAAGTTGTACACGACGCTCGTCTTTACATTTGCGACGTGTGCGGCGAAGATTTCCGAAAGCGAAACGAGCTATCTCAACATCTAGATGAGCACGTCGCCACCGAAGAGGGCGATTTTCAGTGTGAAGTTTGTAATCGGATATTCAGCAACTTGCGGTTATTCAGGATACATAAACGCATGCATTACCCGCAGAACAAGGCGTGGACTTGCGAAACTTGCGGGAAACGTTACAGGTTGGTTTCGAGTAGTTTTATCGTACGATTTGCGAAGTGTTTGAGGAATTTCTTTTTAATCTTTCAGTTCGAAAAATTTACTGGATGAGCACATCAACACGCACACTGGTATTCGTCCGTATATATGCCAGTTGTGTGGCAAAGATTTCGCATCGAAATATACGTTCAAGGCCCACGAGAAGACGCACGAAGTAAGACCGAGACCGTTCCAGTGCACACAGTGTAATAAATCGTTTTTGAGTCAGCAAAACTTAACACAACATGAACGCACTCACTCCGGAGTTAAAGAATATGCTTGCCATCTGTGTGGTAATTCTTTTATGTATTCTTCGTTTCATTTCGCTTTTTTTTTTACTGCTGTGTTTTAAAAGTATTGGAACTGGAATAGTTTATTAACATGCCGTACAATATTTCAAAAACAGATTAAGTGTAAAATCTGGAATGTCTATCGTATTTTTGTGTCTAAAGAAGTACCGGCTGATTGCGTGATCAAAATTATCTGCCCCCATGCAATGTACAAACTATTTTGCTTTATATGCCGCAATAAATTTAGGACCACCATCTAAATTCAACTTTTTGGTTTTATTTGTATAAGAAATAAGATAAAATAATATACAGTCGCTGCTAAATGTTTACAGGCACGGTACATTTCGTCGTTAATTCACTGATGTAATGCAAAGAAAGTTAAAATAACACGCATATTATAAATTACTGTAACATTTCATAAGATATTAATATTTTATGCTTCCTCCCTTTGCTCGAATGACAGCTTTCACACCTTTTAGGTATAGTCGCTACAATTTTATTACTGTTCAATTTTCACCTTGCATATGTTTTATTTCATCGGTCCTTTCATTTCCGAAAACCCTGTATAGTATATGTATTTAGTCTGTTTGTGTATATCTTTATTGTAACGTTTTATTTCGATTACTGATTCATAGTATTTTGCATTCGTTTATTTTCATGCATCCGTATTTTTTCTTTGTAAAACATTTCATTTAGTTGTTGTGTAGTCATCAAATTCAATAGTTGTCTATGTATTTCTAAAAACGTGGGAAAGTGACCTTATCCCCCTCTACGCCTCAGTTTTTTCGATGTCGAACTTATATCGAACGATCCAACTGTTTTTCGGGCAAATCTTGATATTAATTCACCAACCATGTTGAAATCAAATAAGGCAGTGAGTTAATCTCTGAAACAATTGATCTTATTCAAATTACCTGGTTTGTGTATCTTGGATAAATAATACATTCTCTCGATCATCGGATTACTCACAATTTATAATTTTAGTTAGAAGTTGTGGACTTTGGACATTCTTTTAGCACATCTTATTGTCCTTAATCATTTTAGGTAACGGATTTTTGCAGTCTTCGAAAGTAATCGATTTTGTCTAAAAATACTAACTTATTCCCTTCATCTGCTTTAAGAAAAACGGTCTTTCGACCTGAGACTTAATCGAATTCCACTCATTATTAACTGATTTTTGTTAGTGCTGCTGCAAATTCTTCTTAATTTCGACTTTACATGCCTCTTTAATGAAGTTTTTTGATTCTGGTTCTAATTTTCTAATTGAGGTTTCAGTGCTTGTAATCACCTCTTCTGTAGTAGTATCACGGTTTGACAAATAATATTTTAAATCATTGTTTTGTAAGTTTGTTTCTTCATGACTAAAAGTCTCAGATGAATGATTGATGACTCGTGTTTCTTTTATTGGAATTAAAACTACTGTTTTCTAACGGAGGACAAAACTCTTTGAATTTCTTATTTAGACATCTAACTTTTCTTTCAAATTGATGGTTTGTGATTTCTCTGATTTTTCTATCGAAATTACACCACTCTTCGAATTCAATATTATTCAAATTTTTTGTTAATTCGAAATGCAATTCGTACAATTTTAATTCTAATCTATTTATGTTACAGTAAACAGATACTTCATTTCTAGTTTCAACTCCTTCATTTTAGCATATGAAATGACTTTATCATTCCTTCTGCACTTTACTTTAAAAAATTTAGGAAAAATATTTCTATTTTTACACTGTTTGAAGAAATTAACATCTGCACTTAATAACTTAACCTTATTGTATAACTTGTAAAGCTTTTTAAGTTCCTCTAACCGAGAAGTCATAAAATGTCAATTTACCCCCTTATAATTGTTATTAAATTCCGAGGAGGGTGTTTGGTGGTGGTTAGTATTATTTCTAATCTATTAAATATTTCTAAAAAATGCGAGGGGCCACACATCAAAACTTGTTTGTGATTTTTTTTGCTAAAAAGATAAGCAGTACCCCTATTATTGGTCGATTTGATTTGTCCACAAAACCTATTTCAATGTTAAAATCATGTTTTGACTGCGTCCATCGCTTGTGTAATTTAAGTATTCAGACGTTTCAGCAGTTATTATACTGGCGTCTTCAGCGTAGTTCTGATAAGGGCTGTTGTTTCTTGCCAAACTCATCACTATAGTTGGTAATTCGTCTTGAAAATATCCCGATATTCCTAATTTTTATGTCCACACACGGGGATAGCTTAGTGGTGAAATCGTCTTACACTTATGCCTAGTGCTGGTGCAGCGATGGAAACAGATCAAATAGCAACTCGAATTACAATCCATCGTCAAGAATTGCACGTCACGACTTGCAAATATTTAATACACAAAAGTGATTTTAATAAATACTGGTTTGTTTGAGGGCGAATAATTTTATTAACTTCGTTTTGCTTAGAAATTTCCGATACTTTCTTAACAAAATAGCATGAACTATCGTCTCTGTGTGTAACTTTTCGTTTAATGTAGTCGCTGATGAAAATACGTTTACCGCTTTAAATCATATTAAATTGCGGGTGATTTCTAAGATTTCACATTTTTCACAGACAAACAATTCGGATCCATACACAACCTCGAGGTACACTCGATAGTTCATACGGGATATAAACCGTACGTTTGCGGCCAGTGCGGGAAAGCGTTCGCCAGAAAAGCGGAGATTCGGGATCATGAGAGGACCCATACTGGGGAACGACCATATCAATGCGAGTTTTGCGGGGCCACGTTCAGCCAGAGGTCCAACTTGCAATCCCACAAGAGAGCGACGCATTACGACGATAAACGATACAAGTGTGAACATTGCGGGAAAGGATTTAAAAGGAGAAGGTCGGTATCGCATGCGAGAAATTTCATTTTGGTTAAGTTCCAATTTTTAGACTCTTGGACTATCACATAAAAGCCGTACATACGGGAGAGCGTCCGTTCAAGTGTGATGTCTGCGATGCAACTTTCGTTTACCCGGAGCATTTCAAGAAACACCGACGGATACACACTGGCGAGAAGCCGTTCCTGTGTGAGGTCTGCGGGAAAGCCTTCAATAGCCGAGACAACCGTAACGCACACAGGTTCGTGCATTCTGACAAGAAGCCGTACGAGTGTTTGGTATGCGGCGCCGGATTTATGAGGAAGCCGTTACTGTATCAGCACATGCAGACGCAGGGACATTTGAACGATACGATCGTCGTTAATCAACCAAGACTGACTACGGACGATGACCAAATTATTACGGTGAGCGCAAAATCATAAATCAGAATTGTCGAGCCTTTTATCGCCTGTTTAATATCAAAACAGTTTTCTATTGTGTGACTGAGAGACAATCTCATAATCTAAATTATTGTGGTCAGATTACGCGCACCTGTCGATGTTTATCGAGCAACAACGGATTAATAATTGTCTTCATAAGCGATATTTTCGCTAAATCTACTTCTAATTGTTATTAACTAATATTTCTAGTCTTTGTTAACTTGGAATCGTGTTCCATTTTTAAATAATCTAATAGCCTTATCTTACGGCGTGGATGTAGTGCGGCTTTCCCGCGTCCTGGAAGACAATTTGCACTTTAGTTTTGTCGATAATGTTTTACCCATCATCTAACGAAATCTTCCGACTTGTGTTAGTACCGAACCGCCACTGCAATTATCATTGGTTTTCGTCGGAAATAATATCTAACATTAAAAGTAAATATTGTTATCCTAACAAATTGATAAAAACTAATGACATTTATTTTTATAGCGAATTCAAGCGTTTGAAGACTTAAAAAAAAAACCATTGAGATTAATGATATTTCTTACCTTTGGAATTTTCTTCGTTCCAAAAGGCGTTGTACGAATCTGCTATAAACGGAGAAAGACAATTGTCCATTGCTGTTCCTTGTTTCTGTTTGTAAAATTTACTTTCGAATTGGAAATAATTTTGAGACATACATGGGGTTGTCAATCTTAATATTCATTTACTTTTTCCAGTTTAATCTTGTTTTGTAAAGAAAATCTCCTAAATATTTTAGTCTCTGGAATAAGTTTTTCCCCCAGCTTCCAGTTTATAATTTGACTATTTGAGGAGAATTTATTGAATTAGCAACTAAGAAACTTTCAGGTTTTTCAGGTAAATTTTTGTATTTATTCACTAGTCATTAAATCAAATAAGTCAGTGAGTTAATCCCTGAAATAATTGGTTTCATCGAATTACCTGGTTTGTGTATCTTAGATAAACAATACATTCTTTGGAACATCGAATTACACTTAGTTTACAATTCTGGTTAGAAGTTGTTAACCATGGACATTTTTTTAACGGGTTTTTAGTGTCTGTATCATCATGAATATATGGACATTCTCCAATTAAGTTTTTCACTCTTTGAAAGTAATCGATTTTGTAGCTTTGGTTAGTTTTGTATTGTGATATTATCTCTCCGTCTCTTAAATCTTTTAAATAGGAAACTGCTCATACCATTACTAATGAGAAATCATGCAAACGAACACTCTAGTCTTAATTTTTAAAGAAAAATGTATTCTATTCGTTCGTCAGAAATCAGTGTGTTATTAAATTTTAGGTTAACGCCGATGGCGAAATGGAAATTGTCGATGGTGACGTGAGCAGATTAGAACAAATAGATGCCAATGACGAAGACACGATTGAAGAATCTAAACTTTACATAGCTGACATCAAGCCCCACGTGCTCGTAGATGGTGCGAAGGTGTTTGGGCACTCGGACGGTTCGCTTATAGTGGGCGAGCACTTAGGTGATGATCAGGTAGAAGATACGGAAGCCGTTGAGCACATAATTATCAACGGACAGGTAAATGTACGTTTTATATGCATTTGTTTATAAATGATCAACACATTAATTTGAGCAAACGCATCTAGATTTCGAGGCAAAGTAGTACAATATTTTATCACAAACATCTGCGAATGCGTGATCTTTTGAACACAGTCAAAATAAACAAGTTTCAAACTATTATATCTTAACGCACTTTTTTTTTGGTTTTATTAATGAGTAATCTGAGTTTTACATACTATGAAGTATTTTAGTAATTGGGAGATAAGTCACAGTGTTATTTTTGTCATGGTGAGGCCTCTTTTTTCGTTTCAAGCATTATACCTCTACATCTTCAAGTCTATTGTAAAGTTGCTGTATCTTGATCGTAAGCACTACCTTCCAACAATTCCCGGAAAAGCTTGGAATGTTTTTGGGTAACATTCAATTCATGAACGTGGAATATTTTGAACTAAAGTTTTTATAATACGAGGGTTATGTCTTAAATAAAGTCCGTTTTTTAATAAGAAAAATGCTGTAAATATCATTAAAATATATTTATGTCCATATTCTACATACTCCCATCCACTTTTCTACATAATTTTTGTTCAAATATTTGTCATACCGTTCTACAAATTCTTAAATTCCAACGTCAAAGAAATCTGCCGTCTGTGGCGAAGTCCAATCCATGACTGCAGTTTTTCACTTTTTCGTCGATGTTCAATCGTTGACCACCTAAGAACTCCTTTAAGTACCGAAACAGGTAAAATCGTGGAGTGCAAGATCTAGATTGTAAGGTGAATGATCCTGATGTTTCCGTCCAAAAGATCTGATTAGGTCTTGTGATTGTGCAGAAACATGTGACCTTGCATTGTCATAAGCAACATCACTAACAAAATTCCTTTCCCGTACCAAAAGACAGTTGCTATGATCTTTCGTGCTGAAATTGTCTGTTTGATTTTCACTCGGGTTGGCAACGATGCGTGTCGCCATTCTATTGACTGTCGCTTGGAATCGGGAGTCACGTAAGATATCCATGTTTCATATCTTGTAACGATGTGGTCTAAAAATTCATCTCGCTGGTCGTAAAGAGTCAAAAACGATATAGCACAGCCCAAGCTTTCTGTTTTGTTATTGTCAGAAAGCAGTCTCGAAACCTACCGACAACACAATTTTCCATACTTCAGTTTCTCCGAAATAATGGTGTACAAAAGTGATTTTGAAATCTGTGGAAATTCAATTAATCGTCGGTCCTCTCGAATTTTGTTATCCACGTCACGAACTAAAC
The DNA here is from genome assembly GCA_031893035.1 of Dermolepida albohirtum. Taxonomy (NCBI): domain Eukaryota; kingdom Metazoa; phylum Arthropoda; class Insecta; order Coleoptera; family Scarabaeidae; genus Dermolepida; species Dermolepida albohirtum. The sequence continues at coordinate 45,601 of JAVIWB010002318.1, read as the reverse complement.
CTTCAGAAATCAGAGGTCTATTTAAACGTGGCTCATTGTCCACATAACCGCCCGTCATTTTCACCCATTTTCGAACTTTATTATCACTCATAACATCATCATTTCATTTCATAAATCTGATGGTTAATTTCCGCTGGTACAAAGTTTCTTGCAATTAAGAATTGAGCTACAGATCGTATCTCACAGTCGACTGGCGAATCAATCTTACTAAACATTATAAACTTCTACAACTCACCACACAGATAGACGATATGGCTACAAATGGAGTCTAAACGCGCGCGAAATATGCTAGGAGCAGATGCGTATGGGCACTGCTGCGATCGCGCCTCATTCTTGTTCTCATTCACAAACGGACCTTATTTAAAAAATAACCGTCGTAAATGTATTCAATTTTCAAATGCAAGCTTGAATTTTTCTTCGTAATTTCAGCAAATTCAATTCGCGGAGGAAGATGGCGACGTTGAGGAAGTGGAGGAGGCAGAAGACGGCGAAGGGCCGCAAGTGCTCGCGTCCGCCGAAGATTACGAAAAAATCATTACTAGTGCTGCCCTGGCCAACGGTGAAACGCAAATAATACAGACCAAAGACGGACCTGTGCAGTACGTCCAAGTGCGCATTCCAAACGGGAACGGTGAAGAAGAGGACGCTTGGTTGAGAATAGTGCCTGAATAAGCCCAATAACTGAATTGTCACGTTGGTTATATTTAATAATTATGAATATTTACTGCATACATTGTACATAGATGTTTACGTACATTACTTTTAGGTTTTGTGTATAGTTTTAAGATTAATAATAGTAACGAATCATATCATTTCGATCTTTTTCTGTTCTATTTCTTTTTGTTATGATTACATTTACGATTTTGTGAAACATATTGTACATAGATTTCGTTTTTATCAAGGACATCAATAAACTGTATACAATGAACAGTTTTAGTTTGGCTCCTAGGTTTCCGCGGTTGCTGTCTGTAGTTTGTTTTCGGCTTCTGGACAGGAACTGCCTCTCATGCATTGACAAGATCAACAGAGAACGTCCCTTGCAGGAGTGGACGAGACAATGAGAAATCAAGTAGCAGTGCTAGAAACACGATCCTGGAAGTTGAGAAGTTTTATATTGTTTTTCTCAAAGATCGGTATGCTTTATCACACACTTAACAGCTTAGAATTTAATATTACATAAAAAAATAAAACCCAAGTCTTCGAAAGTTCCCACTATCAACAGTTTTATTGGTCAATTTTAATGGAGACTGTGGTTAATTGAATTAATCAAAAAAGGTACATAAACCTCCTGGCCACATCAATGTTCATTTTCTGTGTATATATTTCGACAACTAACTTATCATTAGCAGATAATTAATTGCAGTATCGCACTTGGATCCGCTGTAAAACTCCAGAACAATTCTGTAGAAACTTTCCCCGCTAATCAACTAACACACATTGATTTATTTCAATTTAATATGTTTCGTAGTCTTAAAACTAATACTTTATACTAAAGCACACCTCCCCCCTTCCACTTATGGATCCTTTTTAACGGTCGTATCTTTCAGGAGCTCAAACACACAAGAATATGTTATCGAATCTTTATTTATCTTTAACACACGTTTTTTATTTTTCGATTTAAGATTTTATCGAACCCTCGACCTGTATTACAAGCACTGGGGTCGACATTTCAAGCAGCTCAAAAGATAAACCACATTATGCAACATAAATTAATTTATGTTAGCAGAATTGACCAGATTAAGTTACTTCATACATTTTATATGGGTTAGGGCTCACGTTTGTATTCTACATATGTATATAATAGTAGATGGTGTAGCCAGAGATAGCTGTAATTTTGCGCATCTAGATGAAGAAAATATAACTTTGGAAGACGCTTTCTGTCTATTAAAAGAAAGACGAAAAGAAACTTGGAAAAAATCAATGTAATTATCACATTGCAACGCACTATTCTGTCACCAGTAATAGTGTGTGGCCATCAGCTATGGAATAACAATAAAACACATTCTAATTCCGGAAGGTTAATTTATTTTAAATCCAAATTATCATAAAATTGAATAACACCGTAATTGCCTTCGACTAACCAATTTTTATCTTTAGCCTCGATCGTTTCGGCTACACCTTCTTCTAGTCCACAAATGATGTCTGACTTTAGCGTTCTTAAAGTGCACAATTTACTTGGATGGAAGCTTTCCAGACCTTCACCAATTGGAGTTTCCGGCAGCCAGTTCCTCTCCCCGAAAAGTTTTCTGTAGTTCAGGTCGCCTTTGAAAATGATCAATTTCGCTTGCGACAACTTTTTATATAAGTTCATATCGTAAGTCGGCATTTCGTTAAAAGCGACGGGTAAAATCCAGAAATCGTGTTTCTCTATCGTCCACACTTTCGATTCTAAATAATTGCTCCATCTGTTGGCGAGTTCTTTAAGCTCGGAATTATCAGAAAGTTCTGTTAGGTGCCATTTAAAGTCCTTAGTCATTACATCGGAAATGAACCAAGGGATAGTTTTAACGTAAAATCTGATTTTGTTACAATAGTTGTTGGTGATTATAAAATCGGCTAAGCATAAATCTGTGAATAATTCGTATCCTACATTGTCTAAGACGATATCTGCAAGAAACGAAATACATGTGGTGCAGAAAATACAATTTGAATTAAAGACTTGCAAAGAGATTTAAAATTTTAATTTGTGTTTTTGACAGTCAAATTGCCATCTTCAATAGGAGAAAAAACACATTACAGTATGCAGAACTTTTTAACGTACTGCTATGGTTGTAAAAATTGTTTATTAACATTTTATCTTAACACTTCAACCTTTGTATTGATAATGGCAACTTGGTTGTCACAATAAGTACATTAAATTCTGTCAAAATAGAGTGCAATACTGAAAGATATTCCGAAGTACAGTTTATTGAGTTGACAGCGAAAAAAAATTAAGGATTTTCAATTGGGGAAACAAGTAAATGAATTAAGTGTTGATAATTGATATTTTTTGCTTTATCTGTTTGTATTTAGATGGTATTTTCAAATTAAACTACTGTATAATTACTGAAACTACTTGTATTACATTATAAAACAATGTATTTTGATGTATACAATTTTTTAAGTATATTTGAAGAGAAATATTAAAATATACAAAAAAAAAACGTTAATTTTGGGTTGTTACATAAGTCCGTTCGGTTTTATACACTATTTAACGAAATACATATTTTAAAGAGAGGAACTTTTTAACTGTAACGCTTGCCACCTTACCATTGCGAATTAGATCCAATTGAACTGATATATGCAAAAATAGAAAATGAAGTGTCATCCAAGAAAAGAAAGGAACTTTGCGCAGAAACTCGTAGTTCTATAACAATACATGGTGAAAAATTTTCACTGCGGCAAATAGCCCAAAAGTTAAATTTATCTTATCACGCGGTGCAAGGAACAGTGAAACGATATTCACAAAGTGGATCATTACAACCAATAGAATTGCGGAAGGTCAAGGGTAACTACCAGACAAGAGGATTTGCGCCTAAAAATACTATCAAAACGAAATAGGCGCCTCACAGCTCCTCAGCTTCGAGCAGAGCTGAATGAAGGCCGTCGAAAGCCGGTGTCACTGACTACTGTAAAACGACGTTTGACAAAGGCGGGACTACATGGGCGTATTGCAGCTCGAAAACCATTATTGAATCCACGAAATCGTAAAAAACGGTTACAATGGGCCCAGGACCATCAACACTGGGACATGGAAATGTGGAAGCAGGTGTTATGGACAGATGAGTCAAAGTTCCAAGTGTTTGGTAGTAATCGACGAGTTTTCGTTCGAGGACAAGTGGGCGAAACGATGTTACCCGAATGTGTAGTGCCAACTGTTAAACACGGGGTAGGTTCTGTGCTTGTTTGGGGATCTTTTTCCTTTGATGGTGTCGGAGATTTCTACCGCATTGAAGGCATTTTAAGAAAAGAGGTACCTGAAGATTTTAGAGGAACACGCAATTCCGTCTGGATTAAGATTAATTGGTGAAGGTTTTCACCTACAACAAGATAATGATCCCAAACACACTTCCCAACTTTGTAAAAACTATGTGAATCAAAAAGAGGAGGAAGGGGTGCTGATAAATATGATTTGGCCACCACAATCACCCGATCTCAACCCTATCGAATTACTGTGGGGTGAATTAGATAGAAACGTGAGAGAAAACTGTCCACAATCGCAGAAACAGCTTTGGGAGCAACTTACAAGGGTGTGGAATAATTTACCAATGGATACGCTCCAGAAACTTGTATCGCGGTTGCCTAATATTTGTAAAGAAATCATTAAGCGCAGAGGTGGATACTTCGACGAAGGCCGAATATAACAAGAAATTCTACAGAATATGCAGCGTGCATGTTTTTTTAAAATTTCATCTACTGATCCCTCACTTATGGCCTGTAGTGTAGTTAAGGGGAAAACAAAAATGTTCATACTAGATGGAATCGTAGATGATCTGATTGAACCGTTTATTTCTGTTGATGCCAATAATGGCAGTGATACTTTCTCAATCAGTTCAGACGTAGAATATATATTGTCTATTTAGTTCACTTTATGTATGTAATTAGTGTCCAAAAAGTGCTTTATTTCTTTATCTATGTGTGACATTTTATCAATTTACTTATTGAAGTATTTAGTGTTAGTATAAAATTTATACATTCTATTTTATTTCAACAAATTAACCACATATTAAGATTATATATGTGCACCGTTTTGTAAATAAATTGATTATCATTATTCATTACGTTTAATCTAATTTTAAATTTGAGCATGGCATTTCTTTATTTAATGGAAAAAAAGGAAACTGATATACCAATAATGTAGAAAATTAATAAATAGATCACACCAGGAAATTTTAATAAAATAGTTATATTTAAATTTAACGCCAAAATAATGTAGTGGTTTCACTTTTACAGTAAAAATGTGGCTTTTTCATCTACTCTCCTAGCTTAAAAATGGATTGTAGGTTATAAGAATATTCCCCTCCTATTACGCGTCAAATACGAACAGACTTATATACTTCTATACGAACGGACTTATGTAACAAACCAATAATTATGTTAAAAGAAAAGGAATAATCCAAAAACACTATTTTAACACTAAAGTAAATTAAAAAAAAAAACTATCCGAAATTGATTAAATTGTAAAAAAGGAGTTTTTTTTTTTTAGATTTCTATTTCAAATATATTTTTCGTTAGTATTTTGATAAAGAATAATCATTGGCTTAAAAAATTTCATTTCTTCAAATTACACGGAAAAAATTTCATACCAATACATAGAAAACAAAGACATTAAGCAAAGACACAAATATACTATTAATTTTTTAAGTACTTTTTTGCTTTTGGATTTTTAGGTTGGTAGCATTTTCAAATCGTGTTTTCAAAAATGTCGAATTAATAGCGTAGCATTTTATTTTTAAATTATTGTTTAAATTCGGTTTTAAATGTGTCGTGGGTTAAAAACTAAAGTGCTATAATATAAGACAGTTCAACATCAAAATTGTAAGAATACTAGCCCGCCATATAAAGAATGGTAAGTACTTCATTTTGCTTAAATTGATTAAAATTAATATTGCAAAATAAAACTTACCAATTATACTTGATTCATTGCTTGCTGTGATTGCATTCCAAATGTTCTCAGAATGATCACATAATATATTGCTATTTAGTTGCTCCAAGTGAATTAGTTGATCTGTTTCATTTTTAACTATGCCATTAGTTAATGATAAATCGCATTTATTACCCCATAAATTTAGCTAAAATATAAATTAGATTTTTACAATTGTAATTTAAATAGATTTGCTTTACAACAAACCTTTAACAGTTTTATAAATTCTAATTTTTTATCACTTGGCTTTTTGAGAATGTCCAAAAGGTATGTTCCACATTGTTCCATTAATTTAAGAGAGCCATTAAAACTTTGCTCCTTTTGGCTTTCAAATGGATCTAATTCTTTGAGATCATTTCTAAAAATTAAATTTTTTCAAATAAACAAACTTAATTAACCACAAGTTTTATTTACGTTAATTCAAAAGCTTCTCTAATTCTCCTGTACATATAACATTCGGAATGGAGCCATATTGCATTATAAAAAGTTAGTTGACCTATCACAATTGCCTGATGCTCTAGATATTTATTGTATTGCTCCGCGTCCCATGTGTTGCTTCTTAATTTCTGAATGGGTTTGTTCGTTTGTATTTCATATTTAAATTTAGAGAGCTCACCGATAATACCTTTAAGTTCTTCTGCAGCATTCTAAATCAAGAATTTTGCTATTAGAAGTTTATTTGTGTAATATTACTATGTACCTCTCCGTAAATTTTGGATATACTTTCTTTTCTTCTGACTAATACATCAATAGTTTGTGTTAAAATTATAGGCATACGATTTTTTACGGTATAAAATGCAAAACTCCTGTAAAATAGATAGAAAGCATTAACATAATGCACATGATAATGATAATAGTAATTACCTTTTGTAGAATGCAGAAAGAGAAGCATTTAAAGGCGTTTTTAAATCTAATCCTACTGTATTTCTTTGGTCCATTTTTTAAATCTAATATCTAGATAAAGTATTAATGCATGAGATGATAGAAAGTGAAGGTCAAAAACGTGCATTAATGGTGTGTAATGGTTCACAGCAAGGTCAAGTTTTATATTAGGATATTTAAGTGTACATAGAAATGTATTGATGCTTTTATTTACGTCAGAGGTGCAAAAATGCTTTTGTTTAGGTTATTAGCTCATTGATAACAATGATAACACATCGGCCACCGATTAATTTTGCCAACTGTGTAAAGAGGTTATATTTCATGAATATACATATGCTCAAATGTCTAATATTTCATTTGAATTATTATATTTAATTACCTTCCTTTGATTTCCCGGTTAAATTAAAATACGATTGAAATTATATTTTTTTAATTGAGTTTTGTATACCTATATTTACATTTTAGTAATTCGCAAATTACAATTTTATAATGTTGACTATGGTGTCGTCTTTCAAATATTTCTAATATTATCAAGATGTATTATCAGGTAAATTATGGATTGGTTATAGTCAATATAGATGGCGACACTGACACAATTAACTAATTTTAAAATGAGAGGGTCTTGGACTATTATGAGCAGTGGTGTGCGGAGAATTTTTCTTTTGGGGCAATGAAAGGCAAAAATAGGAACGAATTAAAGTTTAAAATATGGGATTATGCGCTAGAGTCCCTATATACTATTTATTTATGTACAAGTAAAAATCGTATTTTTAACAGGATATTTTTGGACATGCATACAAACATGTGCCTTTGTGGTTGTTATTTAAAAAGGGCACTGTTTTGTTCGCCTCGTTTGCTTTTTAATGATATTTATTACTGAATCGAACAAATTATCAATATTTATCAATTTTCTGTTTAAAACCGCTTTAAATATTTTCTAAAAGACAATACCATAATCAACCTGGTTATCTTTTGCAGACATAGTTACTTGTATTTTTTTTACTACGAAGTCAATTTTAGTGTCTAATGAATTTCTTATAGCAGATTGTTCAGCTTTAACCTCTGAGTTAACGAATAACATGCGTCTACACGAAGAAATGATGTCACGCCAGAAAAATTGACTATTTTTCTTCGAGAAGGATTTGTTTACCTGTCCTTTCAGGCCAGAGAAAAAACTCAAAAATCACTGAAAATTGCGTTTACGAACACAAAGATGTGACGGCAAATTGTGCATCTCATAAAGCAATAATCATGTGTTCTAAATTACTTATCAGGCAGCGACTTTACTGAAGTCTATGGTTGTCTATTAATTATACATAAAAGGGTTTGTTTGTTCTGCTTATAGCCGTGTTGTTATACTACTGTGGGCAAAAAATAGCAAGACTTTTTAATTTAAATTTCGCGCGAAAACCCATTCGTCGAAATATTTTTTTTTCTAGGTTGGTACGACTATCAGTGACATCTGTGCCAAATGTCACATCAAAATAATCATTAGTGTTTAGTGTACGCTTGTCTTTCTGAAATACAAAAAGTGCATTCGGCGATTTTTGCAATGAGTGAAATTATTCAACAAAGAAGTTCCATTAAATTTTGTGTACGGAATCAAATTTCTGGTGCCAAAACGTTCAGAATGTTGCAAAAGGCCTTCGGTGATAATTGTTTGTCGCGAGCAAGTGTTTTTGATTGGTACAAATTATTCAAAGAGGGTCGAGAACGCGTTGATGACGAACCACGTCCAGGACGGTCATCAACATCAACTGATGACCAACACGTCAATAGAATCAAGGAATTGGTGCTTGAGAATCGACGATTACCAGTCAGAGACCTTACTGGCATCGTTGGAATATCGGAAGGATCAGTGAAAACCATTTTGAAAGATCATTTGGGTCTAAGAAAAGTGAAAGCACGATTTCTTCCAAAATCACTCAATTTTTTCGAAAAACAGCGCCGCGTTGACGTCTGCGAAACAATGCTTTCCGACTATCAAGACAAAATGAAAGGCATCATAACTGGAGATGAGACTTGGATCTACGCTTATGACTCGGAAACAGACGATCAATCGGCCGAATATCGTATCAAAGGCGAGCCGAAGCCCAAAAAACCACATCAAAGCAAGTCAAAAATCAAGGTTATGTTGACAGTTTTCGTCGATTATCGAGGTGTGGTGCACTCCGAATTCCTTCTGACCGGCCAAACTGTCATCAAAGAATACTATTTGAGTGTTATGCTTCGTTTGCGCAATGCTATTCGTAAAAAGGGGCCAGAATTATGGGCCGACAACTCTTGGTTTTTGCACCACGATAATGCACCGTCGCATACTGCATTAATTCTTCGTGAGTTTTTCGCCAAATTTTCAACCAATATCGTGCCGCAACCACCGTATTCGCCTAATTTAGCTCCGTGTGACTTCTGGCTATTCAGCAAACTCAAACGACCGCTCCGGGGAAACCGTTTTGAGTCAATTGAAGACATTAAACGTGAATCGCTACGCGCATTGAAGGCTATTCCTGAAATTGACTTTAACAACTGTTTCGAGAATTGAAACAAACGTGTATTGGGGCCAGGGGAGATTACTTTGAGGGGGCGAAATAGATTTGGAAGAATAAATTAAGAATTTAAAAATTATGAACAAAGTCTTACTATTTTTTGCCCACAGTAGTATATTAAATGTGCTGGAATGAACCCTGGTTAGTGAGTACTTGCAATGTATTACGAAAAACGAAAATTAAATAACTTTAATGCAGAATAAATAATTCTTATAGTTAGTGGGTGATTTATTTAAAAAAATATTTAAATATACAAATAACATTTTTGTTATGTAATAATTTATTTGTGTCCCATGTTTACAATAGATTGTCACATTTCATTAAATGGTCCTATATATATTCAATAGACAACTATTTAAGTATACGTACACATATATATTGTATATATCGAAATAGAATTGGCAATTTATAACAATATTCTTTCTCAATTTATCTATTAAACAAGCAAAAATATCTTCAGTAACAGTTTGTAATACATACATATATTCGGTTAACTTTGGTCCGTTTGTTTCTCACGGAAAAAAAACATGCTGCAACAGGACTAACAAATTTTTACAATGAAGATATAATTTGTCATTATCACAGAGTAGCAAACATTGTAATAAATATATTCACATTTATGTATATAAATTCTATATATATATAAAACAGATGCAATAATTACATATTAGCTGTTCCTAATATGAGTGACTAGGCCATTCTTGTTTTTAAATGCAACATTTAGAATATATTTGGGAGAAGATAGAAACAAAGATGGCGTAATCATTTTTGGGGATCGGGTATTCGTCAGATGTTTCAAACAGGAAACGTAAACAAATTTGTTGGCAAGGATATCGACTATTTAATACCTAATATTTTCATTTAAGTGTTTTATATATAATAAATATGATATATTGATATTTTATTCTACAAATTACTTGTATTACAAAAATAAATGCAAAAAGAACAATTGCTAATATATTGAAACAATTTTCGCGCTGGAAGTGTAGTTGGTAATCAGTTTATTCCAATGCATTTTGAAATTTCTCGTCGTGGCTTCTTTTTTGTGGGGGTTATGAAATGTTTTTCCCACTTTTCCTCTTTATCATTTTAATTAGTAAAGAGACTGAAAAATTCGAAATACAGCAGTTTTAATTTTCATTCGAGGGAAGAACTGAATGGAAATTCCATACCAAATGTATATTATTTATAGGCACTGACTTTTAATTTTTAAAATCAACCGTCCTATGGTATACAGTTATGATTTTTTAATTGAATTTAACCGAACTAAAGCAATTTATCTCATATGTAATCCAAAAATAATGCTAAATGTACAGTTTTCAAATCTTTATTTATGCTACTGAGATATTATTTTGATATTTTGGGTGAATGGATAGATTCTAATCAATTTATCTACCAAATGCTCTATGTCTGTTGCCAATGTTGATGATTTTTTTAAACTACATTTTGATAGTACGTAAATTTAGTCACTAGGCCAGGTAATCTAAGTCCGTTTAAGGCGTGTCACATCCTGGCTTTCATTAAGCAGTTCTTTTGTTGGTACATTTGGACGAACTAAAACTGTTAGTTTCCTACTCCGCACAATAATATCTTTCTTAATTGAAGGAATAGAGATTCTTCGTTGAATAACGGTGTTTGAAGCGTATCTTGGCGTGTCGATGGTGGTACGTATTTGTTTTGGAATGCTGGCCAGATTTTAACATTAGAATTGCTACCAATTCAACTTAATTGCATATCCACATTGTTTTGGTGATGATTTTATCCAATAACAGTTCGTTTTCATGTGATAGTTGTGACATTCTTCCAATGAGCCTTTACATTTGGCTCAATCCAACACCAATACAATTGCCTCTCTAAATGGATGGGGGGGAGGTGTTGTATTTGATTGAGTTGTTAGTTTTGACAGATGACCGTATTTAAACGGTGTAAATGTAACATGAAGGATTTGGTTTCCTTAGCTCTCATTTTTTTAAGCAAGTCATGAGTTCTATTTCAGGTAACTTCTAGATTCCATGATATTGAATGTAGATAAATGTGGGTTGCCAGTATAATAGCTGTTTTATCGTCATACGTCGTTGTAGTTATTGCTAAGGTGTGTAAAGTAAATATAGAATAGGATCTAATTCACTTCTTCGTAGCATAACTGACAGATGAGAGTTAAGTTTGGTGCATGCTTTATTTTACCTCAAAAGAAGTGTACCAGTCAATTAAGGTTCTTAATGCTGATAGCGAGGATGAAGTAGGTGTTTTTTCTGATCGTGAAGGGAACGAAACTAAAATACATTACGTTGCGGTTTTATAATAAACTTATCTCAAGTCTTTGACAAAGTGTAAGATTTAGATCTTTATCAAAGGCTTTTGATAAATTTATAAAACCACAAGGTATTGTGTTTTAGCTTCGAAGATGTTTCTAAATTCGAAATGATATTCTTTCTTAAGATTCCAGATTTTTTATATAGATTCTTTTGAAGGCTTTTGACAACATTGGTAGAAATTCTTCAAAATAATTTCGTATTTAACAATTATTAATTGATGGTCGTCTAAATGAAGTGAGTGGGTGGATAATAAGTCTTAAAATTGGTCAGAAATTTCTCAACGAAGAATATTCCGTCAAGAGACGATCGAGATCCCTATTTGTTGTACTGAAAATTTACAATATTTGACAAATTCTTTGTATTCAATATTGCAGAAGTCATTCGTAACTTGCTTTGCCTGGATTTTTGCCTCCTCCCACATCTAAAATTTGATCTTTAAAGGTGATAAATTGAACACGTTCTAAAGAAGTAGTCTGCTTCTAGAGTTTGTAATCTAAGAGTGGATGCATAGAAGCCCTTATGTTTTATCTACGTTGAGTTAATATTAATTAGTCATAAATTGTAGAGAAGGTAGTATTCTTACTTATGAAGAATTGTAGATACCGTATTTTGATTACGGTATTTTTGGTATGGTTTTGAGAGTTATGAAAATGACGGTGTTAAATTTTCATTTTACATTTCGGAAGATTAGAAAATTGAAGTAGAACATCGTCTTGTATACTTGTTTGTGGTGCGCTCCCAAAAAGGTTAGCTAACAAATAAAGACTTGTAAAGTTCCAAGTAAATAAACAATTATTTTGCATTACCCTTTCTCCAAACTTTTTTTGTTAAAGACCGTACACATATTTTTGAAAAAGTAATTTAGCTCCAATAAAGAACTTTTACGTCCCCTTCGACTTTATTCCAGTAACCTAAACAATTCCTAATTGTTCGGATGAAAGATTTTTACCTTCCATCGCGATGTTTACTATATTTTCTATCTTAAACTATAAACTTATAATTAAAGTGCTGTTAAATTTATACACATACCATGCAGAAAATCTAGGCAATATAAATATAAATACGTAAGCCCTGTTGGCAATATAAGCTTGCCCCGAAGTTGGTTTGGCAGTAACGGGAGTAGGTCTACAGGTTGGTAGAAAAGTTTTGAAAGCGACACCTATTAAGCAGTAGAGGAATCAAAATTCATACGCCATTTTAATATTTCATGTGTCATATGAACACACTAAAAATTTGATCTCGATCTGTCAATTCATTCATTGTTAGCAATCCATTTGAATTAGACGTGTCAGTGTATTTTCTAACAATGGAAAAAACTGAATATCGCCCTGTGATAAAATTCTTTGTTTTGGAAGGTTTATCAGCAACAGAGATTTGTACAAAAATGGTGAACGTGTTAAAGGAATGTTCATTTCCAACAGTACATCGATGGGTTTTAGAGTTTAAACGTGGTCGTACAAGCGTTGAAGATGAATCACGTAGTGGACGACCAAAAACTGCAACAACAGCAGAAATTATTGAGCAAGTACATAATATGGTTAGTGAAGGATCCGAATTTGACTAAGCGTGAAATTGCTGATAGCATAGGCATCTCAGACGAACGAGTACTCCATATTTTACATGAAGAATTACATATGAAGAAGCTGTTTGGAAAGTTAGTGCCGCATTCGTTAACAATTCAACAAAAACTGGATCGAAAACAAATTTCTCAGCGTAACTTGGTGCGTTTCAAGTGGAATAAAACCGATTTCTTGCGTCGTTTTATAACTATGGATGAGACTTGGATCTACCACCATGATCCTGAACGATTACAGTTGATTGTTCAACTCCAAAGGAGGTGAAGTCAGGACGATCGGCAAAAAAGGTTATGGCATCAGTGTTTTGGGATACAAAAGGAATTTTATTGATTGATTATCTTGAAAAAGGTAAAACAATTAACTCAAAGTATTATTGTAACCTTTTAGATCAACTGGATGCAAAAATTCGTGAAAAAAGATCTGGTTTAGCGAAAAAAAAATAATTTTTCATCAAGACAATGCGCCTTCACACAAAAGTTTTGACGATGACTAAATTGAATGAATTAAAGTACGAATTGCTTGAACAACCACCGTATTCACCAGATTTGTCTCCGAGTGATTACTACCTCTTCAGAAACTTGAAACAATTCGTTCGTGGAAAGCGTTTTTCATCGAATAAAGAAGCTATTTCAGCCGTGGAATAGTATTTTGCAGAGCTTCCAGAAAATCATTACAGACATGGTATAAAATTATTGGAGGATCATTGGAATAAATGTATTGAAGTTGAGGGAGATTACATTGAATAAAAAAACTAATTTCATTTAAAAATTCAGATTGTTTCATTTTTGCTTTCAAAACTTTTCTACCAACCTGTATTAATTAACTGACAGAACATAACGTCTGGTAACTTTGTGTAATTCTTTAAAGCTGGTATTGCAGATTTAATTTTACACACGGTATGTGTTTATTAAAATCGTGTTATTTGAAAAAAATCTAGGAAAAAACTACTTCTAAATTCTTATTTTAAATAAATAGAAACCTAATGTTTTTAATAACTAAATACTAGTAACTATATACACAAATCAACTGGAGGAAAATATTGAATCTGTTTTTTTGAAACATCCGACTTTACGAAAAAATATTTATAGTAATTTTAATTAATCGTAAAATTCGTTCTTATCAATTAATAACAACTACAAATATAATGGTCCACTAGGTTTCTTTTTTTGTGTATTTTGTAATATTATTAATTTTCTATATACAGGGATGTCCATATTAATTCGAACATGTCGTTTCTTTTACGTGGGGTCTTTCAATTATGGCATCTCTTTATATAAAGGAAACGGAATGCTTCAGCAACATTTATAAAAAAATAAGTACATTTTCTCAACAGCTAAATTTTAAATATGTTTTTTGGCGTTATATCTTTCATCTCACATGGACATATATAATATTTTAGTAGAATATTTGTTTGAAATTTGTCATTTTCGATTTTCCGGCATTGTTTTGATTTATATCCCGCGGTCTCTCCTAATACTAACGGTTTCAGGAACAGCTTACTTCGAATGCACCAAATTTAGGAATTCCTCTCGTGTCTTTGGATCGTCCCTGAAGACTCCCAACATAGTAGATGTCACAGTTTTGCTGTTGATCTTCTGTACACCTCTCATCACCATGCACATATGCCTGTGAAATATAAAAGAAAAGCTTTGAGTGTATGCTCTGCTATTGAAGACTAAATAAAACTTTTATATTTTAAGTCAATTTCATGGCAACAATAAAATGTAAAAAAATATGAATATGCATTTGCATATGTAATATATTTTCATTTCGCGTAAATAAATAAATATTTGGCACACTTTTTGTTATTCAGGCTAAACATAACTTCATTATTTTTTTTTAAAAAAGGCAAAAGCTTGATATTCTTTAGCTAGTTTTGTGATACAGACAGATAAGTGGAATTATTTTAAGTAGTTACACTTACACTCCTTCCACAACAACGGCGACTCCTGCCGGTTGCACAGCCTTAGTCACAGCCACGGCTATTTGTTTCGTCAATCTTTCCTGGACTTGAAGGCGTCTGGAGTAGATCTCGACGATCCTGGCTAATTTGCTGAGGCCGAGTATTTTGCCGCAGGGCAAGTAGCCTATGGACACTTTACCATAAAAGGGAACCAGATGGTGCTCGCACATGGAAAACATCTCTATATCTTTCACGACGACCATTTCGTCATGGTCCTCATCGAAGATGGCGTCATTTAACACTTCTGCAAAGAGAAGATAGTGGTTTAATGGAGGAAATTGAGGATGCGTTGGATTTACATTTTGATGATTTTTGCGAGGTTTGTTTCATTAAAATGTGAAATGGTTTGATTGCTCGAAAGTTATTTTTTGCACAAAAAAAAACACGATAGTTCAGTGGTAGTTTTTGATTTATCATAACGGGGTTTCAGATTTAGATTTTTGGTGGTTCCTTAGTTGTTAAATATAAATTCCGACAGCCAAAGATTTTTACGCCAATTACTTACCAATTTCCCCTGTATTATTGTAAGGCTGTCGTCAGCTGAATGACGAATTGTAATCCATTGTGTGTTTTATTTTGTTTAAAAAAAGTGCTAATTTAAATTTTGATAATAAATTCAAATCGCGCCTAAATTTACGTCTTCCCAATTATTTTGAATGCAGTTACGTACCGTGATTTTTTGGTATACTGAGAACTTAACTCTAAATTTATCTAAATTCATTCTATTTATTATTTAAGTGACGAATATTAATTAGAATCCTTCAAAATTCAATAGTAAAGCGTAATAATGAATCCATATCCACTTCCATCACGAATTTCAAGTGCGCCTGAAGTGTGTCTCATTAAAGTGGTGGTAACGGAATCTGTCGATACCTGTCAATTGACCGAATAGCTGTGTGCAGCATAATAATAATGACGAAAATTGCAGCAATCCATGAATTAACAATACCCTGACGTGTGAAAAACGGATACATATACATACATATACATTGGGGATGTAATGTGTTAATTGATTTATAAATCAATTGTTTTGTTCAGTTAAATTACGTAATATTATACAGGCTGTCCCTAAGAAACTTGTTTAGTAATTGCTATGATTTTCTTGATTTACGGGAGTTGTAGTTTGAAAAAAGAAAAAGGAAAGGAAAAATATGCAATATTTAATCGCACCAACATTGTCCAATTACATTTTTATTTAGTATTCGATTACTGCCACGTAACGAACTTATCACCAATATTACGAGATCAAAGATGGATCTTATGAATGAACGATTGCTTATGGAATATGGTAGTATAAATAGACATTACATAAGTTTTTAAATGATTAAAGTTGGTTCCTTATTAAAGACAGCTCGTTCTAAAATTGGGGTCTACAAACTTACAGCTACGTTATCACTACGCAGACCAATTTCAAACTGGACAGAAGGTCAAACAAATTTATTCACCACCAGTAAACAGATTTGGGCTAGAGAAAAAGTTATTCGCCAACAGGAACCTAAACCTCTAAAGTGTACATTCTAGTTCACTTTGGAAAAGTGCGGTTTTCTTCAAAGAAGATAATGATGATGGAATAATGGTAAATGAGGAATTCCATCGTGAAATGCTTAATGATTTACTATGGCTTCAGGACACACCTGATATGTATTTTTGGCAGTAAGATTACACTTATCATACTGTTGAAGCCACAATGTGTTTTTTAGAGACTGTGGTTGGAGAAAAATTTATTTGGGGAAGATCAGAAGTCGCCAAGGAGCGGGAATTTTTTTGAAAATTTCTGTAACGTATACTACTGTGGGCAAAAAATAGTAAAACTTTTTAATTTAAATTTCGCGCGAAAACCCATTTGTCGAAATAATTTTTTTCTAGGTTGGTATGACTGTCAGTGACATCTGTGCCAAATGTCACATCAAAATAATCATTAGTGTTTAGTATACGCTTGTCTTTCTGAAGTACAAAAAGTGCATTCGGCGATTTTTACAATGAGTGAAATTATTCAACAAAGAACTTCCATTAAATTTTGTGTACGGAATAAAATTTCTGCTGCCGAAACATTCAGAATGTTGCAAAAGGCTTTCGGTGATAATTGTTTGTCGCGAGCAAGTGTTTTTGATTGGTCCAAATTATTCAAAGAGGGTCGAGAACGCGTTGATGACGAACCACGTCCAGGAAGGCCATCAACATCAACTGATGATCAACAGATCAATAGAATCAAGGAATTGGTGCTTGAGAATCGACGATTAAAAGTCAGAGAACTTACTGGCATCGTTGGAATATCGGAAGGATCAGTGAAAACTATTTTGAAACATCATTTGGCCCTAAGGAAAGGGAAAGCACGATTTGTTCCAAAATCACTCAATTTTTTCGAAAAACAGCGTCACGTTGACGTCTGTGAAACAATGCTTTCCGACTTTCAAGACAAAATGAAAGGCATCATAACTGGAGATGAGTCTTGGATCTACGCTTATGATCCGGAAATATCGTATCAAAGGTGAGCCGAAGGCCAAAAAACCACGTCAATGCAAGTCAAAAATTAAGGTTATGTTGACAGTTTTCTTCGATTATCGAGGTGTGGTGCACTCCGAATTCCTTCCGACCGGCCAAACTGTCGACAAAGAATACTATTTGAGTGTTATGCGTTGTTTGCGCATTGCTATTCGTAAAAAGAGGCCAGAATTATGGGTCGAGAACTCTTGGTTTTTGCACCACGATAATGCACCGTCGCATACTGCATTAATTCTTCGTGAGTTTTCGCCAAATTTTCAACCAATATCGTGCCGTAACCACCGTATTCGACTGATTTAGCTCCGTGTGGCTTCTGGCTATTTAGCAAACTCAAACGACCGCTCCGGGGAAACCGTTTGAGTCAATTGAAGACATTAAACGTGAATCGCTACGCGCATTGAAGGCTATTCCTGAAATTGACTTCAACAACTGTTTCGAGAATTGGAAGAAACGTTGGCACAAGTGTATTGGGGCC
This sequence comes from Dermolepida albohirtum, assembly GCA_031893035.1. Taxonomy (NCBI): domain Eukaryota; kingdom Metazoa; phylum Arthropoda; class Insecta; order Coleoptera; family Scarabaeidae; genus Dermolepida; species Dermolepida albohirtum. The sequence goes on along the minus strand of JAVIWB010002318.1, from coordinate 27,718 downwards.
AGGGGGATTACTTTGAGGGGGACGAAATAGATTTGGAAGAATAAATTAAGAATTTTAAAATTATGAACAAATTCTTACTATTTTTTGCCCACAGTAGTATACGATGTAAAGAGCAGTAAAACTTTTCAGTTTCACATCGTAAAAACGCATAATTATATGCAAATAAAAGAAGTTATTAATTATTGTAATCTAGCCACCATTTTTGGGCCACACTGTATTAATATAAGTACTTAGTGTGGTGTATTTCATTAAAACATCTTCAAACTTTATTAACTCGATTACAAATTACCGAAATTTTTATGGCAACTTCTGAAACTCAACACGATTTTTTAATAGCCTAAATTACAAAATTTGTAATTATCTTTTTGATCTAATTTTTAATTTAATTAGAATTCGGATATTTTGCATTGTTTTTGTTTGCAAAGCGTTCGTCTCTAATAGATTCAGCTCTTTACAATTTGTGCATCAACTCGCAATATGTAGCTCGTTCGATATTTCCGCATACAGGATGTTTCATAATTGCATACTAATATTCAAAGGTTTAATTTCTTGGATGATTTTATGAAGGAACAAGTTCATATACAAGTCCACGATCGCTTTATTTTTGTGATGGTGAATGTTGAAAATAATTGCAAAGCATGTCTTCTAACTTGACATTTGTGAAATTTGCCACGTCACTATGACGAGAGTATTACACATTTTTATAATTTAGTAACGTTATAAGTCGCGTAATAGATAATAAAAATATTGATAGCAGTGTTTTTGTGGTACCTACTGTACATTCGGCAAAATATTTATTGTCACCTCCATAAAATGCATATTATACTTATAAGCTGGTCTGAAGTGTGTTTACAAAATTACGATAACGCGTGGGTTTTGTCAAAGCCTTCATTTTAGTTAGAACACTCAGCAAAATATTTATTATCACTTCCATAAAATGTGTATTTTGTAAAACGGTTTGTAACGTGTTTAGAAAATTCCTATAACGCACGGGTTTTGTCGAAGCCTTGATTTTATTTGTAGTTGTTCTCACATGTATACTCAGCAAAATGTTTATTGTCATCACCAAAAATATTATAAATTTTTTAAGAAAATGATTTATATCTATTTTATCTATTTTACCAATATTTTTCGTAATCTCGTCGAAAGTCAAAACGCACAGTGTGCGACACAGTTAGTTTCGACGGTACAGATCGTGTACGGAATTTGTTTCGTGCAGGTTTTTGCCGTAGTTTTCCAGGTGCGACACTGTTTAATTATCTGCTGATGATGACAACTTAGTTGTCGAAATACTTATACAGAATACGAAAATTAATGTGGAAAGGTGTTATATATCAACCTTAAGTGATTAAATGAATATGAATACATATATTGCAAATAAAATGTAAACATGAACTGCTTGCCTTCACGTTATTGGAGTTATATAAACGCAAATACCTTACAGAATGTCCTAAATACACTGACTTTATGGAGATGACATTAATTTGTTTGCCGAGTGTACATACGGTGTACGAACTCGGACGAAATATGTAAAATATAGCAGACTTCCGCAAATGCAACCATTGCACGAACTGAAGCTTATCAAGTTGCCAATTATTATAGAATATTTTTACATACCTCATTATAGTTATGTTCGTTTCAAGGCTACTTCGAATTAGATTCGATTGTGCTTTCAATACGTTTCGTTTATTATGCAGCAAAAATGAGAGAATTTGTGATAATCCCAGGGTCTCTGTTCAATATACCATGGCATTACCTCTTACAAAATAACTATTCATTAATCCTTCCACACCGTGAAGCGATTAATGAATGCAAAAATTGGCCAAAAGCAAAAATTAATTTCCAAAATCTTACACCGAGTGCGTTTTTATCGTTTTTATTTCGATTCGCGAACGAAGTTGAGAAACTTTAAACCGTGCGTGACAGGTCGATTGGGACGATAACCGGCGTGCAAAATCGTTAATTACCGCGAAATAAGCGTGGCGGTTTCGCGACGTGCGATTTTTATGCAATTCGCGTTACGCCTATCCGATACTGTGCCAGTGTCTAAATACTGGTTTCTTTTCTGACGCAAGAACAATTGAAATCACAAACGGATACGACGCAAGGGACGTACCTTAACTTTTCCCGTAGTGTTCTTGTATGTTTTTTTTTTAATAATCGCGAAATGGAAATGTACTAGGACGGTTTGCTAATTAGGTAATCTTTTTTGCCATTGAGTAGAATCATTCTTTATTAGGTTCGTTATGACAGTACAGAGTGATCTGTCAATTGGTTTGTGTTTGACCGCCAAAGTGAACGAGTTGTGTGATTTTGCAAATAAGAGAAAAAACTGTGTGGCGAGTAGTGATAAAGTGCTTTCATTTTGAGAGGTTTGGATTCGATAGTATTAGTATTCATTTTCAATGGTTAAAAAGTGGGTTTCCAAATTTAAATTTGGTTGTGTGAGCACAAAGAATGAACTCCTCAATGGATGTCCAAAACGGGTATTGGGTAAGGGTAAGATTGATAAAGTCCACCGTATTATATTGGGTGATCGTTGGGTAAATGTACGCGAGATAGTAGACATAGTAGGTATCTTAAACGACAGTGTGCATTTATTCGTCCTATTCCCTAAATTTAGCTCCCATCCATTATCGTCTATTTCCAAAATTGTAATAGCAGTTAGGTGGAAAGAGATTTTCGTCCAATTTTGATGTTATCACTATCAATAGCTATTTCGAGGACCTTCATCGACCTACAATGAAGGCATTGTTAATTTATAGTATTGTGGGGATAAGTGTTTTGAGTGAGTAGGAGACTATATTGTAAATTAAAACGTTTTTTTTTGTTAAAAAGATTTGTGTTTTGTTTGGTAGACCAGGACTTATCGAACCATCTTTGTGATAGTGTAATTTTAAGATATTCCGTTTTTATTCAATACCCTTTTTCCTATGTGGCACAATTTGTTTCAAAAGATTAACGTCACTCATGAAATCATAATCAGAATCATCAGAAAGGTAATCTGCGTATGGAATTTCTCTTTTTTTGTAAATTGTATTCAAAATTACAAAGTTTACGTTAATACTAAAATAAAACCATGAAATTGTGCTAAGAGATGATTTTGAAGTTGAAAATGATGTAAGACCAACAAATCCACTACCAAATTTTATTATTCGGGACAATTATCTGGAAAAATCATCTGAAACAACGATATTAAAAGAAAGCGAACGTTTCTAAACAAAAGCCAAGTTTTGCCTTCGCGAATGTCATGGTCCTAACACTAAGGAGTTTGTAGCAATTGAAAAGACTAAGAAAATTTGGTGGTTGTATTAAAAAATATGAACTTGAAAATAAATTTGGAAAAAAGTAAATATATTCAAACATCAGATGTAAGGAAGATAAAATTTAATGAGGCAAGTAATTCTATGTATTTGGATACGATGATAATCAAGAGTCACTATGACGAGAGTATTACACATTTTTATAATTTAGTAACGTTATAAGTCGCGTAATAGATAATAAAAATATTGATAGCAGTGTTTTTGTGGTACCTACTGTACATTCGGCAAAATATTTATTGTCACCTCCATAAAATGCATATTATACTTATAAGCTGGTCTGAAGTGTGTTTACAAAATTACGATAACGCGTGGGTTTTGTCAAAGCCTTCATTTTAGTTAGAACACTCAGCAAAATATTTATTATCACTTCCATAAAATGTGTATTTTGTAAAACGGTTTGGGAAGGAAACGGAAGGTTGACTAAGAAATGGATAACACTACGTCCCTTTTTTTGGCAGACTGCAATTTGCCAGTGTTTAAGTCGAAATCCGATGTTACCTTTGAATTTAGATTAGCATTGACTACCTCTTTTGCAGCAACCAATTTTATATATTTTGACCTTCTTTAGAAATTACGGTGGTCAGTAAACACTTGAATTTCTTCTTTATTGTTACGCGTCCATGTATTGTTTTTCTTTCTCAATTGTGGGATTTCTTCTATAGATCTTTTGATGCTCTTTGGTTCGTTTAGTGGTTTTGCACATTCAATAATCTGCTTCTTCTTTAGCAGTCAAGTTACATAAGTATAAATTAATTGATTCTCCTCTTAGGGGGATCGAGAAGAAACTATGGATGATAATCGCGGAAATTTGTAGACTTACTCTGTTTTTTCTCACTTTTTGGGTTTATTAATTTATTTGGCGATTTAAATTGATCCTAAAACATAGAATTTTGAAAACAAAAATGAGGAAGTGCGTATAGAGCTTATTTTTCTAGTTTTTTTAAAACCAGATCGACTAGGACTGTTAAAATTAAATCCCCTAACATCTTCGTCAATACATTTTTTTTGTGTTCTTACCCCTGAAAACTCAAGGCCGGATGGAATTTTCAAACGCGGCAACATTTATGTTCGGGAGATGTAGCAACTCCCTTTTGGTCACATTTATTTAATTAATTTAATTTCGTATTGGATGACGTTGCAAGGCGCTAAATTTGGACTTGATTCTTTTTCATTTATATTGCATGTCCTAACCACTATAACTTACTGGGTTTTAATTCTTTGTTATTTATTGGCTTATTTAACTTTTCTATTATTTATGGGCATCTTCATCTTTTTCTCGCCCGTCGATTTTTGTCGAATGTCTCTTTCGAATCGCAGCAGTTTTTTAAGTTGATTTTATTATAGAATAACTTATAGTTACTTCCGAATATCATTACTTTTAGGTGGTAGAAACTAGCCTCCTTAATTGGGTTTGAGTGTAACACAAGAACATTTAAAATAGAAACTCCTTTTGCAAGTGACTGTATATACACATACACATATTAAGCTAATGCAACTTCTGAATATGTACGTCATTTTTTTGTGTTAGAGCAAGAATTTATCCATAATTCATGCAGCGAAAAGCTGTATATTTTATTTTCATTCCGAAGCATTATTCAGGCTTTTAAGCACAGGAAAGCTGTCGGTGCTATTTTCTTCGCCATTTGACCGTATTCAAGTGTGTTATTACGTACTTATTCAGTGAAAGAAGGAAGGGAAAATAAGACAAAAAATGAGAGAAAAGTTGGATCTCCGAGTTTCGCTTGACTCGCGAAATGTGTCATTCGTATTTTACGATTTTTTTTTTGTTTAACAACTCTAATGAGATAAACTAACGAAATTAAAACATGTAATTATATTGTGTATACAAATAAATATGTCACTGTTTGTATATATGTAGCTATATACGAGGATTGATCGGAAAACTTCTAGGACGAAGCGACAGAAAAGAATTTTTTAGGAAAAACCGTATTTATTTTTCTACGTAGTCTCTCTTTTTATATATATTTAGTACAACTCTTTTTAAGAACATTTAACCCTTCAAAGAATAAGAACTGTCTAAAACTTCGAAGTATCCATTCACAGCCTCTATGATTTCAATATTTGCCGAGAATTTCTTTCCGGCCAATCAATTTTTCACGTTTGAAAACAAGAAGAAATCCGACTGAGTCAAGTTTGGTGAATAAGGTGCAATTAACTCGAGTTGTAATTTGTCAGAAAATCAATGCTTTTAATTTGTCCTGATCAGCTTCGATGGTCTTCCAAAACGAAGTGTATCTTTGGCATCGAAATAATCAGAACGAAATTGTTTTCTCTTTCTTCTGTACATACTTTACGTAACTTTTCTTTGCTTCGATTGCAGTTTTTATCTTCATGGTAATGAAGATGGAAAACATGCTCCTTTTTACTTTCAATTTTTAGAATCATGAACTAAAAACTTTTTCATTAAAAATAAATCTTGGAAAGGACAGTAGATTTCGGAATAAAGTTGGCTGTTTAAAAATACAACTAGCAACTCTCTAGAGAAAAAACAAAATTAATTTTTGATCCTAACATATAAAAATAAGACATTTATAATCAGGCTTTAAAAATAATGCCCATCTATTATTGAATATAAATAATGCGCGATTAATTGCAAGAATTATAGAAAAGTAAGTTAGTTATTAAACAAAATAAATTGAAGTTTAGTTCTTTGAGATGATGAACAATAATGAGAGAATATTGGGACCGGTGAAAGTTTCTGATAATGAATTACGAAATATGGGCGCTTAAGAACAAATAAAAAAATAATAAGGCAGAGTAAAATGCAGTGACATTTCTTACGTTACAACGGGAACCAGGAGGAAGTAGAGGGCGAGGGCAAGCTAGAATGAGATGAAGGAAGTAAATGGAGGAGAACTTGAGATGGGCAGGAATAGGTAGTTGGAGGAAAAGAATAGGAAATATAAGACTATGGAATGAAATAAGTAACAGAGAATTTAGCACCAAGATTGTAATAAGTAAATGAACTGGCAACATATAGAAGACAATATCATGAAGTAGTACTCCAGTGTTCTTTGAACAAGTGGAATGTGTATTATGAAACCAACCAATTTTCACAACTGGAATAAATATCTATTGTGTGGTGCTTAAAAGATAGCTTATCATAAAATAATATTCCCTCAAACTTTCGAAATAAAATATCTTACTTTCTCACAAAATAAGTTTTAATTTAGAAAAAACATGTATATTTTATGTAGTTTTTAAATTAAAATAATTTGTGAAAAAGTAAGGTGCTTTATTTTAATAGCTTATTGGTTTTTCGCTCAACTACTTTATAGCGGACTCATACTTAATATAAATTGTTTTGTCAAATTAAGATATAATTTTACATTTGAGAACTTTTAAGGTTTAGCTGTTATTTACACTTAATATACAGGGTGGAGAGAAATGCACGATTAATCGTCAGGTAGAGCGATTCTAGGATTAATTCTGTGTTCGCAGTCCTAATACAGAAATATTGTATTGTCAATCGTTATGCCGAACGAGACCATCAATGATGAAAATGTGCGACAAAAACTATTTCGATTTTTTTAAATTTTTTAAGGAAAACCATGTTTGTTACTGTCAAAAAAAATTATGCAACATTACGTTGGTGTAATTAATCATGGTCTGCAAGGTCATCAGATATGAATCCCCTTGACTTCTTTGTTTGGTGTTTTTTGAAAGAAAAAGTCTATACGAGGCCTCTGGCCAATAAACAGGAAGTAATAAATAGAATGGACGCCACAATACAATTAATAACCCACAAAGGCTACAGCTTCGTCTTCGAACCAATAACTACTAGTTTCAGCATTTACGTTCTGTTGTTGTTAGTTTCATTAGACTTAAATAAAACTTGTATTTTGTCATATCATTCCTACTGATTTATTTCTGGTTTTATATCATGTTGCCAAATCTACACTTCTTTTAAGCAATTCGTATAGCTTAACTAATGACAATACATTTCTGTATTAGATTGGTCGACTCAGAAGTAGTCATAGAATCGTCCTATCTGACGATTGATTATCTGTGGCTTTTTGACCACCTTGTATAAATAGGAATACTTTACTGATGCAGAGTTTCTATTTTCTGGTTAGTTTGTATTTTTTGTTAGAGTTTCTATTTTCTTACTTTTATTTCGTTTAACCTCGTACACCGTTGTGCTCGCAAAAAAGTGTCATTACAAGATTAGAAACGATTCATTCCCAATGTTGTGAATGATTCTTAAAAACGACTTCTTGCAGTATATAGAATTCTTTTATTCTTCGTATTTACTACAAGCTTACAACAATATGTTACACATTAAATATATTGCGTTTAAATATCTAATGAATCCACTTTATGACAAAAACTAAAGTGCAATGCAAGCCACGTTTCAACGGTATGATCGCTCAGCGTTATTTATGACCGTAAGCGTTGGTTTTGAGTGCCCGCCCATAAAATAAAAAGCGTGTTAGATGACAGAAGAGCTTCCGTGCCATGGCGAGAGCGAGAAGGCGTCCGTGATTTATCAATCCTGATAGACTGAGCCCCAGCTACACGGAGTCCCTCCGCTAAGAGAATGGATCGTGGAATTGGAGTCGATGCTTTTATCCTCTATAGTGGTGGAAACCACTCCCTTTCCATTCGGAGCGTAACACGGCCGGACTTCGATGAAAATGCAACAGCGTTTAAGAATTTCAAATGAGTTTTTCTTCCTTCGCAGCTCTTTTTTATCATTTTTTTATTTGGTCCTTTTTCGTTTCAGCGATTGTTTAATTGAATGGAAAAGTGTGTGCCTGGGCTATAGACGAGGCGGCCTTCGTTTGAGTGCGTGTCAAAGATAACGTCACTATTATGAAAAATATGCTAAATCTAGTAAATATTTGTATTAAAAATAATATAAATTTACTTTATTTTGGTAGCAAATGTTACGTGCTTAAATTTTTTATTTATTTAAAGTTATTTTTTGAAAATTAAGATCGCTGCCAACGTTTGCTTTCAAAATTTCAAGTTTGCTATGTTTTTGTATTTCCAGCATTCTGCGTTTTTAGGCTCCAGTGCCTTAGGAAAATATTTCTAAAATTGAAATAACATTTACATAGAACAACATGAATGTATCTCGATGCAATTTCATTTTCGCCTTCACGATGCGTAACTTGTATCATTTGATGTAAACTAGCCTTGTGTGAGATATGATGAGCACCTTTACAGTATTATCTGCAAATGTCTTCTTCATATCTGAGTAAAATTGGTTAACTTGTTGCCTGTAGTTTTTACATTTTACGTTCCATATTTCTCTACACTTACATAATGAACTGCCTTTGACGTTTATTTGACATATGTAGGGGTGAGTTTGTTACACAATGACCAGTTATAATCAGTGTTGGGATGTCTCCCCGCGGGCTAAGTTTGTATTGAGTACGCAGCGCCTCCACCAGTGTAATGTAAGAAAACCGATGAAGCGTAGAATTATAAGTTAGTACCGAGCGAATCTTCATGTAAGGCGAACGTATAATTTAAAAAATTTTTATGTATCGAGAAGAAAGGTTACAAACTCAACATCCTAGAATCATATTATATAAGAAAGAAAAATTCCAAATTATAGTCGAACCTCAGTGATCGAATTGACTTACGTTACAACACCGTTAATTAACTCTCATGTTGTATCACTCTCACTTACTTGGTTTTCTGGGACTGTTTCCTATCATCACCGTGCATTCTAAGTATTGTGCAGAAAGTTATTTGTTCAAATGTATATAATATCATCGCAAAATTGTTTAATTTTGCTTTTGTATGGCCCCGACGATGCCGCGAATGTAATTTAAATTTAAATATATTTTATGACAGTATAATCAATTAATATAATAAAATAAAAGACTACATTTAATTCTGAATATATAAGTTGCTGCCAAAGCTTTTATTTAGTTTCTTACTAGCTGATATGGCTAGTGAAATGTACACCTTCAGTACATATTAACATTTATTTTGCAGTGACCAGGTGTCACATCATTTTATCACATTTTCAAGCGCCCTCGCAACATATAAAACCGCCCTAAACATAAACTTAATAGAAATCGAACAACACCAGGAAAATCTCGATCTAGATTTTGTCCCCCGGTATCGTGAAGCAAAGTTAGTTACGTCTCCATCTCAGGCGAACCCAGGCGCACGATTGGAGGGACCTAAACGAGTTATACCTGTTGAATGGAGTGAACTTCTCGACTTGAATGGAACCCTTAGAGCGTCAGTAATTTCCTCTTCAGTCAATTACAGTGCCAATTAGTCGGCAGAAGGGAAGCCTTTTAATTTTACACGTCTTTAATGTAGACAGCCTCTGCCACCGCTTGATCTCTCCTTTATACGTGTCATAGATGAGAATTTCCCGACGGTACTGGTACGGACGGTATCGCTTAAAATTAATTTATTCGCTGATGATGATGTTGTGCTTAGGTAATGTATATACATTTTGATTATGTATACATTATATGCATACAGGGTAATCAGAAATTCACGGAAAATCGTCAAATAGGGTCGACGATTCTAATACAGAAATGTTGTATTGTCAGCCGTTAAGGCACACGAATTGCTTAATAGAAGTGTAGATTTGACAACATGCTATAAAACCATCAATACAACAGTAGGATTGATATAACAGAATACGAGTTTTATTTAAAGTTCATGAAAATAACAATAATAATGATAATTAACGTCAATGCCGAAACTAGTAGCTATTGATTGGAAGACAAAGCTGTAGCCTTTGTGGAATTGAATTTATGACGGATTGCAACATATTTGGGGTAGTTAATTGTATTGTGGTGTTAATTCTATTTATTACTTCCCGTTCATTGGTCGGAGGCATCGCATAAACATTTTCCTTAAAGAAACTCCAAACGAAGAAGACAACGGGATTCATATCTGATGCAGACCATGGTTTTGGCCCATTTTGGCCGATCTACCTTTCTGAAAAACGTTCGTTCAACCATGCTCTTGAAATTCGTGCATGTTGGCTTTGACATTTAATGGAATATTATCCAATACTTCTTTGAATACATTTACGTATTCATTTGCATTTAGTCTATTGGGAAGAAACATTAGTCCTACTATTTGAAGGTTTAAGATTCCTAGTCAAAACACACATAGGAAACTTTTGGTGTCCAAATTCTGGAATAGCTCTAGGAATTTTATCCGCTCAAAAATGGAAAGTGTGAATGCTGAAGACATCATCTCTTGTGAACATGCATTCGTCACTCCGTAAAATAAGTGGATCTTCTTGAATTTATTTTAAAATTTTGTCGAAAAACATAATTTTTTTGCAAATTGTCATTTTCGTATAATCGTCGCACCTTTGTAAGATGAAACGGTCTTGAAAGGCTTTCCGTAGGCACTGAAAGAACTGTTCTCTTACTTGGAATGTTCATTTTCTGGGCTATTTATTTAATGCTGCAAGTAGGATCCTGATTAACAATATCCAAAATTCCTTTATCAACTTAGATCGTACGACGATATCTTGGTCTACCTGCATCACGTTGGCTGGGGAACAAATGTGTTCGTTTCATGAAGTCTCCAATCCAATCTTCGAAATGTATTGGTAGATGGGAAATGTCGGTGTGGATATCTTATTGCATATTTGTCTTTTGCCAAGTGCGCATTTCCATTGCAAAACTCACATACATACATGTCGGCATACTCGTTGAAAGTGTACATTACAAATTGCTTGGGATATCAGAAAAATGATGTAAGTAACGGAAGCGAAAATAATGAACGTTAAACTAACAAACGTCAAAATTCGACAAATAATGTTTTTAAACTAGATCCTTTTGCCAAATTACCCTATGCACTTTAACGTAAAAAAAGTTAAAGGAATATTTAATAAGGCGAAATATTGGCATAAAACGATTAATGACACCAACGTAGTGTTGCATAATTTTGACAGTTTATCTTATCACATGGTTGTGGTGCGTCTTTTCCCTTGTCCTGGAAGATCATTTACTTTTTGAATTTGTAGATAACGCCTTATACATCGTCTGACGAAGTCTTATAATTTGTTGTAAATTACTTAGATGTCGTTGTAATTACAATTTTATAACCTTTGCTGTACACATATAAGAACACTTCTTCGATACGTTTCGTATACGCTGCACTCACTTTAACAAAAACTGTTACGTACGTCACATGAAACGGATAACTGAGCTAGAGCTGATTAGGGGAGTAAGCGTATTAGAGGGAAGATGTTTGTATAAACTCTCTCAGTCCTACCCCCTCTGTCTTTGTATACAGACTGTGTGTATTATTCTGTGCTTCCAAAATATTGCAGACGATTTGTCTGGACTGTAGTCTGTTATGCGATATTCTTCTTTTTTTTTTAAATAATTTACATACAGCATTATAAATAATTCATATTTTCTCAGCGACGGGCGTGTGTACATAGTTTTTTCCAAGAGTCCTCGAGTATTATTTATTAGAAACTATTATTAGATAACTAGTTACGACAGTTCATTGAACACCCAAATATATATTCGCATACTTATAAAAACCATGTGGATTGTAAATGCTTTCTATATCGTAATATTAGAAGAAACAATTTGGCACCTTTTTAAAAAATTCTCGGGTTTTTTATTTCAAGAAAGTACTTTAAGATACTGGAAAATGTGCCTCTGTGAATGATATAATCAAAAGAGTTTCGTGTCGGTTCGAGCTACTTATTTAAAGAAATTTATATATGCCAGATTATAATTTTAAAGTGCCAAGTCTTTGCGACGTGCTCTGGATTATTCATTGAATGAAAATTGATAAATTGATAGACTAATGAAAATGAAATATGAACTAAGAGAGTTGAAAATAAAAAGAAAGAAAGGATGGTAATTTTTTTTGATTGAGCCTGTGGTTGATTCGACAACTTAAGTTCGAAAATTAATGTGGAAAGGGATTATACAATATACGAGGGATAAGTGCTGGCGTGGTCACCTAAATGCTCCTGCCCGGCCTCGGGTCGTCTTCAAGGGATTCCCTTCCTTGTTTAAATAAACTATGCCACTTGTACACCATGGTTTTTCCTGGACAAGAGTCGCCGTAAACCAATGACATCTCATTCATTATGGTCGCGACTGATTTTCCTTGCCTGGTAAGGAACTTTATAACGGCACGATATTCGATTTTTTCCATATTTCACTTTTCACTCCTGATTATGTTACTTGGTTGACGATAGCTCAAAGACTAACTGTCTAATAACAATGAAACTTCGTATTTATACTAATCATGAGTCGCTGCACAGGCCACGCCCCCAATGCGCCTACTCACCCCTCTACAATCCGCTCATTCCGCGAATATAAAAACGCTCCCTCGTATCAACCTACTATTATGAATTTCAACTGTACTTACTCAAAATGTATGCGAGGTTATAGATAACAACAGTTCAATAAATGTTGTGTATATTGACTTTTTTAAAGTCCTTAATAACATCAATCATTAAATACCACTATAAAAATTAATTGCTTTCAGCTTTGGGCCGTTTACGTTACGGATTATTTCTTCATTTACAAAGAATAGAATAAACTATGTATTTTATAATGGCTTTCATTCTTATCAATTTCTTCGGATATTTGGAGTGCCTCAAGGCTCGAACCTGGGACCTTTACCTTTTATACTATGTATTAATGATCCTTTCATGTCTTTGAATTGCATTAGCTGATGGTATTACGTTGTATTCATCCATTAAGTCACAGAATGCTGTTGATGTTTTGCAAAGGAATATGCATGTATTCATGGGGTGTCTGTGACTGATGTCATACAACATTAATGATCAACGACTTGTGAAAATACACTCCATAAGTGATCTTGGTGTAAATTTTGATTCTGAATTGTCTTTCGACTTGCGTATTACGTATCTAGTTCCATCAGCTTCTAGCATGTTGGGTTTTATTATGCAGTCTACGAATCAATCGGGATTTAATCACTGTGAAGTGACTCTATTATAGTTTTACATTAAGTAGGGTGGAATATGAACTCCTTACTACCCGACGCATGGCTCTTTATTTGAACGTGTTCAAAGAAGATTTTTGAAATCCCTTTCATTTAAAAGCGATGGCACATATCCCGAGAGGAATGTCCATTATTATTATCTTCTTAATAGGGGTAATTTCAAATCTTCGGAAGAAGTTTCCACCTGCAGTATTATGTTCTAAACATCTACATGTGTCCTGAGTAACATCAAGATCCAACACCAATTTTTATCCGTTAAATACCATAACCATGCATTAGAGAAAGAACCAATTAAATATGTCATTGTTCGGGTGCTATTTATAGTGACGTTTTTGCTGCTTGTGTTCGATTGATTATTCTTTTGTTTATTTTGTTTTATTTAATATATACTTATTTATTGTATGTAAAACGTTTACATTCTATTTTGTTAATATTTGTAGATTAATCACAAAAGGTTAATATAACCCCTTTCCACAATAATTTTCGTATTCTGTATAAATATTTCGTTAAGTAAGTTGTCATAATCATCACGTAATGGATCATAATGTCGCACTAGGATGTACCCAACACACTGCATGTAGGCGAAAGTTCGATACGGAGTTGTTTCTGTACGGGTTTTGCCGTTGATCCAAGTGCAACATTGTCATTAATTATCTATTGATAATGACAGCTTAGTTGACGAAATACGTATACAGAATATGAACATTGATGCGAAAAGGAGTTTTATTAACCTTTCGTGATTAATTTAATCGACCACAGTCTACATCGAATTTACCTACCATTGTACAAGGTGTAAAGTAGATTTTGGTGATACTGTGGTTAATTGAATTAATCAAAAAGAAAGGTAAAACCTCTGTAAAAGCTCTCCTCTTTTACTTAGAGCATGTATTTCGTTGACTAAACAGTATAAAACCGACTTATCTAACAATCCGACAATAATGTGGTAATATGAGCATTGACCTTGAAAGTTTGTGATAGAAGGATTCTTACAATGAAACGACCATTTAAAAAACACTATTTGTACACCTTTTTCTTATATCTTTTTTATGTTTTTTGTCGTATAAAGATTATTTTATTAAGAGAAATATACGTTGGTGGGAAAACGTTTCGCTTTGGTTAACGAAGCTGTCGATGCCTCTAGAAATATCGAAGAGAAAATATTTTTAAAATTTAATATTTTGAAATATTTTGCTGATACGCCATTAAATTCGGTCCAAGAGGGCATTTTTCGTGAAAGAAGGAATATCTTCTGTCACGAAAATTAAATAAATCTTCCTTACATTTGACGAACAACCGTGTTGTAGGTGTTGTTTGTAGGTATCACATGTTATCATTTATAACCTCGTATTGTTAACTTGTATATTTAATTTTCATCTTACACCTGTATATGATGTGTCCGTGTACAACTTTATACACTAATTTGTTGCCAACTGGGTGACATATGAGAAGTAGTAGCACTAACAATCATAAAACACCATATCCGATGACAGTTTATATTAGATTTTAATGGCCTTTCCATTTCGTCTCTTACTCTTAAACCTACTTAGTCGATATCACTCTTCGAGTTCTCCGAGAGGACAAGACGTCATTTCCACATTTCGACTTCTCTTATTTGCAGAAATAAGTAAAGGGAGATCTCGTCCGAACACTCGACAAAAATTACCGTCGGTGTTTTGCCGGGATTTAGCAAAGTCGTCGTATCTATTAATATAAACCGGTAAGAGATACGGAGTAGATGTGCCGTGACCATGGTTACCAAAGTATCTCCGGAGGTTGACATTCACCAATTATCCGTGCAGCTACAACGGTATTGTTCTAAAATTTTCCCGTCATTCTGTTCTCTACAGACGGTCGTGATACTGTTCCAGATCGGTTTCGTCACGAATCTCGGAATCGGACAGACAGGCGGATCGAGTCGACGTTTATCGTCAGGGGACATTACTTTCAAATGACATTGCAATACCAATATTATTATTTGTACGTTCGATGTTTATTGCACAATAGTCATAATTGTAAAGTTAAATGATTATGGGTACGATGTATGTATATTTGAAGGATAACGATTATTACGTGGATGAAGTGCTTTAATGAAATACAAATAATATTAATTTATGAACAAATAATTTATTCGGAATTTAATACAAATGAGAATTATCAAAGTCAATAGTTTAAAGAAACTGTACAATGGGGTTTAATAAACACGGTTGAACTACAGTCTCTGTTACGTGTTAATACAGAAATTACTCAGCAAGATAAATTGTCTTGGAAACTATGGTCAATTGAATTAATCAGAAAAGGTAAACAAAACCCCTTACCACATCAATATTCTTATTCGGTATACCTACTTCGACAACCAAGTTGTTATCATCAGCAGATAATTAATCACAGTGTTGCAGCTGGATCCGCGGTAAAACTCCCGCAGAATAATTCCGCACAAACTTTCCCCACTAACAACCGAATACACACTGATTTATTTCAAACAATTTAAGATGTTTCCAAGTCTTAAAACTAGCACTTATATAAAGTACACTCCTGTTTTAAAAAAAGTGGAAGCAGGAGTGTATTTTAGTATGCTTGCAAGGCTAGAGGACATCACAATAACAACTAAAGACTTCGTAAAGTACCTTGGATTGCGGCTGGATAGCAAGATGATTTTCTGGGAACAGATTCGGTCATCGAGCGATAAAGCCGCTAGATTAACGACGATGCTGAGTCAATGTAGAAGGACCGACAGAAAGTAAACGACTCCTAATGAACGTCATCGTGTGAATGCGAAATTTGGGTCGATGCCTTGCGGCAGGAGAAGCACAGGAAACAGATGGTTTCGGTACAAATGAGGGGTGGCTTTCGCGATCGCAAGCTCCTATCGTGTTGTTTCTGAATTAACGGTAATTACGGGAACCCTATCGAAGAGGGTCTACGAGGTCCGAAAGAAAGTTGGAGAACAATAAGAGAAGGCAGAATCTAAAGCGCTCACTCAACTGAAGTGGCAAGAACGTTGACGAAATCAAACGAGAGGACGTTGGACGAAGATGTTGTTTCAACGTCACGGATTGGATAGACCGCGACCGCGGTAAGGTAAACTACTACCTTATACAGTTCCTCAGTGGATATGAGTTCCTCAATACATACTTGACCAGAATTGGTATAGTGGAAAAAGCAGCTTGCCAATATCAGGACTCTATAGAAGATGATACTCAAGACATCTTCTCCGAGTGCAAGAGGTGAACCGAGTACAGAGACTCGTTACAAGAAGAAGTAGGTCCTTTGACGCCGGACAACGTTGTGGAACTAATGTTCATAGAGAGGGTATTGGAAGCGCAGAAAAGTGTGACCAAAACAACAGCGGTAGCCAATTAAGGCTAATTATAAGATGCCGTCCCTTTCTTGAGTACGTTAGGCATTTTCCTCACTAAAAAAGGCTAAGAAACATATGTATTAAATTGGGTGTGAAATAAATCAGTGTGTATTTGGCGGTCAGCGGGAAAAGTTGTGCGGAATTATTCTATGCAAGTTTTACCACGGATCCAGCTGTGATAGTGACTACCTGTTGAAGATGATAATTTAGTTGTCGAAATACGTATATAGAATACGAACATTGGTGTAGTAAGGGGTTGTGTATACCTCTTTCGATTAATTACTTAGCAAGCCGATTTAAGTGTAGCCATTCAAAGGTCAAAGCTGCTTCCCGTGTTTCTTGTTCTAATAATTGAAAAGTATATTTGTGGATGAACAATTTTAAAAATAAATTTGAACAATTTAAAGAAAACCACTGGAAAATATTCCTTATATGGACTAATAAAAATTTTAAATTACACCATCAGAAAATTCTGGTGTGCTGACCCTTTCGAAGATCGTATGAGCAATTTTGATGTCAACTTTATCTAATTCTTTTGGCCTAATCTCTAGAGAAAAGAAAATAAAAAAATATTCCGAAGTATGAACATTTGTATGTGTAAATGAATTATCTCTAAAGTTTGAATGATTTTGTTGTACAAACTTATGAGCTTACTGCTAATTCAGAATTACCGTCTTACTAAAACGAAGGCTGAATTCGAACCTTTTTATTTTGAGAAAAATCCAAATTTTTTAAAAATTATTGTATATTAATATTAAGGTCTTAAAAACGTCGTCTTTTGAATATTTAAATATGTAGATCACCTCCAAAGTTTGAAATATATTGCTATAAACAATACCGTGAATATATTTTATAATGCAACATGCACATACATACACTAGTTGCTAGAGTAACGTAATAATGAAATGACAGCAATGTATTTTAGCGTGTATTTTATTTTGCAACATAGGATGTCAAAATAAGTTACTCTATTTTTGAGGTATGTACAGTGTAGAAGAAAAACTGTTATTAGTGAAGTGGTATAACTCGAATATGAGTTTGAGGAGAGTAGCAGATTTGTTTCAAATTACATATCCTGACCGTCCAAGACCGAGTCCAACTACAATAAGTACAGAAGTATAAAAATAATGGATGCATCGTCCCTAATCATAAAAAAAGAATAGGCCAAGATATGTTATTACTGACGCCAAAAGAGATGAAATTCTACAAACAATCGAAAATAATAATATGCTCTCCACAAGAGCTTTAGCACAAACTACAAATGTAAGCAAATCTTCTGTGCATAAACTACTAAAACGAGAACATTTTAAGTCGTATCATTTTCAAAACCATCAGGAACTAATTGCGAATGATGCACAAAGAAGAAGTAACTTTTGTGAAATCATGTTGGATAAGCTTCATAATGATGATACTTTACTACGCAGAATTTGCTTTGCAGATGAAGCAACATTTTATGTAAATGGTGAAGTAAATTCACAGAACTGCCGCTACTGGAGTAGACAAAATTTGCATAGATATCATATCACAAGGACTCAGCGGCCACAGAAAGTCAATGTTTGGACTGGGTTGATTGGACACCATATTGTAGGACCGTTTTTTATTGAGGGTACTCTTACAGGAGAAAAATATTTAGAATTGCTTGAGTACAGAGTTATGCCAGCCCTCCACGCTTTAAATATTGATGGTGAGATTTGGTACCAGCATGATGGCGCGCCGGCACATAATTCTCATATGGTTAGAACATTTTTCAACCAAAGATTTCCAAACCGTTGGATAGGCCGTGGAGGAGAAGTAGAATGGTCCGCAAGGTCACCAGACCTGTCTCCAAACGATTTCTTTCTTTGGTCATGTATCAGAAATAAAGTTTTTCATGGAGAACCTCTAAACAATATTGACCAATTAAAAAATAGAATACGAGTTGCTGCAAGAGAAATAACTCCAGAGCAGATACAAAATATAATAAATGAATTCTACAATCGCTTAGGATACTGTCTGGCCGTCAATGGTGACATTTTTAAAAATTTGTTAAATTAGTTTTTAAATTTTGTGCAACTACTGTATTTCACATCCTATGTTGCAAAATAAAATACACGCTAAAATACATTGCTGTCATTTCATTATTACGTCATGTATGTATGTGCATGTTGCATTATAAAATATATTCACGGTATAAAGTTCGTAATTTGCTTATTTAGGGCTAGCGTTTTGCGTATTACGAGGGCTAAATTCAAAAGTTTTTGTTTTGACAAAAGGTAAATGTTTTGAAAGGATTATGCGCGCAAAAATTGGTACTAAACTGTTAAAATTCCTTTAGTTCTCGGCAGAGGAATTACACATGTCCTTAAGCGAAATTTCACTTGTTCACATCTTCGCGATTTGCGCTTTAGCCTTCTGTAAATCTAATAATATTAACCTTCTCACATTAGTGTCATCGTTACGAGATATACTTCTTTTTTGAGCAAAATACCCAGACGAAATCGCGTTTAAGATATTGATAGAACAAATCCACAAAAATAATTTGTTTTATATTCTGTAATTTTACTGCTATGTATATATGTATACATACATACCTATAGTATTTTAATTTATTTAAACATGGACAAGTAGTAGGTAAGTACTTTTTCAGAACCCCTACGGTGACAGCTTAATGAAATGTAGCTGCATCTAAGATCTGAGCTGCTGCTTGCCTTAACAGTCAGAATGGTATTAAATAAAAAGAGACCTAAATTTGAACATTGTGGCACACCCGAGGAGATGGTGAAGGAATCAGATGTAAAACCATTATACTGGATATAGCAAGATCTTTTGTAAATATATGATGTTATTAATTGCACAACATTGTGAGAAAAATCGAAATCGCTTAACTTAGATATGAGTAAAGTGTGATATGCCGTGTCAAAAGCTTATCTAAAATCCATATACATATACTCGTAACATCCACTTGTCGTTTATCAACAGATTAACTAATTGCGTAATTTCAGTAAGGTTTGTAATTGCAGACCTCCCAGGAAAAGAACATGTTCGTGGGTAGATAAGTAACGTCCAAAGCTATTAAAGAGTCTAGTAGAAAGTGAATGTTCAAAGATCTTGGCAAAGTTCGACAAGAAGATAATTGGCCTATGACTAATTAATATATTGACTTCTGTAAAATGTGAGCAGACACTAAAACTACCTAACGAACTAATTTATTAACTGTACAGCCCTGACCAGAATTCCAATGCATGTATATTCGACCTTACATGGTGAATGCAGATAATAAAAGAATTATGATATTTTCTTTCATCATTAATGGACATGAATAAAACTAGTTGTTTCGATTTCTCTCCAAGGCGTACTCACACTTTTATGTGTCATTATTGTTATTGCGATATTTATTTTTCAATTTCATTTTTACCCATGCATACTTTTTTGTTGGAGTCAGGCATAAATGTACCTACGAGGGCAAGTCAGTAATTAATGAACCTATACAAGAAAACATAAATTTTTTGATTTTTCAACATACTCTCTTTGTACAACACTAATTTTTACATTTACTCCACCGAGTCTTGACACTCATTCAAAAGGGTGGGCTTTACTCAACTGTTCGCAATATGCATTAGCATCAGTAGTGATCTTCTCATTTAACTCAAATCTCTTACTCATAATTAAACTTTTGTTGGAAGAATGAATATTGTTATTAAATTGAAAATAATTTTGAGAGGGGAAAACTTATTAGGTGCGCATCGCTAGCGACAACTTTTTCCCATCTTTCTGGCAGAGCTCGAATACCGTCACGGTAGAAGTGTCTTTTGAGGCTATCCACGAATCAAGCCATTTTGAGATGTCTTCATATGAGCGGAACTGCTGATTAGCCAGACCGTGTGCCATCGAACGGAACAAGTAATAATCGGACGGCGCAATATCTGGGGAATGTGGCGGCTGGGGTAGGACATCCCATTTGAGCGTTTCTAAGTAGGTTTCAACGGGTTTGGCAACGTGAGGCCGAGCGTTGTCATGCTGTAGAATCACTTTTTCGTGCCTCTGCTCGTATTGTGGCCGCTTTTCGCGCAGTACTCGGCTCAATCGCATCAATTGAGTTCGATACCGTTCCCCAGTGATGGTTTCGTTCGGTTTCAACAGCAAAACCTTCGTAACGATGCGATGAAGAAAACTCTTCCTTTTTTGCCGCTGGAGCAGTTGTTCACAGGCGAAAAAACGACGCTCAACGTCTCTTGGCTTCAAATCATAAGGAACTCAAGTTCCTTGATTTTGAATCATTCCCAACGCATGCAATCGCTGGGAAATGGCTTGGCGGGTAACTTCGAATGCTGAAGCAACCCCTTTCTTCGTTTGGTACGGATCCTCATCGAGCAATGCCTCCAATTCAGCGTCTTCGAAGGTTTTTGGTCTTCCTTCACGCGAACGGTCGTCAACATCGAAATCACCGTCTTTGAAGCGACGGAACCAATCACGGCACGTTGTTTCACTTAGAGCAGCATCTCCGTAAACTTTTTGGAGGTCTCAATGCGTTTCAGCTGCCGTTTTCTTCGAATGAAAGAAGAAAAGCAACACTTCCCGCAAATGACGATTATTTGGCACAAAATCAGACACTAATGTGTCAAAGCGGTGTATTTACCATATGTCTAAGCTTGGTTCATGACGTTTTGGTTATGTCACAATCGACCAGCACTTACTACTGGAGCCATCTCTTGAAGAACAGCGAGAACTTAGTTGCGCATCTAATATTAATGCGTTTAAAATTTGTTAATGACAGGATCTACTACATTTTTAACTAAAAGATCATCAATAATATTAATAACAACAGTACACAGCATGCTAGAGAACAAATGTTGAACGCCTAAAGAAATTAATGTACTTTTGCTCTTTAATTTGAAGTTTTCAATTTTTGGACTAGTTGTAGGAAATGCTTTATGCTTTATATAGATACAAAATTACAATAATTAGTAATTATGTCAGCCAGAATTTTGAAATTTTAAATGATAAAAAATTACTACTGGTCTAATCGGAATATTATCTTTATGTATTTTGATTAACGAGCACAATTTCGGATCATTTATTATTGCATTATTATAAGTTTGTATTTATTTTCTGGTGTGAAGATAGGAGAATTATTAATGGAATTTTACCGCCAGGTCTGCTGTTAATGAGGGGTAATCATCTGAGTTCAAAAAAAAATTTTCAACGTATTCTTCTGTATTGATAGCTATTACTGTCTCTTCTTTATCTGCTCTAGTGAAAATTATGTCATTAGCAAGACTTCTTTAGGTAATGACGGATAATTACAATGTGGTTGAAGATTGTATTGTTTAAGATTTGATTTAACGATGTTAAAAATTGCATATTTTGTGGGGAATCAAGGATATTTTTTCAAGAGATTTCTGTTTCAACTACTTACGTTCTTTTGAAATTAAGAGTACGCTGTAAAAATTAATTAAAAATAACTAAGGCAAAATAAATCAATTAAGCAAATTGGGAGTTTATAAGCTTTCTTGTGGTGGTTGCTCTAAGATATATATATATCGGTCAAACTGGAAGATCCATGGAAACAAGGATACCAGAACACGAAAGAAGTTTTAATTATAACAAAAATGATTCCAACTATGCCGTACATTTAAATACTTGTAATCATTCTTTTAATAATTTCACAAATCTACATTCGGAAAACAAGAGCATACAATCTTTACTTCAAACTGCAGAAATAAACAAACATAAAAAATGTAACAATTTATTAAATAACCAAGCAGATTTGAATAACGCTCCATTTTTAAACTTATTTCCTAGTGATTGTATATCACTCCTACCCTTAAATTAGTTTCGTTTACTAGAATATATTCCGTTCTTGTTAGTTTTACTTCTTAGTCTGAAGAAGTCACAGTGTCAGTGAAACAATTGTTACCATTTTTAAAATGAATAATTTTGAAAAAATCACACAATTGTGTTTTTATATTTAATTGAGATTTATATTTTGGATGATTGGGGAGTTAAAAAGCAGCTCTTTAGTTAGTTGTGGTCATTAGGGAATCCCGCAAATTAATGTTGTTTACTTGTTGAATCGATATCTTAAAGGTGACTTCGCCTAGGTGCTTTACTCAAGATATTTTTATAAAGTCGAATTTTAATAAAACGAATGCGTCTCGTAACGATAACAATAATGTGGGAAGATTAATATTGTTACATTTACAACAGTTTTTAGAAGAAGATGTTAAGAAAACATGAAGTTCCTCTGTCAACTTGTTTCGATGAGAATCCCACGAATATCAATCAAATCTCGTTCATAATACTATTCGCTTAGTATTTCATCCGAACCTGTAACTGTTATTTTGTCAAACAATCACTTACCTTCTAAACTTTGGTCATATCCTTTGGTGAAGAATAACATGGCTTTGGCGGCCCGTTCCGGCGTCTTGAGTAGACCCTGTCTATCTGGATTTTCACCCAAGGAACTCAGAAGCAATCTATATGATCTGGCCATGTCCGGCAGCATGTCCTCTCTAGTCGGCGGACGGTGATCGAGCTCAAGGTCGTGGTGGAAAGTACATTTTTCGTGACCTACCCAAACAAAAAACACATTCAATTCGTATATGCAAACTGTTCTAACATCGTGTACAGGTAATTATGATTTAGAGGTGAACAACAATGTTTACACTTTAGCATGCATTAAATATGTGTTATTCGTGATGACTGGATAAAAAGGAAATATCTTAAAGTATAAGAAACTTATTTTCTTTTCGTTTCGAGCTGTTTCAAGGAAAACGCCATTTTTAAATTTGAATGCAAAATGAAATAATTAAAAGCCATATTGTGAGATGAAACTAAATAAAAGTTGTTATAACTTTATCAATCGCTTCGTAATATATTTCTCTTTTGTTTATAATAGGCGAAAACTATTTATTTTGATTTTGAGAAAAATTGAAGAAAACATTGATGATCCAAAAATATTTTGCTCATTTATTAATAAACGACGAAATACTTCAAAGGTTCCAGGAATTATAGATAATAATGAACTATCGAAGAACCACTGGATATTGTTGATGCTTTCCCAAATAAATTCGCTGGCGTTTTAAAAGCCTCAACCGCATGATTTTGCCATTGTTCATCTCTTTCTATTAATCCATGAACTGAGGAAGTTGTTTTAGATGCAATTAGCAGAATAAAGAACGATATAACTGATGGTGGTGATAATATTCCGGGTTTTCTTATATGTGACGGCGTTTTCGTGTTGCCTAAAAATATTAAGCTTGACTGACGGTTTGACGTTGACAGATTATGAAAAACGTTCAAATGTGCGTTTGTGTTAAAAGACAAAATTGTTATATCCTCACTGGGAAACCTTTTATTTGGGATAAAATATTGATTTACTTCTTTTTTTAATGTGCTATTTTTAAAACTACAAAGTAATTGTGACTGATATGTATACATTTACAGTTTTTTTAATAAAATTATTGACTAAGAGAGTTGAAACGTAACAAAATATTCTAATAATCAACATAAATATTTTCCTTTGTCTACGATTAAATTAAATCTAAAATTCCATACTATTTGAAAAGTATATTTTTACAGCTAAACGTACCGACAATTTATTTGTATTTATCGAAATAAAAAACATTTTTTTCCTTTTGTTTTAACATATGCATACCATGGTTCAGCAATTTTCTTGATTGATCTATATTGAAAATGGTAAACGATAAATCACAGAGAATAAGTTCATTAATGAGAGTTGAATTATTCAAAACGCGTCGCAATCAGGATCACAGGAACGTTTAAATTATCCTCATACATTCCTCAAATGGCTTATGCCAAGTTTAAAAGTGTTGCGACTACGTAGTTGTACATTCGGCCGAATGAAAACGAACTTCTATATATTTTTGTGCGATAGAAAAAGGTATAGGTTTTTCATATCTTTTCTTGTCGTTTAATATATGTACGTATACCATGATACAGCAATTTTCTTGATTGGTATATGTTAAAGATAAGAAGGGAAATGTTCTTTACTTTAACAAAGACAAACAAATTGTCGAAACTGTCCTGAAAGTATAGAACTGTGGGTTCAATTTAGTTAAGATACATAGTTTCTGAATGTGAACTGAGTTACAGGGATCGTAAGTGGACCTATTTTTCTTCAAGCTTTCGGCAGACTCACTTCAACTCTCTTCAGGATATAGTTCTCATTGTTTGTTTCGAAATTACGCTTACGGATTACATTTGGGAATCCTAACAATACAAATTGTATCCGCGAAAATCTATAAGTGAACATATACATATTCTATGTGTCAAAAATAAAAATTCGTCCGGTAAAAGTATATATTTTTAAACTTACTTTTATACAAATGTTTGCCGTGTTGAGAATAGTAAAGGATTAAATTTTCATTGGAAAATTCGTACCTTTTATGGAGAAAATTTAATAATTATTAACTATGGGTTTCTGCGATAACTCGTTCCAAATAACTTGTAGGGAAACACGTAAGTGCTAGTTCATTGGAGGATTAGGAAGCATACTAGCCTTTTGACCTATCATGTCTTAGACAGCATGGGTCAATTAAAAATAATAGTGTTGGGTTCTTGTAAAGATCGTAATGTAACAGCTGCAATATGAGGGCGGGCATTGTCTTGCCCGGAATTATTTAGCCTCCGATATATGGCAAAGCGGATGGTTCCAGAACCTCGAAAATGTACCTTTGAGTATTTAAATGACTCCCATTTCCTAAGCTAATTCCGCCTTAAACCATTAATCGTTTAGTTAGGGCAGTCTTGTGTTCAATTCAAAAATTACTTTTTTCTTTGAAGTCGAACTCGTTTAAGATCATCATGGTTACACAAATAGAAACGAGATGTCTGCCTTTCATCAGGCGGCCCATATATTACACCATTCCAATTTAAGGGTAACCCAAACGAATTGATATTTGAAACGTATTGCTTTTTTATGGCTTAAATCTGCCAAAAAATATTTCAAACAGATCTTAGGTATTATATCGATCGCTGAGGGCACAAGTCGTCCAAAGTTTTTTCTGCGATGTCTTCTTAAGATCAATCTCTCCAACAACGAATAACTGTAGCAATATTTCTTTGCATCCGACTACGATTTTACCAGCCTAATGTAGTCCAACGATATGATTCTTTTCAAAATCATTTAGCTGGTGACTATTAGATTTTCTTCGATTTCTTATCATTTTAATATACTTATTAATGACAGATTGTCCCAATAGACTAACCTATAAAACTAAAACTAAACTGGTCCAAAAAAGAACGAATTTTTTCGTTAAAAGTTCGGCAAAAACGACGCAAAGGTATATTGCTTTCTCGCTACTTTTTTGAATCATTTTTGATGTAAAAATGTATACATACTTTTTCTGTGTGATTCGTTTTTTTTGTCACATAGTATATGTTACATATGTGATGTATTATTTTGTTATAACAGTTGGTCACATTTAAATACTAAAATATTTTAAAATAATTAATTCTTTAATCTAAAATTCTTTATCGAATTTAAAAATTATTTAAACGAGACACTACCTGGTGTTGTTGACGTTCTAGGAGTTTTAGGCGTTCCGGGCACCTCAACGTCATCGTAATTTTCAGACCAACTTCTGCACACTAACGGCTTAGGTTTCTTAACGATTTGATGCCCGACGAACTGTTCCCCATTAGTTTCCATTGTTAACAAATACTTTTGTAATTTTCCAAAAGGCAAAGACAATAAGAAAAGAATTTGAAAACTTCCAATTACAGGTTACAATCTTTGTCTATACTCAAATTGAAAACAAAAATTTAACACGAGCGAGCAAAGAAAAAAATTAAGTGTAGATTTGTGTATTATTTATCTGTATAAACAAATGATTGTCGTTCCTTGATGACGCGCTTTTGTTATTTCTTTCGATATTCAATGTTTTGGCTTTGCCTTTCTCTGTCGACGTCGGCGAAGTACGAAAATCACGTGAACTTAACCTCGCTCGATCCGATCGCAATATGCCGGCCGATTCACCTTCTGTAACAGAACTGACGGAACCTTCGCTTCGCGCTGGAAATTTATACATATATATGTATGTCTGCATAGGTACGTTGGTCGGTCAGCTCCATGAAACTCCGGTGTTTTCGCGGCCGGCGGTTGAGGTGCCGCCCGAGCTGGTTCGTCAGGTATGGTGAGCGAGAGAATTCTTGGAAACCTCGTCGTGTTCCACAGACTTTAGTCAGGGCGATTCGTTAATTGGACGTCATCGAGGTTTGTGAAATTACTAGGGATTCCCCAAAAATAACCGCGGTGAAAAGTGGTACATCGGTTTTGGAAACAGAACATTTCAAGTTAATCAGAGTTTTCTTTGAATGAATTATCATCTGACGTGCTAAGTACTTAGCGTTAATAATGCGATGATTTATATGTATACAGAGTGTTTAAAAGCGAAACGCGTATAACGTATATGGAACTAAATTATAATTCCTGACATTGGAATAATTCCTAAACAATATATATTTATTAATTAGTGAATTAGTGAATAAGGAATATACAGGTGGTAATATTTCAGCCCCACGTTGGTGTGTTAAATTGTTATGATGTAATTTAATGATGAATAAATAAGTTTTAAAGAACAAGTGAAATAGAAGTGTTGATTTTTAAGCTCTACATTGGCTTACTAAAATTGTCAAAATTTGTAATTAAACACGATAAATATGATTTTTATATAAATGAATTATTAAAGTTTTGATTTAAATAAAAAAGATATTTTTACTAATAATCAAATTAAATATACATGGTACTTACGTTTATGTATCTATTAAACTCTTATGGTCACTCGGCCAGTCTTTGGATGAATTGAAGAAGTTATGTATTCCGAATAAACAATTGGCCTTTTGAATATTTAATCTCGTATATATATTTTTATCTATATAAATTACTCATATAAGATGATTATGCAAGTTAAAAAGAAATACTATATTATTACTAATTTTATCTGAATATATACGTTTTATATTTTAAATTAATAAAATTTTAAATAAATGTAATTTTAAATAACACATATTGTAATAATACTCAAAATTATTGTAAAATCTCATTATTTTATTATGCTTTAAATTAATTTAGAAT
>JAVIWB010002317.1:600000-1044420 GCA_031893035.1 Dermolepida albohirtum | reverse complement strand
AGAGCGTCATCTTATGATCACGCTCTCTTGTGAAGAAAGAGGATTTTATAGTATATGTAAATTGCCGAAGAATCAAATTGCTTAGCGTAAAATAATATATTGGGTTGGCAATTAAGTACTTTCGGTTTTTACTGATAGAGAGCGTTGCTTTATTTTTTGTATAACGTATGTTAGGGCTGTACTTTACCGTTTGTCGCGTGAGACTAGTCACATTGACGTAACTTCAGAAGCAAGTAGTGCGTGATTTTTATTAAAGCTATTAGTTGTGGGTTAATTTTAAATGGAGTGCAGAAACGAACATTTTCGACACATTTTACTATTTTATTTCCGTAAAGGAAAGAAAGCTGCTGCGGCTCACAAAAAGATATTATTATTATTATTATTATTATTATTATTATATATATTATGGTGCTAATTGCTTAACAGAGCGCACGTGTCAGAATTGGTATAAAAAATTCCGTTCTGGAGATTTTTCCCTCAAAGATGAGCAACCAGGTGCGAGTGAAGGTCATCGTCATTTGTGAAAGTTTTACCATTCAAAGAATTCTGCAAACTTCGAAATAAATAGTAATCAGGTGGTGCTAGATCAGGGCTGTATGGGGGATGTGGCATCACTTCCCAGCCAAGCTTTCCCACGAGTGGCCAAAGATGTGTGATGTCTTGCATTATCTTGGTGAAAAACTACACCTTTCCGATTTGACAATTCTAGCCGTTTTTCTTTGATTGCTTCATCCAGTTTCATTAATTGTTGACAGTAAAGATCAGAATTGATCGTTGGGTTCCTTGGAAGCAGCTCAGAAAACACAACACCTTTGTAATCCCACCAAACTAACAGCATGATCTTTTTTGGATGCAATTCAGCTTTCGACGTGGTTTGAGCTGGTTTATCGTGTTTGTTTTCTCCATGATCGTTTTCGATTTCACTATGTTACTGTTAAATGAATTTCTTTCAATTCGTGAGGTACAGCACGACCATTTTTCATCACCAGTGATGATTCTTTGTTAAGAAAGGGTCGGTTTCATTTCATCTAAGGTGTTTTATTTATTATAATTAATAATGTCATATCTCAAAAGTTCGTGTTTAATGTTTTTAAGTTTTTAAAGACTTTCAGATGTTATAAAAAGCGAATGAATTAGCAAGAGCAACTGGTGTCTTTCAATTCGTGAGGTACACAAATGTCAAGCTTCTTAACTAAAACATATTATTTATAATTTCCACAAGACAAATAATCAGCTATTAAAAATTTACTACAAAAACAAGACTCCGGGCGGCCGAGAATCCTTAAGAAAAATTATAAAGAAGCTTGGTTTTAGAGTGCTACACAAAACAATTTTAAATGTTTTTTTTTACAATGTGTGCGATACATTTATATGGATGAATCCTATATTCATAGCGGCCATACAAAATCGAAAAGTTGGAGCCTCTCCGCAACCTCTTTTTAAATCGAACAGTTATATGACGATCCTCTTCAATTATGACTTTGATTTGGTCATCATCAACTTCAGTAGGCTGACCATATATGATATAAAATAGACGTTGCTCATCTTAGAGGGAAAAATTTCCAGAACGGAATTTTTTATACCAATAATTACATTATCTACCTAATCATATTAAGATTTACTTTCATAGTACATCCTCAATAGAACACTATTAAATAACACCTAGCAGCCTCATTAATTAATAATTTACATTCCATTTGGACTGTACATATATTAATAAATAAAAATTTTCGTGCGCTCTGTTAAGCAATTAGCACCATAAACTTCATATATCTTTCTGTGAGCCGCAGGTCATCATCAACTTCAGAGGCGACCAGAACGTTTCATCTTCCTTTTTTAGGGAAATAAAATAGTAATAAAATAGTAAATATGTCGAAAATGTTCGTTTCTGCACTCCATTTAAAATTAACCCACAACTAATAGCTTTAATAAAAATCACGTACTACTTGCTTCTGAAGTTAGGTCAATGTGACTAGTATCACGCGACAAACGGTAAAGTACAGCACTAACATACGTTATACAAAAAATAAAGCAACGCTCTCTATCAGTAAAAACCGAAAATAAGTACTTAGTTGCCAACCCAATATATTACATAATAATACAATGAACAATAAAGATTACATTAAATAATGGATTAAGAAAGAAGCAAGCTGGACAGAAATACTCTTGTATTGACCATATCATTACGTTTAGAATTAATATTAAACGGGTAGTTAATGTTAATACTCTTCTTTATTTGGTATTTGCAGATTACAGGTGTATTCAGTAGAAGTTATTTTTGGACAGTATTGATGAATCATGTAGTAGCCCCTATACGGGGCTTCTTAGCTCAATTAAGACCATTTCTGGTGTGCGTCAAGAATGTACACCTATTTTATTCAATATTGTTCACGATGAATTACTGAGTAAAACGTTTGCATAATCCAAGAGAGGTATACAGTGGAACATTAATATAGATCTTGAAGATCTGCATTTTATTGATCATATATGCTTGTTAACGCGTAGTGCAAAATATATGTAAGAAAACATAAATAGGCTTAAACTGGAAGTGGAGAAAATAGGTCTCATAATAAACGAGAATGAAACAAAAATGTTATGTATGGATATGTATCGATGCAACACTAGCAGTATTTGTTTCCTTAAATTAAACACAGCAAGGAAAAAATTTGACAACCACCACAAAAGTCAAGCTGTTTAACGCGACTACAAAATCAGTACTGCTGTGAGAATCAAAAGCATAGACATTCAAAAAAGTTATTCAACCTAGGCTGCATGTGTTGAACCATTGTTTGATAAATATTGCAATGATTATATGGTCAGACATAATATCAAATGTGGAACTCTGGAAAAGAATAGAACAGGACCGTATAATTACAGAAATAAGGAAAAGAAGGTATAGATGGATCAAACACACATTAAGAAAAAGCAAGAGTGAAATTAACAGAAGGACAACGGAATACACAAGATAGAAGAAATCAACCAACAAAAAATTTGAGACGAACTATAAAGGTGAAAACTGTAAAAGCACAGTAAGAGATATACGAGCATGAAAAAAATACTTTACCATCCTATGTTCTATTAGAGAATAATAGGATCACATGCATACATACATACACACGTGATCCAAAAAGCAAATAAACTAAATAACAACTTTGATTTTTATTTTTGTCATAAAAAATTATATAGAAAGCGCAAATAGGGCTTGAATTTATAGTCATATTTGTTACATTTGCGTTTGAAATACGCAATTTACATTCTAAGGTCTTACTTATGGCCAATAGTATGAAAATAAAGAACAATTGAGATACATTTACGCGAAATACAATAGAAAATGTGATTTTGTTGCTTTTAAAAGAAACAGATAATTTTTCTTTATTTTTCAATATTTAGACGCATTTTGCTAAATAATTTGACTATAATTTTCTCTAAACATAATATTACCATATAAAAAATATTTTTATTTCAAGTTGCTGAATATATTTAATATAAACGTTAGTGATTAATAAAATGGATAGAAAGATTTTATACCGACATGAATTTTGCATCCATTATACAGTCATTGAATAAATTAATGTAATAGATCGTATTAAGTTCTGACAGGGTACCTATATGTAAATTGACACCTTAGCAATACGTAGGCGTTGGCATTCACTTTAATCGCAGCCTCCGCTATCACAGTGTCGTCTGTTAATTATTGTGCTTGTAATGCTTAGAGATTCCTTCTCTGAAAGACTATGAAATATACATGAATTCATAAGTTTATAACTTCCCTTAATTACAAACATTTACTCTTAACGTTACTCGATAGGTAATTGAAAAACACGTTCTTTGCGCTGGTAATCGTATTCATAACTTTGTTTTATTGAACCTGTAGGTATGGACGTTACACATATCATACGTAACCCTTTCTTGCTTCATATGAAGAACTTGTAATTGTTTAACTAATGGTCATGTACTTTTCATAGAACATAAATGGCATAATAACATGAAAGCAAAAATTATTATTAACTGGGCAATATAAATTCTGATAGATCGTGAGAGACTATTAGGAAGAAACAAAAACTCAAAATAGAAATAGTACATTTATTTTATGTTATTCTGGTAGAAATATGATGTATTGAAGTAATAAATATATTTAATTCTATGAGTTTTTAAATTTATGCTTGTATCAATAATTAGTATTAAGAATTTAATATGCATATTCTATTATCTAGATATGTATATTAATTTTTATTTCAATATTTACTTTTATTTTATTTAAGAATCTAAAATAGTATGAATAGTCTCATTTTTTAACTAAATTTGCTTAAAAGAAAGAAATTAGTATAACTCCTTTTTTGGCTCCTTTTTTTCTTTCAGATCTATTATTCCTTTTTTTTTAAATTTGCTCCTGAGGTACTAACGGCTAGGATTGGCACCATATTATTGACAATCTGCTTATCAATCTCTGTCTTAGCAACTTGCCATATCTGATAACTTCCACTGTTCTGTCTGTAAGTATTCTTAGTAAAAACCCTACCCACTTATCCACCACTTTATGTAGATCGCTTAAATTATCTGTTGATATTAAAAAAAACCACATCCATGTAACTATATGCCTAAGTCGTATCTCTTATTTTATTATTGTATTATTGATGACTAGCTTCGTCGCCTTGCTCCTTTAAACAGCAAATGTTTCAGTCTTTCATATTACTATTTCCATTTATAGTCTGTTAGATTTC
The DNA here is from genome assembly GCA_031893035.1 of Dermolepida albohirtum. Lineage (NCBI taxonomy): Eukaryota > Metazoa > Arthropoda > Insecta > Coleoptera > Scarabaeidae > Dermolepida > Dermolepida albohirtum. The sequence goes on along the minus strand of JAVIWB010002317.1, from coordinate 1,039,699 downwards.
AAATAAAATCTCAAACCAGACCCTCTACATTATGCCGAAATACAGTAAAACATTTTATTCTTCCAATAAAAAACTGTTTTGTTTAGATGCACTAAAGGCTCAGAAGTTTGTTTTTGCACGAGAACGAGATAAGGGATTTCTTAAATATCTGGTAAATTTTGTTATAATGCCATAGCGAAGTTAGCGTACCATAACACATTTTTAATTATTTTATTATATTCTATTGGCTTTATGAGTATATAATTATAAGTATTCTGTTCATATTTCCTAATAAACTGAATGCTAATAATAACCACAACATTAACTTCTTTGAATAAATAGCAAAGAGCGCAGGTAATTTCTACATTCGAAAAGAGCAACAATCTAATTGCTTACAACTGTATTATATTATTACACAGGAGCCGCTAAATTTTTCACAAAAGTTTGTATAACATAATTCATCCATATACTTAACCCCATATTATCTTTGTTAGTGATATTCTACTTACTTCAATGGGCAAAGGAAAAGAAAGCATACAGTAGACTATACGTGGATAAAGTTAGATGCAATACGGATAGAGAAAACGAACATTTTAAATACTTGCGAGGTAACTTACAAGAAGGCTATTAATAAGAAGTATAAAAAAAAGAGAATAGGAAAGGGAATACAACTACGTAATATAAAATTAGAAATTTATTAACATTAAATAACTAAATAGAGAAACCAAGTAAAGATATTAAAGAAAATACAGCGTGTTTGAAAAAGAATATACGTACTACAAAGTATTATTTTGTCCAAACTATCGATCGCTGCCCCTTGGCTCGGCTATTGGAGAAACGAATACATAGTCTAGTTTATTTAATAGCCGCTAGATGTCAGTTGTCTTCTGTTTTTCTTGGTAACCATCATATGTTTAAAGTGGCTACTCCGCAGCAGAAATCATTTTGTGTTCTAGAGTTTACGAAGTGCAATGCCGTGATTACAGTGTAAAGACGTTTCAGGTTGAGCTACCAAATTGATCCTCTGAATGGCTGGAACATTCGAAAATGGTATCGACAGTTTGTAGATACAGGATGTATATGTAAAGGAAAGAGTCCTGGCCGCCCTCGTGTTTCGGAAGAAATTGTTCCACAAATTCAAACTGCTTTCCAACGTATTCTTTCAAAATGAACTCGTCATGCCAGTCGGGAGTTACAACTGTCTACAACAGCAATTTGGCGTAGTTTGAGATGTTGATTGGTTATGAAGCCGTACAAATTACAGTTGTTACAAGCTCCGCATCCTGATGACAAACGAAAACGTGTGGCATTTTGTAACGAGGTTCATGATGCTATTGACAATGATAACACAATATCTGGTAAACAAACACAATGTTCGAATTAAGAGTCTACAGAACCCACATGCAGCCATTGAGCATGTACGAGATTCGCCTAAAATCAATGTGTTTTGTGCGATATCCCAGTATCTCTATGTTACAAAACCGGTTGTTTCCGAGGCTGCACGAAGACAACTTCATTTTTCAACAAGACGGGGCACCGCCTCACTGGAGTCGCCAAGTGCGTGAATATCTGAATGAAACTCTAGCGAACCGTTGGATTGGTCGTCAAGGAACTGGCGATTTAGCATGTCTCAGCTGGGCTCCACGGTCACCGCATTTAACACCATGTAACTTCTTCCTGTGGGATTTCGTTAAAGACAAGGTTTATGTACCACCACTTCCACAGAACCTGGAAGAGTTGAAGAACCGGATCCGTACTGCCATAACATCAGTAACGAAGAACATGCTTGCCCGAGTATGGAAGGAATAAATATGTATGTAAAGTTTTATATTAGTATGTCTTAAAATTTAATAAATATAAGCATTCTAAATACGTATATTCTTTTTGAAACACCTTGTATATAGATACATCTTTATAATTGGCTTTAAATAATAGGTATTAACTAACACTAGAACAGGAAAATAAAACACGAGCAACGAAAATGAAATACTTGAGAAAATATTGAGCACTAACACGTAATTCGTATTCGACTACTTTATTTATAATATTAAAATTGTTTCGCCACTGCAATGGTGTCATCAGATACTTAGTCCATGCTGCATGTATTATATACCTAATTTTAGAGTTGAAATATTTGTCATAATATGAATAATATATCATCTAAATTTCAGTTATAATGGGTAAATCATTATGATGTACTAGTTTCAATAGCGTTTCTTGACAGTTAAAGCTTGAGTCATGTCAAACTTTCACGCTATTTTTGTTAAGTATTGTGTGACATTTTGTTATGGAAAGACTCAGCCCAGCACAGCTTCTACAAATCATTCAGCTGTATTACAAAAATCAGCGTTACACAAGAAATGTGTTTTGTGCGTTTACAGCAATTTATGGTCTACACAATCGACCCACAGAACGCACAATTCGTTAACCCTTGGCTTGAAACGCAATTTTTATTATTGGATAATAAGCGAACAAATAGACATCTAGCATGTAGTGAAGAAAATATAGCGATTGTACCTGAGAGAGGACGCGATAACCGTGAAGAATCGATTGGACGTAAATCTCATCTGTATGCCATACAAAATTCAGCTTGTTTAAGAATTGAAAGCGGCCTACCTTTCGAATAGTCACCGTTTCAGTCTTTGTGTTTTTGAAAATCTTGAAAAAGATTCACTGTTTTCATGATCAATAAGGTTAATATATAACCCCTTTCCACAATTAACTATTTGTAAATTCTGTATACAAAATTCAACTTGTTTAAGAATTGAAAGCGGCAACGACCTTATATTTTTCGAATTTTTTCGCCGTGGTTTAGTCACCGTTTCAAATCTTTGTGTTTTGTGAAAATATATTAACCTTGAAGAAGGCTCCATTTCAATCACTGTTTTCAGCTAAAATTTTGTTCAGGGATGAGGCCCAATAAGCACAATTGCCGTATTTGAAATGAAGAGTAACCCGAAGCGGTTCAGGAGATATCATTATATCCAGACAAAACCACGGTTTGGTGTGATTTGTGAGCAAGTGGAATCATCGGTTCATATTTCTTCAAAAATGAAGACGGCTGTAACGTAACTGTGAATGGCGCTCCTTATTGCGTCATGATAACAGACTATTTGCTTCTTCAAATTGAAGCCCGTCATCTCTACGACATTTGGTTCGAACAATACGGCGTTAATTTCCATACAACCCGTGAAGCAATGACTTTATTGCGACCCGTGCAATTTCCGCCTGGATCGTGTGATGTTATGCCTTTAGTTTTTTTCCTTTGGGGTTACGTAAAATCCAAAGTCAACATGGATAAGTCAGCTACGATCGAGCAATTGAAAGCCAATATTACTCGGGTTATTCACCAAATTCCACTAGAAATGCTCGAACGCGTCATCGAAAATTGGAACTTCAGAATGGAATATGTTGGGTACAGTTACGACCAATATTTGAAGGAAATAATTTTTTGAAAATAATTCCTTATAATGGTTCTTTTGTATGATAATAAAGAATACCCGATAAAATTGAAGTTTTTAGTTTTCTTTTATTTTTCAAAAAAGTACCTCCAAATAAATCACTCCTTAAGACGACATTTTTCATTTATTTTTATTTATCCTTACCATTATAAAACGAATTCTACTTTACTGTTGTTTGCTGCCCATTTTAATACATCTTGGCTAAATCCCCTCTATATACGTTCCTTAAGTGAAAAAAAAGTTTCGTACTACTAGTATCGATACTAATGAGAGAAGGTAAAACTTTTGGTACAGTTTTAACGTTATCGTTTGTAGTTTTACAAAAGAATCCCATGGTATCCCTGTGTAAAAGTTTTATTTGCATTCCTTTGCACACGTAAAAGAAGAAGACTGAAAAGATTGTCATTCAATTGTTTTTCGTTAGAAAGTTTAGAAAAAGGTATGAGTGATTGCGATGATAACAAAGAAATTCCCACAGTAAAAGGATACATAAGTGAAGCTAATTTGACCCTTGTGCTTATTGCCAATTAAGTGTAATGGAATGAAATTAGATATTAGGTACAAACATCAACTTAAATCGTAGTAAATGCTTGTAGAGTGAAGATGTTTTCACGAATTAGGTTTACGAGCAACGATGTCTGCAAAAAAGCTGATAGTGAAGTAAATAAAAACAAATTGACTTTTATTGACTGTATATTATTATTAATAAGTGAATGGACAATCGAAGATTGGAATAAGGGTGTATTCTAAGATTAATTAGAATTCAATCTATTTGGGCTAAACGCAAAGACAGCAGTCTGGACCTAAACGAAAAAGAAATTCTTAAATCCGAGTATATATTACCCACAGTAAAGCATTTAGCCTATTTTATAGTCTGTAGAAACATAACAACAAATGACGTTGGACCTTTTATTTTTTAGAAGGCACAGACGAAGTTGTGTGTTATAAATAAATAATAAAAGACCATTAATTATAACATATCTTAGAGACACTGTGGATATCCTATATTTCGGGACGATTCTCTCCTATATTAAGTTTTGTACGTAATATATTTTTGTCCACCCGATGAAATTATTACGCGATTTTTATTCTTTAGAGAGTGTCTGAAAAATTTAGATATTTAGTATTGAGCATATGTCTGAAAACAAAGCGAAAAACTTAAAGCCAGAAAAATGTATAAATCTTTTTGCAAAATGCTTACTAAAAGCTACTGAAGCACAAGGTGGGGTTACCAAATATTAATCAATAATAATTTGTCAATAGTTTCTAAGTAATATAGTTTGTATCGAAACGACGTTTGCATATAGACGGCCGTTACCAATTTATAGGTGTCTCTCACTTAAACTATTCTGTCATTTCAATACTAACATGTATGTGGTGTTGACAAGTGCCAACAAAGTTCAGATTGCCTGATGAGGTCTGGAGTTAGGCGAAACGTACACCAATCATAACTTTACTGGCAAGTAGTTGTTTATTATTGCGTTATAACTGGCAACGGCACACGACACTGATTGCTTCTGTGATAGAGACGTTCTGTATATAATAGCTAAATTGAGACATTGGTGCTTTCACTTCCATTCGAGATATGAACGTACCTATAGTCTTCTCTCATGTAATAAGTTTGTTGTTCCCCGCGTTATTCGTGGTGTAAGCAATATCTATGTTTTCAGAACTTTCATACTGACTTTCATTATTGTAATAATTACACAATTATAATATCAGTAATCATATTACAGTATGTAGTGTATTTCATTTTTTATAAGCATTACATTTTTTTTTATAATACTACTGCAGTGTTTTCCCAAAAGTTTTTATTTTTGGAAAAATATAAGCTATGTTGATACACCAGCAAAATGCAGATTGCCTGAAAATTCCTGGAATTGGAGAAACGTGTACTAATCCTCATTGTTTTGACAAATAGTTGATGACTATAATATAGTTTGTACTTATTTTAATATATCTTTTAATTATTACATACATTTAAACTTTTCAGTTTAAATTTTTCAGTTTTGTAAATATTTATAACTTATACTTCAATTATTGCTTAGAAAATGTAAAATAAGAAGATATTCTTATTTATGACTTACAAAAGAATGCTTAAAATATTTTACGGTAATTTATCTTAAAAGCGATATATTTAAAGTTATGCAAGTGCGGTCCTTTTTTATTGCTTAATGTGCTTAAAATTTTACAAGGCCGGAAGAGTTTCTCGAGTTTTTCACCGCCTTTGAATTTTTCTCTGAGAAGAACCGTTTGTACGATATCACATTTATCATCTTCCGGAGTTAATCTGTCGATTCTATCTTTTGGGTTTGCATCCCGCTAAAAAAGTGTGTACGTATGTATGTAAGGTACTTGAGGCCTAGTGAATCTTGTTCGGAACAGACGAATAAAAAAATAGATGTTGGAAGAAGAGAACACGAAACGCAGTCATAAAGAAACGATTATCATTACATACATATATCTATATGTTAATGTATGTGTAAGATATTCTATATTCATAAATATATATTATTTATATTAATTTGTCCTAGTGTTACATACAAACTTTTTGTGTATGCGAAGAACTATTATTATCATCAATTACATATTACATTATTAATGTATTTATCATGTAGTCGTGAATTTATATTAATATTACGATTATCTTTTATAATAATATGCATCTACAACAGTAAGGTAAATTTTAATGGAGACTGTGGTTGATTGAATTAATCAAAAAAGTAAATAAAGACACTTACCACATCAATCTTCTCATTCTATACATATTTCGGCAACTCGCGCCTGGATCCATGATAAAACTCGTACAGAATAATTCCGCAACAACTATAACCGCCAACAACCAAACACACACTGAAGTGCATAATAAAGGTAAATAAAAAACCCTTACCACATCAATGTTTCTCAATCTGTATATGTATTTCGACAACTAAATTGTCACCATCAACAGTTAATTACTCACAGCGTCCCACCTATACCCGGAGAAAAATTCGCAAAGAATAATACCCCATTAACTTTAACTGCATTTGGTTGTTACCACCTTTTTTTGATCAATCTACAACATAGACGAAAATAAATGTAATATATTGCAAAATAGTCCCGAGTTTCGTAAATAAGCTTATTATTATAAATAAATATGAAAAAAATTATCTTTACATATTACACACTTAACAAAGTTAATTTTGGTAAATCCTTATTTAATTCACTTTATTGTAGTTTTATTTTCAGTTTGCATCCATAAATAAGTTCTGAAGTGGCAATTAAGTAGTCAAAGGTGGTCACTAACTCGCATGACATTTGCCGATCGAGTGACTTTTTGTTTTACTTTTTTTCTAGTACAACCAACACATTCGGCATATCATTAATTGCAAATGTAAATTCACGAGCAAACGATAAATAAAGTATTTTTATCTGACGTTCGTTTTATTGCTAAGTTGTAAGGTACGATACACCCAGAGCTGTCTTTATATGTCTTGTTTAATTATACGACTCCATTACATCTATTTGCATACCTGTGATTCGTTCTTGTTAACATAGCGTTCTTTCCGTGGACTTATTTTATGAGACGTTAAACAAAACCGTAATTGTTATTATGCCTCTTAAGACTCATGATTGTTCTATTTTGATATCTCGAAGAATAAAGTCGAATACAATAAAGTGACGGTAATTAGTTTGAACATACTCTTAAATTTACTAGATGCATATCTTGTCACTTGCTGTAGAAATATCACAAACACATTTCACATCCGCAAATAATCTTAAGTGGTATAATATTCGCATTCCATTTGTTATGTAAATATCAATTTAAATTGCATTGAGAGAGATAAATAATTAAATGTTCTTCCTCGTAATGTATTTTATGTTGACGTAGATATCTTTCTTGCTTTTCGAAATGATAACGAAGCAGTGTAATGAAGAAATGGTATGCAGTTCTAAGTTAATTTTTTTGTAGCTATCTCTTCATTGAAAATAGTGTGATCATTATGTATATTCCATTAATATACATACACATACAAACGCGTAGGCAAATATTTTCAAAAGCTAAAATAAATATTACACTTTCATCTTAATATAACTTTTGCACATTTCAATTAATGTTTTTCGTTCTATTTTTACTTTCAATTGACGTACTTACAGTATATGGCAATTGAATTTGATCCACCATTGCGTATGAAAAATTTGTAATATAAGCCGTTTGTAATTAAATATATTTCAAATTTTCGATTGGTAGCTGATTTAGTTGCCCAAAGAAGATCTATTTCTAGAAAAAAAAAAACTATTATATTATTAGAAAAATCATCCTATTACCGGTTTTGGGTTCGTTACTTTTTATTATAGTGTAAATACAGATAATGAAATATGAAAACACTACGAATATCTAATTTTAGTTAAAATTTGTATGTGCTCCTGTTAAGAAGTGTAGTAATGTCTTAATATTATATATTGTGAATTTTATTGCTAGTTTAAGTTTTTGGTGAATTTTTTAACCTGGTAAATTATTCGGAATGAGAAAAGTGAAAGGTATTAGTAGCAGGGATAAAGTTTAAATAGAGACTTTATTAAAAACAGGCATGTATTCAAGCCGACAAATTACAATAATGCAAAAAATTTCTCGGCATGTAATCGACCGAATAACCTAATAGTAATCCATCAACATTGAATGTTCACAGTCACTGCCAAGGTATCCGTAAAACGATCGAGATAGATGACTGGCTAATTATAGAAATAGCACTCAAAAATAGATATTCTGCTAGAGAGTTAACAGATAAATTAAAAGTGCATAATATAAACATACCTGAGCGCACGATTAGATCGCGATTGTACGCTGCCGGAGTCGAATGTCAGACCAGCCAAGAAGCCTAGGTTGATACCAAAAAATGAAGAAAGCACACCTATAATTGGTAAAATACACTAAATTTTGCAGAAAAAATTTTGTCATTAATAAATCATTTCTTGAAAGTATCAATTTTTATAATTTAATTTTTACAAGTCATATTATTTTTAACACAGATGATCTTCAGTAATGAACCACGATTTGAAACAATGACGAATCATGAATTCTATATTTTGTGGAGAGCACCATGAATCAAGTGCAATATGAAGAGATTGTTGTAACTGTATTTTTGTCTTTCCAAAGCTCACTAAATGAAGAAAAAGAACTATACCAATATTCTTATGCAGGGTGGACCACCGTGCTATAGAGCGAAATCTATTAAAAAGTCTATTTAAAGAGCATAACATATTCCTTTTATCTTGGTTCGAGAACTCATCCGATCAAAATCCGATCGAAAATGTTCGAAGAATGTTGAAAAAGCGTACTAACTTTCCCCTAAATCCAACATTAGTCGTTCTAAAAGATAATATTAGCAGATATTAACCAGAGAATGCAAAACTGCAGAAAATGGTAAAACCTTGTATTCTAGAATTAATGGGGTCACTAAAGCCAAACGAATAATAACAAAATAATAGTGTAATATCTTCTATAAAGCATGGATAAACACTTTGAATAGTAATGTGTGTGTTTTTGTTTTATTTCTGATTTGACAAAATAACAAAATCAGCTCTAATTCAATTACTTCAATGGAAACTGAACAAAAATTTCGAACACAGAGCTATGTAACAAAATTGAATGTTTCGGCTTAAAAATCCAGTAATCTTATAATATGCCAAATGACAAAATATGCTGAACATCTATAACATTCCAAATATTGCAGTTAAAATTAATTTGCATATTAATTTTGTAAAATACCTTAAGTATTAGACAATAAGTCCCAAAATAACAGCATTTTAAACCTAATCATGAAAGTACGAATTATAGACAGTTTAATAAAAAGAAATTAAAACATAGGTGCCAATAAAAATCTTTTAAAGTAACTCAAAATTAGTAATATGATTATGGGAAATATCAAAATAATGACAAATTATTCTCATACCTTTCTCCCAATTTTCCTGATAATTGTGTGGAGTTCTTATTTTGTTTCTTTTTTTTTCATTATAGATCATATGTTTCTATAATAAGCTAAAATTGAAATCCTGTTCTTCCCTACATTCTTTTATCTAGGCAAGAAAATTTTTCATAGCCACACCAAGTAGCTAACAAAAACTAGTTGCGTTAATATATGAGCAGAACTAAGAAATTTTTCTCAGCGACGAGGAACAACATCGTCCGGAAGTATCGTGCTGGCCTCAATTTCACCTGTACAACAATGGATAAATCTACTTGTACGTTCTAAAAATATTAGAGTTCCAACACTATTTCTTGTTATGCTTCCCCAGACCATAAAAGAGGGGTAGTGCTGAAATATGGTGTTGTTTTCCTATTTGTACCAAATATTTTAAAATTCGATTAGTATAAAAATACTACTTCCCATTCTCTACATTAAATTCATTCCTTCCCTTTACTCACATATCTCAATTTAGTTTTCCATCATTGCTTCATTACAAAATAAAATCTTGCATTAAAATATGCTCAATTAGGATTAGTTTGTCTCTCGTTTAGCTTGTGTTTCCTTTAGTTGTTGAATTTTCGTTTGTATCCTAACTTGACTAATATAAGGTATTTATTCACGCATATTTACATTTGATTTCGGTACTGTCATATTATCTAATGTGCATTTACTCCACTATATTTAAAATTGAAGTAAACGAAATTCTTACACAACTATACCGAGAAAATTTCACGAAAAAGTAGAGTAAAACTCCATCCAAAATAAATATTTCTTATCTACCATTTCGGGTAAAAAAATATTCGTTTTTATTATCAATAGTAGTGCGACCTATTTTTTGTCGATTTGTGTATTTGATCTATGCAAGAGTTAATATAATAGCTATTATTAATACATATATCTATATACAAGAGCTTGGATTGATATTGTAATTGAATAACGAGGAAGCAAAATTTTTGACATTCACTTTAATAACTTTGTTTGCAAGGTATTTCCTTTGCTGGCTACCTTCCGGAATATGATTTTATTTTACAAGGTTTGGGATGATACCTTGCAACTGAAAGAAAGCCTTTGATCTATAAAGAATAGTTTACTATTTATTAAGACTACTGCGCTCAAAGTTTTGATTATCTACGTAATTTCTCACAAAATTTGTTAATTTTAATCCTCAGTTGTGCTTGCGTATATCAAAGTATTGATCAAATTTAATCTTTATGAAGTATCTCGGAAAAAGAGTTTATTGCCTCTAGCATTTCATAATGATACGATCGATACATTAAGTAATTTTTTCCCTTCATAATAAGTAATTCAAAACTCGTCTCTGGATTTCAAGACCAGGAAAGGGTATTATAAATATGTGCCACTTGTGAAGAAACTATTGACTTGATTTACAACTTAATGATCGAATGACTTCACTAAAATTTAAAGCAGAAATATGTGGTTTGTCAACAGACAATGACAAAAATTTTACACCGTAAAACCACAAATTGTATCTTGAAAAACTCTACTCATTCTGTACTTAGAAAGTTAATAGTTATCAAAAACGTGTCAAACAAATCGCTACTGAGACAAATTTAGTAGTAACTAACTCGAAAAACTTAACACAGAAAATATGGCATTCTGCCTGTTCATGAGGTTCTGTTTGTTGACTGTTTAGCACGTGAGCATGCTACATCACCATTATATTCATAATAGTCAAGGAACCATAGAACCACAGATCGACATCTTAATCCTAAAATCCCACATCTTAATACACAGCTTACATCATTTCTCTCCCTCTCTAAAGCCCACCTACCCTATATGGTTACAAGGTGTTACTGACCGCATTTCACTTTTTCCGTAAAACACCATGTTTCTTTAGAATCACCTGGTGTGTACAGGATTCCTTGCTCATGCGGCGGGGTATATATTGGTGAAACAAAGCGGTCTGTCAGCACTCGTGTTTCTGAACATGAGCGTTGTACTAGGTTGCTGCGCATAGCCGGTTCTGCACTTGCCGAGCATAGGCTGGAAACCGGGCACCACATCCAGTTTAATTCGATCAAGATCCTATCCCGCACTAACCATTAATGGTCGCAAAATCCGTGAAACTATAGAGATCTCTAAGCACCCCAATAACCTTAACCGCGATGATGGCTACCCCCTACACAACGCCTGGCAATCCTGCATCTCCAAACTACCCAACAGCAACGCTTCATTTACCCATGACCCATTACCCATATATAAACCCGTCCACCATCGACTTACACCAGTTTCAGTGCAGTAGTTTAGCCCTGAAGATGTCCCATAGAAATGGGTACGAAACGTCAGCAGATATACAAGTGACGCGGTTCCAGCCCGGAAGCCTAGAAGCAGATAGCATAGACCACGACCACGGAAGTCTACGTACCAGATTATATCGGGCTTTTGTACAAAGTTGTCAAGCAACTAAAGAAAAAATGTGAGGAAAATTGGGTCGAAGTGCTCACACGATAACACCTTATCACAAAATTTTTGTTTCAATGATCGTCATTCATAAGGCTGATTTTTAAATCTTTAAACAAACACCTTTTTCTGAAAATATGGTCTACAGCGGTTGTCTTGTTTATTAGAGAGAAGACACATTTATGGAATTCAGAAAAGAGTGTTTAGCAAAACAAAATGATTCTTTTCGAAGACACAGAAGCGCTTGGTTATCGATAAAATACATTTATTAATCACGTACATACATGAGAATGTTAAAATATAGAATTGTTTCAAACATTCTAATTGCTTATTTCTACCTTTGGAGGTATTTCGTGAACTGTCTCGTGCATATAAAAACTTTTTAAAATTTAAAATAATAATAAAAGTAAACTCACGATTATTAAAATTAAAAATTTAAACAATGCCGTTGTATTTATAATATAATCAAATACGAATCACTTCGTACAAAAGTTATTCATTTTAATGTGATTGTAATTATAAATAACTTTATATACGCTGGCCAAATAAATCGTTGGAAATAGATTCAAATAGTAAAATATCCATAGTTTGTGAAGATCTAGTAAATCTATCAGTGTATCTTTCATTTAATGACATAACAAAAATGTAATCTGTTAAACGAAGCTATTTTCCGAAACCATATGCACAAAACACTAGTTGTTTTTCGAAAAAGTATCATATTTCAGCACTTGCTGCGAATATAAAAGTATAAAATTATGTATATTGCAATAAAATAACTGAATCTGTTATCAACAAGGGCATTAATAAACGGAAGCCGAATACATTTAAATAAATATAAACTTGATTCACATTCACGACCCGAATAAACGTGTTAATTTCACAATGTATTAAAGCCCTGTCCTTTACTTTTCTCAAACTTAATGACAGGAAATATAAAACATGACAAGTAAACAACTAAAATTCGAGCGAAAAATATTTGGACAAACGTATATGTACTAACGTTTTATGAATTGGTGATTCTTAAAGCATCTATTTACCAGAATTTTAATGACCACATAAAATTGAAGAGGTTGCTACATTTGTGGTTTACATAGAGTGAGTGTAATATCATATGTTAATAGGACTTATTTTTATAACTAATGTACAAAAAAAAATTAAATATGAAAAAATATTAAATACGAAGTCACTAATATAGTCAGTTAAATCATGTTATATATTTTAAAAATTAATATTAAAGAATCTTACCAATTAGAAACTGACGTTTAGAGATATTACATATACTTATGTCCACATGGTGCTTTTTATTCTTCCAAAATTATTCATTATAGAAAATAATATTGGAAATATTATTTTTTTATTATTTAAACGAAATATTAATTGGTTTGTAATAGTAAAATTTTCGCTAATTTGGAACACTGTAAAAGAAAACCCTAAACTATTACATGCCGACCTTTATTTCTTTATTATTATTACAAGGAACATTAAAGATTAGTATTTCCGGTGGAGCTAAAGGGACGATTCGGAAACTCCGATTTTAGTCAAATTTAGCAAAAAATGAATTAAATATATTAACATAAATATTTTTATGGAGGTAAAATGACGTAAAAGTATAAGCCGGTAAACGACAAGTAGAACTTTGAATACTTCAACTATACTTAAAAAGGTTATAGTAAAAATGTGAATCTTCAACACTTTTAACTTCTGATTTGAAAATTATTGCAGAATAAATTGTTCAACTTGTATCTCATAAAATGCATCACCACGTAATTCAGTATTTACCTAACTACAATTGTGACTAAAAGTGTGAAATGAGCAATGGAGACGATATGGTATCAGAAATATCAAAAGCTCCGAAAATTAAAAATATTTTCATTAACAACCGAGAATTATCACCAACGAAGTAGAATCGTAAGCACATTGACTGAAGGCGTACATTGTACACATAAAATTGCATATCTAAGCTATGAGCTGGAAGAGTGTCGCAAATCGTCAATTGTGACCAACAATATGAAAAAATGCGAATCGAAGATATTTCTGTCGGCGGCTTAAAATGGTTTTTAAAACGGCGCCAGAAGTTTGAAAATCCAGTAGTATTAAGAGTTCCTAGACTCCCAAGGATCTCCCACAGATTTACCAATACCAAGAGATTAATTTTGTATTGTGTTAAGTTCACATAAGTCAAAACATCTATATATAATAACGTATTACGAATTTTTATTTATAAAAATAAATGAAAAGTGAAATATTTGAAGATATATTATTCACACACGCATGTATATATATATATATATATATATATATATATGTGTGTGTGTGTGTGTGTGTGTGTGTGTGTGTGTCCTCTTGATCACTAGATGTCCTTTTCTTTATCCACTCCTATATATTTTCAATTTGACATCTTCCAGTAAGCGGTACATGTGCCTTCAGTTATTTATCTTTGTTATATATATATATATATATATATATATATATATATATTAATCACCCTTTTATAACAGGTGTAGTTATTTTTCAAAAGTTTTATATAAATTTATAAAGCTTATTTAAAAGCTATGATTCTGCTTCTTCTGCTTCTTTATAGTATATTCGAGCTAGGGCTCTGCCCTTTTGCTCTCAGTCTTTGTCATGATTAATCTTCACATTGATGTTTTGGCTACTCCGATATCTAATCGTTTTCTTCACTGACTACTTCCATCGCTGGCCTTCTGTATCTTTGGTGTATTTTAGGGTAATCTGTTACGTGTGTTAAGTGTCGCGTTTGGGTGTGAAGCTATGATTCACTGTTTATAATCACTTCATATTATGCAACATTAATTTCAATCGTAAGTATTTACATTATCGCCATCTTATACAAATCTTAACACATTCGTTTAATTGTACTTTAGCAAAATTATACGTCTTTATTATGCTACTGATTAATTAAGAATTTTATGATTTCAAATAACCTTTCTTTCTTTATATTCTTTTGTCTATCAAATATCATATTTTCTATTTTAAATACTTTAATGTACGAGGGAGCGTTTTTATATTCGCGGAATGGGGGACAAGGGGTGGAAATAAAAAAACCAAATTATTTTTCTTGTTGTTTCCTGTAAGACGGATACATTTTTCACATCTTTCAATTAATTTATTTATACCCTCATAAAAAAATGATTTCTCTTTATCTGCAAAATACGCCTAAACTGCCTCCTTGACTTCATCATCGGCAGTAAATTTTTTATCCCGCAGCTCTTTTTTCATTTTCGGAAACAGGTAATAATCACTCGGGGCCAGGTCTGGGCTGTAGGGTGGGTGATTCACAATTTCGAAGCCCACCTTATGCAGGGCAGCTAACGCAACGCGGCTCTTGTGGACGGGCGCGTTGTCGTGCAAAAGCAGAACACCTTTTGTCAATTTTCCCCGTCTTTTCTCTTTAATGGCTTCTTTTAGTCGCTCTAATATTGAAGCGTAATATTCTCCGGTTATAGAAACACCTTTATCTTTATAACCAATCAACAATATTCCTTCCGAGTCCCAAAATACCGTTGCCATGAGTTTCCCAGCTGATTATGACACTTTAAATTTCTTGGGAGGTGCTGTGCCCTTTTTATGCCACTGCATGGAGCCTTGTTTGGACTCAGGTTCATAATGATGAACCCAAGTTTCGTCTCCAGTAACAATTCCACTCAATACACCATCCTTGTCTTCATTACAGAGGTCCAAAAATGCACGCGAACACTCTACGCGCTGTCGTTTTTGCGGCGGCGTGAGCATTCTCGGCACCCATCTTGCGCTGACCTTAGACATGCCGAGATGATCGTGTAGGATTTTAAAAATTGTTGTATCGGATACTCCAACCATTTCTGCGAGTTGTTTCTTCTTTAGTCGAGCATCTTCGAGTACAATTTGTTCAACTTTTTGGATAAGTGCTGGCGTGGTCACCTCAATGCTCCTGCCCGGCCTCGGGTCGTCTTCAAGGGATTCCCTTCCTTGTTTAAATAAACTATGCCACTTGTACACCATGGTTTTTCCTGGACAAGAGTCGCCGTAAACCAATGGCATCTCATTCATTATGGTCGCGACTGATTTTCCTTACCTGGTAAGGAACTTTATAACGGCACGATATTCGATTTTTTCCATATTTCACTTTTCACTCCTGATTATGTTACTTGGTTGACGATAGCTCAAAGACTAACTGTCTAATAACAATGAAACTTCGTATTTATACTAATCATGAGTCGCTGCACAGGCCACGCTCCCAATGCGCCTACTCACCCCTCTACTCGCTCATTCCCCGAATATAAAAACGCTCCCTCGTATAGGTGTAAACATAATCTTAATTTTCAATCCTACAATTTTCTAGTTATTTGGTAATTCTTTGAAGTCTATACAATTATATCTTCCCTATTATTCCTTATTTTATAGATATTATTATCTATATCTCATTCCTTTCAATAGCCTATTTTAATTGTATATTTTACACATATAAACTAATTGAAATGTCTAATTCTATTAAATTTACCTGCTACCTGATAAATTACTTATATTCGTCTCCAAACACGCCTTTCTATTAAACTAATATATTTTATCAAACCTAACTATAATTATTTTAAAAAGTTTACCTTTCAGAGAGATCTTCATGACATTTTTTCCGATTTCTCCGTTTATTCATTACAGATTTAATTCATACTAATTGGAAATTATTAATTGTTATGAAGTCAGGTGAGAATAGTATGCAGATGCACGTAATTAAAGGATATTTTAAGTAATAAAATGGCAAAATGACGGTAATAGTACCATAGATCCGCAATAAGTAAATTATAAATATAGTAAGAAGAAAATGTATTCTGGAAATGTACTTTCTTTAGGGAGACTAACCAATCGAATAGTGGTATCAATGGATATTATTAAAGTTTATTAACTATGGAATTTCGTGGACCATTAAAGTTCACATAAAAAGGTTTCTTTATAAATACATATGTTGGTTTTTGCAAGCATTGAATTACAACCGATAATGAAAAAGCATCTATGGCATTATGGATAAATGCTATTCAACGATGCATATTGCTTTTTTCTGGCGCGAATACAAAAAATCATTTTTCTCGTGGGAGTTTCTCAGATTTCCAGCTACTTGATTCAAGAAGTGAATAACCCAAACAAGGTTACAGTGCCGTCGAAAATTAATTCTTAATCATTCTTAGCGTAGGACGCGCTACGATAAAATCGAAGCTCGTCGATCAAAATGTGTTGCTGGATTTTGAAATCCTGATGATCATCTAATCTGTTTAAAGTTTTTTGGGACACATTTTGTATTGTGCTGTATGTAACCATCTGCAGTAGTTGTTCAACGAAAATTAGTCGATGGTCCAATAACGGTCTCACAGAGCTTAAATTTGCAAACGGGACCATGATAAATTTTAATGGAGACTGTAGTTGATTAAATTAATGACTAAAGGTTAATAAAGTCCCTTTCCCCAACAATTTTCATAATCTGTATACGCATTATGTTATCATCATCAACAGATATAATATATATATATATATATATATATATATATATATATAAAGGCTGTCCCAAAATTAACGCAAGATTTGAATTAAATAGAAAACACAGTTTTTAGTCTTTTGATTGTTATTTTTTTATTGAACCACGGCTTTGCATGCACATATGCACTCACTTGTCGAAATATTCCATGACCATTATGCATAAATGTGGCTGAATTTCGTTGATGCAGCGTTGAATCTTCTCCTTTAATGCACGGGTGGTTGTGGGCTTGTTGATATAGACCTGTGATTTCAAATAACCCCATAAAAAGAAATCTAATGGTGTTAAATCACACGATCTAGGGGGTAAATTCTGATCACCGAAACGAAAAAGTGAGTACACCACCTGTAAATGTCTCATGCAGTAATTGAATTGTTTCGCGGGCTGTATGGCATGTGGCACCGTCTTGTTGAAACCACATATTAGCCACAACAATATAATCCAATGTCGGCAGAAAGATCTGTGTTATCATGTCGCGATATCGAGCACCAGTAACAGTCACTGCTTGACCAGCCTCATTTTCAAAACATTTGGACCATACTTTTTTGAAAATGAGACTAGTCAAGCAGTGACTGTTACTGTTATGCCTCCAGGCCAAAATCCACACCAAACAGTGACACGTTGTGGATGCATTTGTTTTTCGACAATCACATGTGGGTTCTCAGAACCCCAAAAGGGGCAATTTTGGCGATTAAAAAAGCCATTAAGGTGAAAATGTGCTTCATCGTTTAGGATGATTTTGCTCGAAAAATCAGCATCCATTTGTTGATGTTCAATAATCCATTCAACGAACTCTCTTCTCTGTGCATGGCCATTAGGCTTCAGTTGTTGTGTTAATTGAATTTTGTAAGCATATAGACACAGATCTTTAGTGAGTATACGATGTAGAGAGCTTCTTAAAATTTTCAATTCTTGTCCACGACACCGAATTGAGGTTCCTGGATTGTCACCGACACTCACACGCACTGCTTCGATATCGACATTTGAACGGCTTGTTTTTGGACGACCAGTGTGTTTGACTTCTCCAACGGATCCAGTCTTCCTAAATTTTTCAATTAATCTCCTCACAGTTGACGAAGTGAAAACACTATTCCGACTATATTTTGTATGAAATTTTCGAACTGCGGCCGCTAAGCTTTCATTATTTTTGAAATATTGTACAATAATGAAGACACGTTGTGCTATCGTGTAACGCTCCATTTTTACTAACTCTAAACTGTCAGCTGTCGAATTGTTTTATTTGGGGTTGCAAACACTTTACTGCACAAATGGCGACATATTTAAATCCTGCATTAATTTTAGGACACCCATTATATAAATTATATAATATAAAATTATAGTTACATAGTTGTCATCATCAGCAGATATTATATATATATATATATATTGTATATATATATATATATATATATATATACACATATGATATCTGCTGATGACGACAACTTAAATAACTATGCACGAATTATAATACGTGTATTATTTTCTAACTTCGTATCTAGTCAATTTGTACATTGTAAGTGTATTTCGATGTATCTACAATATATTGGAATCCCGGAAATGGAATGTAAAAGTAAATATAACTTTTCTGCAATAGTTGATTTCAATATTTTGTTTTATCATTTATATACTATCTGCTGGTATTACAGAAAATTGTCTTAAGTACATAAGTTTTATAAATATTTAGAAATGTGTGTTTGCAGACATACAAAAAGATACTCTGCCTGAAACAATTAGCGACTATTTCATAAAAATGATAATAAACTTCAGAAAAGTTGATTTAAGTATATAAGCTCATTACTGTAGTTATTGTGTTGTAACTTATTTGGACAAGTTTCAGTGTGATGATGGAAGAGCATAAAAAATTTTACAGAAATTTGTCGCTATATTTATTATAAAAAAAAATATGTATTAATAATGTATATGGTCTTCAGCAAAATTTGAAAACATTTCGCACCTTAATGGCACGGACCAGATTACCATGTTGAACATTTGCTGGTGTATTGTACCTTATTTGTCCCTGATAACACTCCTCAATGCCTGAAACATCTTAGTAGAATATTTCGTGTAGTAGCATGTCTTCCCACAATCACTCAAGCTTGTTCTATTTATTTGGGAAATTATCTAGTCACTCTATTTGCTCTATGATTATTGTCCATAAAAAGGAATTCTTCTCTCACTGAAAGTATGCAATAAACAACAAATTCGTACGTTCAAAAGAAGTATTTCAAAAAACGAAGTATTTAAATCGATATTTAGGCATTTAGGCACATTCGTTTATACGATACAGACTGTTAAGGTGAATTAGTTGAGATGTGACTAAAAAAAGATAAAACGAGAAGCAAAGACATATGAAAAGACTTGGAAATATATCAACTCTAGAATTTCCTGAACCAAAACAATTGAAATGGTGGGGATATTTAATGAGAATGTACAGATCGAATCCAGTAAGGGGCTATGTGTAGCAAAAGTTTAGGAAAATAGAAGATAAGGACGGCTTAGACAAATGTGGGACAATAGAGAAGCGCAAATATTACAAGAAAAAGACAAAGAATGAATAAAAGCAAAACTACAAGAAACTGTAAAAAATGAAAAAAGAATTTTGTTCATTGTTGAGGTGTAAAAGAAACATTAACTTCTGATAAAGATAATAGTTTGACGAGTACAATCAGTAAAATTCCGTATTAATTATTATTTCTTCTTAACTACTGGTGAAAGCGTGATAGTGAATATTAGTTAGTAATATGTGTATATTCAACAAATATTGTATAATTTATACAACAGATATGTTGTTCGCAAAAATACAAGACCCCGCACATCGTAAGCAATAGTCGAAACGATTAGATTATAGAATTTTACAAAATTTACAAGATCCACTCAATTTAAGTCTTAAAATTGCGCTTCTTTGAACATCAATATAACTGTCCGAAATAGACAAAAAATTGTCATTAAAGATAGAATTAAAAATACTAACGAAACGTTCATCTCCAAAAATTCAGATTTTATATACGCTATTTATGCCTTTGTTAGCCTTTATGAAAATTGTTTTAATTAATAAAACATTATTTTTTAGTATCATTTTATTTTTCTCACCAAATATCAAACCCAACGTATCATATACACCGATTTAATAATACTTTTGAATTCGTAATACTACCTTATCTATATAAATATATTATCTTTATAAAATTATAAGTTAATTTTATGCAAAATATACCATATTTCACCCAGTACCCGTGATAATTTTCGCTGAATTTAAAACAAGAAAATTTACGTTAGCACATTTTCGCATTTGAAAACCATTAATGATACATGTGAATATGATATTCATACACCGGTACTTTGTCCATTCATTTGCATACGTTTTGCAAGTCATTGCGAATACGATATGGTGCAATTGTGCATCTATGTACTCGGTGCAAGTATATTTAATATGTGACAAATACATACACTCCCTAATCGTAAAACGCGTTTTATGCATATTGTATACTAATCGACATTAATACCTGTTTGTCAACGTAACCGCGCTTTCATTCTTTTAGTAACCTAAAATTTGATCGCATACGGTAATAGAAAATATTTTTTGGTTACCATATTTCGAAAAATTAAATTATTATTCTATATTAAATTGCGTGCAATGGAAAAGTGAATGTACATACATACATATATAGTACGTAACATAAATTTAAGGCATAACTATGAAACAATCATATAAATATACAGACACAAATACTGCCAATGTTGCTCAATTATACGAAATTATTAGTCGGGAAATTTCACAACACCGCAAAGGTATCTTCTAGGACATACAATACGTCAGTACTTGTTTTGTAACAACTCAGTGAACACAATTTCTTACAGCATGGTCGAAATACCATAAATAGGAAAAAGAGGAAACGTGCGCAATACTTTAGCCATTTTTGAGCCTCTTAATTTTAATAAATATTTCGTATATCGTATCATTGCTAGTTTTCGAGACGCTGCTGATGTCGTGTATCACCTTTTCGATAGTCATGATCAAACAACAGTTATTTGTGCAAGAATCGCTTAAAATTCGGAAACAATCTTATCCCTTGAAATTAACAATGCACTGAACATTCTCTCGCATTATAACCCAAGATATAAACACATGGGTTTTCATAAGAAGCAAACATCGCATTTTAACATCAGCATTGGTCCCTCAAAAGTAGGAAAGTAGTTAACTTATTACAATACAGTAAAAGAAGGTATTGTAGAATTTTATTTTAAACGAGAAACTTAAACTACTGTGACAAAATTTAACCGTTAGGATGATAGAAATCGAATTTCTCTAGAAACCCGAAAAATGACACTGAATCAGAGTGGTCACTCACTGACCTCAGTAAGGGTAGGGTGAAGCAACTCTAGGAAGCTGTTTCTTCTATTATTTTTTTAAAAATTATAGCGAAATCATGGGCCCAACAATATAAGGGAAATATTGGCAACTCTGGGAAAATCCCTTGTTTAATGGAGAGAAATGACTATTTAAGATTCGACTCCTTCCGAAAAAAAGAAAATAGCCCACACATGGCTGGAAAACAATGTTGCGGAATTTATCAAGGTTATTATACGTTGTATTCTTCGACTTTCAATAGATACCTGATAATCTAATGAAAGTTTTAATCTGAACTTCCCCCTCTATTGATTATGGAACGTCCTCAATGTAGTTATCTTAAAGCTGCAGCAAAACAAAAATACAACTGGAATTGATGCATAAATTCCAGTAAATTATACATTTCAAAGCTTATTCTCTGTGCTTTTCGAATATATGTATTTTACCTATACCATTGGCCCACAATGTGTGCCGCAGTAAGTAATTTATAAATGACAGTAAGCAGATACAATTATCATTGTTGCTAAACGCTTAACTACGAAACAAGCAAGTGTTAGCAATCTGAATTAGCTAGACTAAACATTTGTAACATAGCGTAAGACCCTACATTTTCTTCGAAAAACGATGCGAACTAATATTCCCTTTATACAAAAAATATATTTTTATATCCTTGCGTAAAGAGAATGGCCGTTCAACTTCTTGAAATGTAATTTTTGCTTAGCTACAATGGCCATTGAATTAAGCTAACGGATCTGTAGAAGAATTATCACAGTAAATTCGCCTTAGTTTTATAAAATCTGAATTATTGCTTAATATTAATATTTTTGCGTAACATGAATATTTTTGTCGTCATTTAAAGTATATAGCACTATTTACACTTTATTTACTATTTCTAATTGATCTATTAATGCAAATGCAGTAATTCGTCATTTTTCTATGGAATTTCATATAAATAGCTTGTAAATCTGTTTCGACTTGAGCATCTTGAAATTTTTACAAGCTTTTTTGAACGCTATTATTTAGGGTTAAGTAATAATATTGTAGTATTATATTTAGTGAAAATTTTGTTACAAAGATGCTTGAAACCATATATTCGGTGTCCGAGCAGAGGTTGGAGAGGTTTTGGAATACTGGGACAGTTTTTGTAAAATTCCCGTATAAACTTGAGAAAAACTTTTATAATATTTGTTATTAAACCATCAATCAGTTATAATGCACGTGACAGGACAGAATACATGTAATAAACTGGAACACTCGTCTTTAAAATAATGTCCTACACAAAAAAAAACATTGATAAGCCGACATCGATAACAAAAGCCACTATTTAGTTTGTAATTACCTAAAGTTTTTCTACTGTACATGGTATCATACTGTGAATACGCTACAGTTTGACAATTATTTATTAGCTAGTAGAAGTGGAGATGGCGGTTGATGAAGTTCCAGTGTTTGTACTATAATATTGGGAGAAGAATTTTTGCAAACGGCATCCTCATCTCAGCTTAACCACTCTTTTTCATTTTTAGAGCAGATTTTATAGATTTTTATATTTTAATTTTTTGGCGCACAACGAGTAAACAATTTCTTAACGTTAATTCATAGTCAGGATTATGTTTAGTCCAAACTTTGCGGAACAGTTCCTTCTTCACTACCTGAAATGATGCATTACAAGCTGTCAACATAAAAATAAAATTTAACACAAATTTGTCCTTAAAACTCTGATCACATATTGTATATTTGTTTTTTCTTGACATTTGCATGTTTAATATAACACTTCTTATTCCAAAAGAGGAACAGTACATACTAAGCAAACTCTTTAGCACTCGTATTTTAGGCCTGAGTAAACCCGTCTGCTGATATAGAGTAGCGAGAACTCGTTGACTAATTTCTTTCGGCACCGATGGAAACTCTCAAATTTGTACGCGCTAATAAAATTCTTTTTTTATACACCATTAAAATACTGACATTATTTATGGTTAGACTGTGTATATTTTTATTTTTCAGTGTAGTCACTATTTACTATTAATCTCGACTATTGAACCTGTCTACACTTCGTTATTGTTTCAAAAAGTTTCCCTCCTAGGTCTTTCCCTTAACTATTGAACAGAAGTTTATACCTATAAGTGAAGTTTAGGTTTTTAGAGGCGAATTCCATTTAAAACCCACAGTCATGAATTATATCTTGGGCAACAATAGCGTACAAAGAATAAGATTAAAATGGGAAAAAGTAACGACTGAACTATGATTAATAATTTTTATGTATTTCCTCTTAAAACACCTTACACGAAGAAGAATTCAACTTTATATATTCATTTTGCCTTTTCGTTTTGAAATTGACTGGATAAATATTTAATTCTAGGTTAAAATAATCTAAAATATCTTGTTCTAATAACGAATCTGAAAATAGTTGAAAAGATACTTTAAATACAAAAAGCTCCTATAGTGTACTCATTCAAGTACCTTCTATTTATTTGCAAAAATAATTATAACGGGTATTGATAATTAATCTATTTAAAGTTTCTTTTTTCTTAAATATTTTCATTCCGATAAAATTTTCAATAGAATTTTGTAATAGCTCTCAAGTGTACTTACTCTACTTACTTTGTGGAGTACAAAACATTCAACTTCTGTGGAATTAAAACCTAACTAATCTTTAATAGGAAATACCGACATACATTCCGTTAAATAAAACTGAAAAGTGGATTGCTTAAATTGGTAATGCAGAATATAATTATAACAAGTACAATTTTTATATTATCAATAGGTAAGTTTAAATATCATATCTACTATTTTGTTCGATATTATCCATTCCTGTACCGACAAAGTTATTTTTATTTGTTAGTCATCGCATTATCAATTATTGTAGTTATGAGTTTATTATCGCGTAGAATAACAATGTACTGTTTATATGGACTTTTGACATGTTGGTGATTAAATGTTTTCGATACAATAAGCATATATTTTACACGTTTATCTATTATGATAGACATAATGAATAAAAAAATAGATAGAATTTTATTACAATTAGTAGTATGTACAAATACTATAATAAATAATTGTGAACCATGTTATCTTGCATTTTCATTTATAAAGACGTATTGTTTTTTCTTCAGCAAGACTTTCGTTTGTCGCAATAATTGTCATTATTAATATCTTGTTTAACAGCATTCAAATGATTTTTGATCCATATATCGGATATAAAGTCTATATAAGGCAAACGCAAATGGATAATTTAAATCTTTTAAAGTGGAGTTAAAAGAAATATAAGAAATGGACGAATTCTAGCGATGAAATAGATCCTTTAACTGAAAGCTGGGAAAATGTGTCAATCCGAAACATATATGAATGTTGTCTGTAGAAGTTCTAACCAATAATTACAGGAAGAACAAATTCTATCACCGGCTTTCTGGTTCAATACAAATATTGCTATAGTTACTTTATTTCTCTCTCTTACGATAATCAAACTATTCTCAATTATTGAGTTATGGGAAAAGTCATGACGTCCTTTTTATGTTTTTCATAGGTCATTTATTAATGTAAAAGACATCAATCGTTTATATATTCCACGTTTTCTTCAACAATCTTTTACCATTAGCGATAAAATTCCAAAGGTGCTGATTCACAGTCTCATCTGAAGTGAAAATTACAAAATCCAAATTTTGAAGAGCACAAAACAAATGGGAGCACATGTCATCAACGATCCAATAATTTTTTACAGGCTATCAAACCACGTAATCCCGCGTTGTAATAAAATCCAACTACTTTACAGTTAATGAGCTCCGGATATTTCTGGATAACGGATTCATTCAAAAACTATCCAGTTACTGACACTATACACATAATTAATTGTTAGAGTATAACTTTCGTCTGACGAATGTTCGCCTTCAACGACATTTGAGGCGAACCTTCATTTTGGTACCAGAGTCATTTTTATAACAAATTGTTATAAACTTCTCATCACCAATTATTAATAGCTTTAAAAAAGCATAGTTTCTACAATATATCCTGTCGTGTTTGACTTGATCAAAGCTTTTATTTTGTCGTCATTAATCTCAGTAGGCCGTTAAGATTAAAACCACTGACACGGATTTTCTGAATCGTTGGTATTAACTTTTTTATAGAGGACAGTCACTATTATAAATTTTACAAGATTAACGTGCATTCTTCACTTTACGAATGTGTGCCAGATCATTCTTAATAAACTGATTTGCCAGATTTTCTTCTACAGTTCTTCATTTACTAGTATCCCAGTTCGGCACGCGGCAACGAAATACTCTTTATTTACCGTATCGTATAAACCATTATATAACACCACTTCTATATTGTTATTATGTGCCCAAGTTTTTACAGTGTACGTATCTAGAGATTGTGATATTAATTTTCTGTCTTTCCACACAAAATTGTATACTAGATATCTATCTTAGTTTATATTTCATAATATTGTTTCTATTAGATTATTCTAAGAGTGATATTTGTTTTGTTGGAAGTAAAGTCTATTATTATTAAACAGGACATGCTTTCAATCTGTCTAATAATAATAAACATGTTGGGAAATTTTAATATTTCTATTAAATATAGCAGTATCGTGTTTTCAATATTATATTTCTAAATATTTGCCAATAGTTCACAATTTTATCAATAATTAAGTATCAAAGATGAAAAATTTTATTCATAATAACAGAAACTAATTTAATCACAATAACTTGCTCGCCATTTATTATATTAATTGTCAGCAGTTTCATTTCCATTTCGCCGCAAATTAAGTGTCGTACCATTCTTCATTTTCGCACCTCTTCAATTTGTCGCCCTGAGGTTAGTGTCAGTTCTCCTCCCCTCTTTGCACTGATATATTCTTGTTTACATATTATATGTACTACGAGAATTCTATTTTCTGATTTTCCTTACTTTTAACAACAACTGTTACGAAATTTATATAACAAGTTAAGCGTTTTAAATTGCAGTTTTATTCACTATGACATATTTGCCAGCTCCTAATTATATTATCAGTGTTTACTATGACTGTAAATAGTCATACATACGAAATATTCATATACTGTGCATGCATATAAAATGTCCATCATTACCAGCATGGTGCATATAAAATGTCGATTTTTCTTTTTGTACAGAAATAGTATGGTGTAAAAGAGAAAATATAAAATGAAAGCGTCAATTTATTTTAGTGCTACGAGATGACACCTATTCTATTCACAAAATTTTTGCAGTAGAACTTTTATATGCTTTTAGAGCAATTTTAGATCTAAGGAGTAGAATGGATGTTTCAGCACCTTCAGCCCTTGATACAGACATGGAAACGATAAGCTGGACTATTGTCGAAGTGTAAAATTCAGATGCCGCTAAAGAAGACGGTCACCATTTTCTTTTTAAGTGATCAACTTTCCCAAACAGGCAAGGCTGTGACTTTATCAAGAGCAAGATTTTGTTCAGCACTTTAGTGGAATGTTAGAGTAGTAGGGCTAGATGTCGTCACTCGTTAAGATGTTCCAAATTAAAACTTTTCAAGTATCACGGCAGAAAAAAAATACATTTTTCCATCTGCTCATCAACTAAGATACGGAATATCCAAATTGAACAAACAATCTTTGCTCGAAGATACTTATATAGAATGGTACGAATTTTCAATGCATGAATACCTAATACGAGGGTAGCGGTTTATATTTCGGGAACTGGCAACACTGTCAGTGTTGCCCCCGATCTGATGAGTGCATTGTGAAGTTTGTCATTTTTGACAAAATATTTATCTTGACAATTTTATTATTTGGTCATTATTTCTATTGTTGATAGTGACTTGAAAATTTTATGTCGGAGAAAAAATGGAATTAACTCGCGAACATTTTTGTGCAATTATTTTTCCTAACTTTCGGCGTGGATTATCTCAACAAGAATGCATCGACGAGCCGAATCCTTTATATGGTGATGAAGCACCATCACAAACTACAGTATATCGTTGGTATAGTGAATTCAATCCTGGACGGCGTTCTTTGGACGATGAATTTCGTGAAGATCGTCGCATAAATGTTGTGTCGGAAAACAATAATACACTGTCTGAATTGATAATGCAAGACCGTCATGTGACCTCGAAATAGGTGCTCCGCCTGTGGCACTATACTGGATGTAACCTAATCTTAAGCTTTAGATACTACAAAGCTAACTATCTAAATCTAAACTAGTCTTATCTAAAGCTCTAAATGGAGCCTAGCCCGCGTCCTGCTTAAATATTATTCACAATTCCGCTCCTACCCTGCGGAAGTAATCCGCTCCTTATAAATCTCATTCACTAAAATGCCCAATATTCTGTCATACACATCCCTTCAGGTCGAGAGGCCGATGAATTGTTCTTCACCGTCGTCTTGTCGCCGCTCTCCGGTACTGGCCTTCCTCTTTCCGGTGGAAGCTCTCCGCCGCCTCTCCTCTCCTCCTTTTGGGACTTTGGGCCCCTCTAACAACAGAACACCCGGTAGCTTCTCCACTCAATACATTCATTCGAACATTCTTTCCGTAGATTTACAAATGTTCACCTTGTACACGTCGCACAAGTGTTTGAGTGTGTTATTGTGTCGCTTGTACTTGTGTTTGTGCAGTGTGTATCCATATTGTAGCTGTGTGTGAGCGCTAATATGTGTGTGTGTGTGTGTGTGTGTGTGTGTGTGTGTGTGTGTGTGTGTGGGCATCTCGCTCATTCATTCATGCTCGCCAAAAAAAAATAAATAAAAAAGAATTATACTTAGCTTATCCCACTTTATCCATGGTTGATCATCGTGATTGTCCTCCTGACTTGCGTGCCCATGAGTGTTGGTGTGATTTCAAGCACGCCTTCCTGTGTATATTGTGTGCTGGCGTGCTCGTGATGTGGGATCACGCCGCCATCGCGCTTCCAGTTAGAATTCCGAATTCTCTATGCAACGTCTATGCAACTTCCTCCGTGGTCGTCGTTCTAATCGTCCAGCAATTGAGGCTTTGTATCCGTGCGGGCAAGCGTGTAGGTGAGTATTGTTTGCATGCCCGTGTTTTAGTGTAAGTGCGTATTCGCGATCCTTGGTTCCGGAGAACCATCTGTGACGACTTACAAGATAAACTCATTTGACCACCCCGCTTTCGCGAACTCACTGTCACTTTATTTTCTCCTAACGGTTTTTCAGCCGCAATACTGAAAAATCGCGGCCCTTGCTGTGACTTCGCGCCAGCCTTCAGTGCCTGGGCACACGAAAAGGACCAGTTCCGCCGTATCGATCACACCGCAATGACAATTTTAGTTGTCTCTCTTTCCGATGTTGTGCAGGTACGCTTTGAAACTTCCGTGTCCGGTTATCAGCTGCCATGTGACAAACCAGTTAAGGAGCAATCAATGTTCACGTTGGGTGCCACACAATTTGACAACGGCTTAAAAAAGCACTGGTGTCGGTTGGTGTCAAGAAATGCATAAAAATACAATGGCGGTGCTTAATATTTATAAAGTCGTCACAGGTGATGAATCTTGGATCTATACGTATGAGCCCGATAGTAAACAGCAATCGATTCTGTGGGTATTCCAAGATGCACCAAAATCAACAAAGGTTATTCGCGCTCGAAGCACATCAAAACAAATGGTCACCTGTTTTTTCGGAAAAACCGGTCACGTTGCAACCGTGCCTTTAGAGAGTTGTAGATCGGTCAATTCCGAATGGTACACATCTGTTTGTTTGTCAATAATTTTTGAAGAAACAAGGAAACCAAACCGAAAACGATAGATCATTCTCCACCATGACAATGCCAGCTCTCACAAGTCGCTTCAAACAATTGATTATTTGACCAGGCAAAACATTGAATTGATGAGCCATGCGTCTTATAGTCCTAATCTAGCACCCTGTGATTTCTTTTTGTTCTTTATGTTCTTTTCGTTCGTGTTTTTTACGCCGGAAGAGGCAGTTGCGGCATTCAAAACTCATATTTTGGAGATACCGCGTTCACAGTGGCAGCAATGTTATCGGATTGGTTCAAACGAATGTAAAAGTGCATTGATTTTCAAAAAGAATATTTTGAAAAGCAATAAAACTATTTTTCATAATAAAAACTTTTTTTTGTTTGCTATTCCCGAAATATAAACGGCTACCCTCCTAGCATCAATATTCTCCTTTATAACAGACGAGATGGGATGTCCAAATCGAAATTTTAAATAAACCTCGTAGATGAATAACGAATGTCGGAATAAAATTATATATTGAATGTATGTATGTGTGTAATTAGTCATGTATTATACTAGGAATTTAATTAAACCTAAGTATTTACTATTAAACACATCTTATTTGATAATATTTCCATAGATATATAATTGAAATTAAATTCGAAACACTTAAACCACCTATAAGTTAGGTATATATTTTTGTAAATATTTATAATTGTTGTTGAATTAATTTATTATATCCTTATATATAGTCACACATAGAACCCATAAGCCTACAAAAATACATATTTAGAAATAACTCATATATCCAGTAATAGTATATTATAGTCAATAAGTAAGTAAAATCTTTCAACTAATTAGAAGAAAATATCATATTTTTGTACAGGAATGCAAATGTAAGTTTTAGAATCATTTAAGGAGAGAGTATTGTTATTGATATGAATTGATTTGAAGGAAGTAAATCAAGATAATAAAAGGTATAACCCAAATCAAACAAATAGGATATCAGCTATGTACAATATATTTATTTTAGAGGATTTTTCAAAACTAACATTTTCAATATGAACAGAAGTCCTATAATGGAAACCGAAAGGAGTAAAATAGAGTATAATGCTGTAATAAAGGCTGTTTCGAATTGCGCGGTTTTTTTAAGAATAAATAAAATATAGATAGTGCACTGAATTTGTCTGGATATGTGGGCATTTAAAAAGTGTGATGTGTGACATTTATAAAAATGGCTTCGTACACGGTACAACAACGCGTTCAAATTGTTGAATTATTTTATGAAAATCAGCGTAGTGTGAAAAGAGTTTTTAGAAAATTACGTGAATTTTATAGTTTACATAATCGTCCATCTGAAAGCACTATTGGTCGAATTATTAAAAAATTTCAAGAGACCAGTTCCAGTTCAAAAAAATGAAAAACATAGTCGTAGTGGTCGTTCATAAGAAAATGTTGATTTGGTTCGTGAAAGTGTTGCTGAAGATCCTGAAATGTCCATTAGACAAAATTCACAACAACTTGGACCTAGTGGAACATGGCGTATTTTACACAAAAATTTAGCTCTGAAGGAATATAAAGTTCAAATAACACAGGAACTGAAGCCATTAGATCATTTAGAACGTCGCTCATTTGTCAATTTAATCAATGAACAACCAGGTGATTTTTCTCAAAAAATAATGTTTTCCGATGAGGTGCATTTTGAATTTGGTGGCTATGTTAATAAACAAAATTGCGGTATCTGGGGTGAGGAAAATCCACGAATTATTCATCAGAAACCTATGCATCCTAAACGAGTTACTGTTTGGTGTTCATTATGGTCAGGTAGTATAATTGGACCTCACTTCTTTGAAAATGCTGCTGGTGAAGCTGTAACTGTCAATGGTGGATTTTTTGTGACCTGAATGAATGAATGAATATTGATCTAGAAGATATGTGGTTTCAACAGGATGGCGCTACACCTCACTTTGCACACGAATCAATTGATTTATTGAGAGAAAAATTCGGGACGTATAATCTCGAGAAACGGTGATGTTAATTGGCCACCAAGATCATGTAATTTGACACTATTTTCTTTGGGGTTATGTGAAAAGTCAGGTTTATAAAAACAATCCACAAACAATTCCTGCTTTGAAAGATGAAATTATTCATATCATTGATGAGATAGAGCCTCAATTATGTCAAAATGTCATTGAAAATGTTAACAAAAGAGTGGACGTCTGTGGAGCTGCAAGAGGAGGCCATTTGGCAGATATTATTTTTCGCATATAAATATCATAACTGATACTTCAATTACCAATAAAAAGTTTTTAAAAGCGAATTCAAATTATGTGTTTTATTTATTCTTTAGAAAAACCGCGAAATTTTAAACACCCTTTTTATCCAAATTCTTGTTCTAAACCGAACAAAAATTCTTATTTTTTAAATTTTATTTGCTAGAACGACATTCACATTTTTTTATTTGTATTTTGGAGATTTATTGAAATCTCTTCTTTTTTGTGTGAGGATATATTCAGTGAAGGGAAAATTTCACTGATTTCCAGAAAATGAAAATGTAAAAGAAAATAAGTATTAATTTGTCGACAAAACTTATAATAAGTAGTAAGTGACATTGACATAGGTCAAATAAATAAATATATTACTTTCCATAAATAAGCTAAAAAATAATAAAATTCAATGGATCTAAGTGAATGTATTTTTAAAACAATAGCTAGTACATTAAGAAAGTGTTAAAGATAATATATAAACTTTTAAAATCAGTTATATAATGGAGAACTAAGTAAAGTATACGTAGAAAGATTATTTTAAAAAAGTAATTGAAGTTGTAGAGGAATTTATTTGAATACGAGCCCTGTTGAAGAAATGGATAAATGGGATAAAAAGAAAGATGAACTTTTTTGATGTACAAAGCTAAGTTAATAATTAAGATTTAGTTATAGTAAATTTTTTTTAATATTGTTCGTTGTTTGATAAAAGTTTAAAATTTTATTAAATTCAAATTTATTTACCATTTCACGTTTTCTTCAATTTCTAAAGGCCTATATTCAATTCAGTTAAAATATAATTTTCTATTAACGTAATTTTATTGTATAAATACTTGTAATGGGTGTAATTTAAATTTAATCGAATAAGAATTCAAATATAAATAATAAATAAGTTTTAATTGTCAAATTTTAATGTATAATGATGCGATTTATTATATTTATATGTTTGATATTAATATATTACATAGTTTAAAGAATTAATTTGATTTTATTTAGTAGACTATATAAATGAAGTTAAATAATTAGTTTGAAATTGAATTACGATTTTTAATACCATAAATTTCATACACCACTTTGCAAATTAACAAAAGTATTCGATAAGAAATAAAAAATATAGACAATTATAATAAAATCACAAGTAAGAGATATTTGAATGTTTAATAATTTTTTATAATGCGTTCAAAGGATACAGTTAAAATTTAATAGAATATATTAAAAGAAAGGTCAACTAAAGTAAGGATTCTTATTTCTGTTGGAATATGTGCACAAATAGTCAACATATCTACCGAGTTTTGCCGATACCCATGGCCAAGATAGATCTCATTGTTCTATTATATCTACATACAGTAGTGAATTATTCATAAAAGAATAAATAAGTTATAAGCATAGAATACAAAAGTAAGTACTGAATAATTTTTTTTTATTTTAAACAACTTTTAGTTAACTTAATAAAAGTCTAAACATAACATATATTATATAAAGGTTTCGTAATAGAAATTAATACAAATGTGAAGAGGAAAACATATTTTATGCATTAATTGCTGATTCGTGCTTAATAAATACATTTATTGCTATACCATTGAAAATATAATAAGTTCTAGAAATTAGACAAATACATTTTCCTAATTGTATTGTGTCGTAACGCCTCTAAGGACAAGACGTATTATTTTGAAGCTAAAATAGGTCAAAAAAGTCCATAAATATATATTACTACTAAAAATTATGTTTCGATCTAGTGAGTCACGTTAATTGACTAAAAGGATAACATTTGTAATCACTTAATGCGCTATCTCATGTGTTGAACAATACACTTTTTATCTTCTGTCTTATACTTATTCAAGCAATGGAAAAAACGGTACTAAACATCAATAATATATTTCGTTATCTTTTTATATACAACAACGATTCTTTTTGTTGCATATTAACAATATACAATATTTAAGAAGTGTATAACTATATTTATATATTATGTAGACAAACTTCATTTAAAATTTCATAATCTATGTGTAATTAATTAGAAATTATGCTTAACAACGCATTATTTTTAATTGACTAATAAACAACTACAACATGTATCTAATATATTATTTTCTTGCTTATAATAATTTCTTTACATTATGAATATCTATACATGTTTCTATAATTAAGATTATTTGCTGTATCTCAACATGTTGGTAATTAATTTAACAAATTAGGAATTTAGTGTTGTATATAAACATTTTGTTGTAATA
Organism: Dermolepida albohirtum; assembly: GCA_031893035.1. Lineage (NCBI taxonomy): Eukaryota > Metazoa > Arthropoda > Insecta > Coleoptera > Scarabaeidae > Dermolepida > Dermolepida albohirtum. The sequence goes on along the minus strand of JAVIWB010002317.1, from coordinate 1,005,845 downwards.
TTTTTTCAGATCTCTAAATAGTTCATGTTCAATATAATATAGAAAGGAATACGTTATGTAGTACTGTAATAATTTGACACGTAAAATATATAAATAAAAAATAAAATTAATGACTAATGAGGAAATTCTGTTGGTGTTTCATTAGGCTTAGCTGATATGTACGTATGTAATGCAGAGTGCGTCTTCGTTCAGAAATGTTCACTTGTATTATGGAGTTTTGTACATTATATAGAATTAATTATATCACGGTTATGTTGATCGAAAAAATAAACATTGTATGGCAAAGTAAATAAGTTTATTTGTGAATTACCGAAATTAATGTACGATAGCGAAATGGTGAAATACTTAGCTTGCGATAGATCTCTCATATGCTGGAAGAAATATGACTACAAGAAACACCTAGATAATGGGCAGTTCACAAAATCTGCTCGATAGCGAAGAAACCTATCCATAAAAATGAATTCCTCTGATACTAATACTGCTGATGGGAAAATAATGGATCGCGTAATCTCATCCAGATATATCTGGGCAGTGAGAACTCCATTTCCTATGAAGAAAATGATACTCTGATACTTATACCAGTCCATAATAGCCACCTTTATATCGAGGCTTTTCCTGAATAGGTTGTGAATTATTGCATGTGCCAGATTTACACCAAATCAGAATATGCCTATTTACATATCTGGCTGTATCGTAGAGCGGAGTTTATCATTGAATAACAGTTTAGCGATTATTTAGTTTATTAATGTGATCTTAATTATAAAGGAAAGGTGTAACTTATATTTTACTATTTTTTTACTATTTCAGTCCTACAGTTAGAATTTCGTCATTATTTTTACTATTAGAGAAGGCATCTGTTCTTATTACATTTATTGCTTAAAATATTTTGAACAAATTCCACTTAAAAGTAATCAAAACAAAGTGTGATTTTAAAAATTATTTGGAATACAGAGCCGTCCCTAAATAGGAAGTTTTATCATATCAAGTAAAAATATCCAACATCATTGACACGTAATAGTAGGTGTGTATAACCATTATTTTTGCATTATTTTTCGTATTTACGCTATTTATTTTTATATTTTTCATTAATAAAGAAACATCTAATATTAATAGCACATGTATGGTAACCCTCTCGGTATTTACATCTTATCAAAATGCTAACTCAACCAAAATACCTCAGCAATACATATATTTAACATTACTTAAGCCTCTAAAAGTAATGTGCGCCGGCCTATTTTTTTCGATATCATCTTTACATAAGCGATTAAATTAAAAGCAAATACTTGTAAAAATTAAACTACTGTTAACTTATACATGAGTGTTGAAATGTAATACATCAAAAGAATATTTGGAAACCTAATCCATCTCTTTCATGAGTTTCAATTACAAACAAGGAAACATAACAAATATCAATGCACTGATTTTCAAATCACGAGCTAACGTTGTCACGTGTATTGTATGTACAATATACATATATACTAAATAACAGATTCACAAATATCAGTATCTTGACTTTTTAATAGATCGACTTAATCTGCTGTATACAATAAAAGTACAAATAAATCAGAAAAAGGCTGTTCTTTATTTCATTCCACCCGGAGGCATTTCTACGTAAAGAAATGGGAGGAAAGAATAGATGTCTCGTTTCTTGTCCCATAGAAGTAGATACTAATGGTTCCTTTGTTTATTTCATAAAGTGGAACACAGGAAATATCGAAGCAATAAATATTTATAAAATTTGATAAATTATTTACGCTTGTTTTACAGAGAATTTAGTGCACATACGCATAATAATCAAGTTGATATTTCCTTGAAGATAACAAAAAATATAAAGATGAATTAGAGTATACAATATTAGGTTTATTAATATAAAAAATACCGCTCGTATAGAAATTTTTCTCATGATTATACAACAAAACTTAAAAACAAGTAACAATAAGAGCATTAATTTTATTAAAAATTAAAATGTCTAATCTTTTTTTAAAAAAATGTTTACTAGAAGTGTCAATAAGATCCAACTTCGGATGGAATTTCGAACCTCTTTCATGTGAATTGAATGGAATTGCATCGAAGTGAAATAATTTCGGACCGGTGCAAACAGGCCCAAAGTACGAACTAGATTCAAAACTAGTTCATATTTTAAACACAATAAATTCAATTTTAATCTCAGAATTCATCGTATACGTGTATGAAGTTTTGCAATGAAAATACTGAAAATAGTGTTCCTTGCGTATTATTACAATACGCAGACAGTTAAAGTATTTAAGATCAATATCACTGAAACTATTCACATGTCTGTATGTATATTCATACTTCTTTTATATACATACGTACAATATAAAATGAAGCTAAATATTTTTGAGTGAAAAAATGTGCAAGACAAATTAAATTCTATATGTAGTAATGCCTTCTCGATTAATTTAATCGAAATTTAAATAATACAAATATCTTTATTTAAACCCTGAACTACTTGTATTTTCTAGATACTAAATGTTGTAATTATATGCAATCATAAGAAAAATATGCATATACATACAAACGCATGAAAACAAATGCAAGAAATATTTCTTTAATAGTGTATTATGTAAATTAACGCAAGCCGAACATTTATCGAGGAGTATTAATAAATTAGCTATGGAGCTTTATTTACATCGACGATAATAAATGTAAGCATTGACAACAATAATCTGTATCTGAAATATTTCTATGTAGTAACTTTCCTAGTACGTTATTTTCGTATCAATATATATTTAGATAATGGACAGCATCAGTAAAAATATTTTTTAGATTACATCCTAGTTGTTATAAAAACTTACAACAGTTACTTTGACCTGAAATGAATGTTCTATACAAATTGAATTACTTAAATACGAATTTCTATTTTTTATAGATCGTTATTTTCAGTGCGAAGAAATTAGTTGCAGGTTTTATATGTTCTTTTGTTTTTCTTGGAGTAAATTTGTTTCATCATTTGGTATGTTTCCGGGGCACTTTTACCAAACCTTGTGTTAAATTTAATTACACCTTTTTGTTCCATCTTCAAATTCTACATCAAAAAATGTAATGTACAACCATCTCATTTGAGTTACTTTAACAAATGTGCAGAACTTTAGCCAGTGGTCGAGGATCATCACGCATGCGCGATTACATTGATGACGTTATTGTAAGCTAAAATCTAGCGCCAATCTTAAAAATTCTTTAACTCATCGTGTATTATTATTAAAAAAACAGTTTGAGTAAGAATATTTATGTTTTTAAAATTTATTACGTGACACTTATAAACGAAAAGTAATTACTACATATAAACTCTAATCTGTTGTTTACAATTTTCCAGAAATAAATCGTTGTTTCGTGTAATACTGCACATATATACTTCAAGAAAAAAATATTGTGTTATTATCATGCATTTTAATAGTTACTTCTGTTTAATTGCAATAAAGGGACATTTCTTGCATCTTTGTAATGTATGTACATGTATACTTTACATAAGGAATTTTATGTTAATCAACAATCACCTCGTTCTGTTTAATTGTTTTACATTATCCTTTATGGCAAGAAAACATACAAATGAAACAATAATTGAAACTTGGTTTCTATTCAAAAATGTGATCAATTTTGATTTCGTATCAATCAAAAACTTTGTAAATCATAGACTGCACGAGTGAACTGATAATACTAATTCAAGGCATTCTTGCTAATCATGACTCAATATAATGTCTTAACTGGCCTATATTATATTAGGTAAACGGCACAAATTTTGAATTAGATAACTTATGTCATGTAAAAAAATGCCAATATTTTCTTATTATCTTCATAATAATTTGCGACCATAACACAAACTGTAATATTTTATGAAACTTTGAGAAACTCTCTTAAGTTTACTTTTAGTACGGATAAATAACACACCATTTGCACATGATCGTATCTATAAAATGCAAATTTTATAAAAACTTGACTACTTGCTATGCAATGCCATAATATTATGAAACAAATGTTCATGGGTATTCTCCGTAGTGACAGCTTTGCTATCCACTTCAATTATATTGATTTTATTTCTGTCGGTGAAAATATTACCTTTCCAGTAATTTGAATTTTTGTTTACAACCTTTCTAGTAAAACGATTATGTATTTCTATTCGTCTCGGTCACGTATGACTTTCTTCGAGTTATCGCGCCATTATTATTATTCTTTTTGGATATTTTTCGTATAGTTTCTGCACTTACATGCTTACTTAACTTATTTGCTAATTTGGACGAAGTACTTATCTCAAGGTTGTTTTTAATTTTACCAACAATCCAACGTTGGTCGTTTCCTGTTAATTTTTACCACCTTTCTGGGTAAAATATTCTTTAGAAGAATAACTACTTTATATGATTTTCAGTATGAAGTGCATTTTGTATACAAGGATTAGATGAGGGAAGCATATTTTATCAAATACGCAGGTCCTATCAGAGTCCGAAAAAAATTTCTGGAGTAAGTCTGGGCTTTGAATCGTTCTTTTAGTATAAATTCGAGATCCGATTCAATTTAAATTTCGAACTATATAAGATTATAAATTTTATTCTTTTGTATTTAGATTTTCAACCATTGGGTTAACAAAACGCTTAGTTTCATTCTTATACATTCATATACATACATACACTCTCACAGAAACCATTCCTAAGAAGGATGGACATTAAAACGACAGTTTTTAAAATATCATCTTTTCAGATGATTTACCTTTCTTATGAAGGATTTCTTACTTGCTACATTATCCTCTTAGATCTTACATTTTAGAACACACCGACAAGTGTCTGCACTTGCTTCTTCATTGCAATGGGCTTTAACAAATAATGCGCATGTAACGTGATTTCCTTTCTGTTCTTGAGATGTTAACAATCGTGGATTATCTTTACGAGGAGTATCCGAATAAATTTTAGCTTATATTTTTATATATATATTCTATTCTTTACTTCTGCCTAGTAAATTGCCGACATCGTTATACAATTTGCTGTCGGTATATTACTACTTCACTTTCAACTTCTTATTATTACTGACTTTTCATGGCCCGCTGCAATAATCGAAAGCTGATATTCTATCCACAAGCGGGTCAACGGTAACTAAATCTGTTATTCAGATTTACTATTTTCATTTCTCCAAATTTCATTATTACCTATATATATATATATATATATATATATATATATATATATATATATAGATACAACATGAAACTGAGATTTTTTCGAATCATATATGTATATATGATATGTTACATATAATAATAAAAATAAATAATATACTTGTTCTAGTAAACTTTACTTGTATAAATAAAAGGTGCAGCGTACGTACATATACTTTTGCCAATAACTATATATTTCACACACAAATTAGCGTAAATCAGCGCATGGTGACTTAAAAAGAAAATAAATGATTTCCTAATCCTATAGCATTAAACAAAACCAATATTGCTACATTGTGGCAGCAAAATATCGAGAAATGGATCTGAATATTTACCTTCGATAGAAAGAAGAGGGAAACAGAAAAAACTAGTACTTGAATAGCAAGAAACTATACTAGCAGACTCATTGGAAGAAAGTCACCTCTGCCTGAACATAATAAGCCACTTTTGAACAAATAAATCCTAAAACCACTCTGGATATATGGCAACTATTTTTGTGGATCTGGAGTCTAAAGCTTGTAGACGAAATCGACTTTCAAGTGCTTCAATGTATCGTTGATATCCTATGATTATTGGAATTAGGGAAGAAATCAAGGGATTTCGGGAAACCGAGACGCAAGACTACATCAAAGTTGAGGTATTAGAATCTTTTGAATTTGTTTTTAGTGTGTAACTACAAAGCGCAAGCCAGAGGACAGTGATTCTCTGTATAACACCTCAAACTTGTGATAAAACTTGACAATTGGAGACATCCATGACAAATCAGTATAGGCTCTCCGGTAAAGCCATAGCATGTGGAAGACGACGGAAACAATTAATTAAAATAATACGTTTGGACTTATATATTGTATAATCTAAGTTTGCAGTCGATGATTAATAATAGAATCGTTCAGCTAGAAGTAATAACTTTAGCTAATATTCTTTGGACTTTACGAATTCGTAAGTGCCCTTAATAATATAATAGAAGTTTTGGTAAATTGTGTGTTGTTCGATGTTTTGCAATTTATCTAGCTGTCACTTTAATTTGACATATTAAATTTATTTACAGTTTTAGTTTTCACATGGTTTTCACAGTTGAATTCTCAATAAAAGTTGACGTGAGTGTAGCTAGTGAATAATTGTACGAAAGAATTTTTTTATTCACTTTCCAATTGTTTAGCAAATTATGGAATCTCTTTAAAGAATTGCATTAATGTCACAAAATAGCTGCTAGTCGATACATAGAATGTACAGACGAGACAATTAAAATACTTTTCGGCCCTTATCGCTATAAATAAATGCAAAAACATGTCATGATATTTTACGCGAATGTTTTAAATTCTACTGCAAACATTTTACTCTACTGTCTATTTTTTTAATTGTAGCTAAAGCTCTCGATCCCCAAAATACATTTACAAACAATTTAAACACTATTAAATAAAGTGTGTTTCAAATTGAGCGTTTTTTTTTAAGAATAAATAAAATATAGATAGCGCACGGAATTTTTCTGGGTACGTGGGCATTTAAAAAGTGTGATGTATGACATTTATAAAAATGGGTTCGTACACGGTACAACAACGCGTTCAAATTGTTGAATTATTTTATGAAAATCAGCGTTCTGTGAAAAGAGTTTTTAGAAAATTACATGAATGTTATGGTTTACATAATCGTCCATCTGAAAGCACTATTGGCCAAATTATTAAAAAATTTCAAGAGACAGGTTCCATGAAAGATCAAACCAGTGAAAAATATAGTCGCAGTGGTCGTTCACAAGAAAACATTGGTTTGGTTCGTGAAAGTGTTGCTGAAGATCCTGCAATGTCCATTAGACGACGTTTACAACAACTTGGACTTCGTGGATAAACAAAATGGCGTATGTTACACAAGGATTTAGCACTGAAGGCATATAAGACTCAAATAACACAGGAACTGAAGCCATTAGATTATTTAAAACGCCGTTCGTTTGTCAATTTCATCAATGAACAACCAGCTGATTTTTCTCAAAAGATAATGCTTTCCGTTAATAAATAAAATTGCCATATTTGGGGTGAGGAAAATCCACGAATTATTCACGAGAAACCTATGCATCTTAAACGAATTACTGTATGTGGTGTGCATTATGGTCAGCTGGTGTAATTGGACCTTACTTCTTTGAAAATGCTGCTGGTGAAGCTGTAACTGTCAATGGTGATCGATATCGTCGGATGATAACCGAATTTTTGTGGCCTGAATTAATGAATATTGATCTAGAGGATATGTGGTTTCAACAGGAAGGCGCTACACCTCACTTTGCACACGAATTGATCGATTTATTGAGAGAAAAATTTCCTGGACGTATAATCTCAAGAAACGGTGATGTTAATTGGCCACCAAGATCATGTGATTTGACACCATTAGACTATTTTCTTTGGAGTTATGTGAAAAGCAAGGTTTATAAAAACAATTATTCGTGTCATTGGTGAGATAGAGCCTCAATTATGTCAAAATGTCATTGAAAATTTTAATAAAAGAGCGGACATCTGTGGAGCTGCAGGAGGAGGCCATTTGGCAGATGTTATTTTTCGCATATAAATATCATAACTGATACTTCAATTACCAATAAAAAGTTTTTGAAAGCGAATACAAATTATGTATTTTATTTATTCTTTAGAAAAACCGCGAAGTTTGAAACACCTTTACTATCCATGTTTAGAATGCATTAAACTAACATAAGTTACCTATGTACTATGTATAATACTTCAAATGTTATCTTTTCTATAAGTCCTTAAAATAATTTTAACGTTAGATATTAGATTTCATTTCAGAACTTAATCTGTACATATATGTGAACAAATATTAAGAGTAAAAGTTCAGGGTTTCTGAAAATTAAGAGTTTGTAGCGAATAAAAATATATATGTACACTATATAACTCCTTTAAGTCCGTTCGTATATAGCGGCTGATTATCTTTTCCGCGCATCTGTCTATTTTCCACTAGGATAAAAGCTTGCTTATTCAATAAATTAAATATCATCTATAATTTCTTTCACTTCATCTTAATATAAATTTTCCAATTTAATAATGATTTCTTTAAATATTGATTTAGTTTAAACATGTTAGTGCTTCAATACATGAGTCACTGAATATATTTAAAATATTAATTCTTGATATGAAGATGATTACTTTTGTGTATTTCAAACCTAACTGCCGATGTTAACGTTTGCATTTCCACCGGATGCCAAGATGTTATCATTCCTTCGTAGTGGTAGGTGTATGTATTACTCATATGCAGATGGTTTTCAGCAAGGATAAAAGAAGTTCTGAGCGTATCTATTTAGAATCTTGAGTTTATAAGAGGTGTGTTTATAATACAAAGTTCAATTATTCAAAATTATTTTATAAACAAATAATTCAAGTTATATTGTTCTCTTTATATACCACCCCAACATGAAAAACGTACATCGATAAGAAATTGAATCCGACTAAAAAAAGGAACTAACAACGGATTACAAATATCTATATCTCGACTTTTTAATACATGGACTTAATCTAAGTACACAATAAGTATAAATAAATCAGGAACAAGTTGTTCTTTATTTTGTGCGGCCTGCAGGCATTCAGAGCTAGAGCCAGCGCGCGCTGGAATACAACAGATGGCTTGATTCTTGGGGTTCGACATACAGGCAGAGTTAGTTGTGCGATGGCTGTTGTAGAGGGAGGATAGTGTATATGAGTTTCAGTCTATGCGCGTACGCGAATACGTAAATGAATTGAGAATATTTCATTTCAACAATTTCTATTGTAAAATACCAATGTTTATGATTTCATTGCACTTTATATTTCTCAAATCTTCATTGCTGGATAAGTGACGGTGATGTATGTATTTAATTAAACTAGTCTACACTTACACGCAACATTATAGTTAGAAAATATGTAGTGTAACAAACAATGCAAATTTGTTATTTAAAAAGTGTAAAATGATGTAAATAAACAAATTGTAGTGGAATAAATAATAAATTTGGTTCAAAAAATTGTTAGTATTCCCAAAAAGAAAAAAACTCGTTGTGTAAATGTTTTCAGTCTGATAAGGATTAACGAAATCCCCTTATACACAAGAGAAACGCTAGACTTTCGATAAGAGTGAATATAAATTTCAAAGGCCCGACTTCATGGTGTAATAAATTGCTTGGCGTGTGAACTGTTTCATTAGCATTGCGATAGTAAAAATACTCTTGACAATCAACAATGACTGTGTGTTAATGTGCCCATATTTAAGTAAAACAATGTGTTTAGCAGTGTTGTTGTGATATGATATTTTTAATGAAGTGAGAAATGGCTCAGTTCGTGGATTTACGTTATGACATTTTTATGTTCTTCTTGCTATTAGTTTCTTCAGTGGCCGTCGACGGTAAGTTTCATTTTATTTACTCTAATCTTCTTTGAAGTTTTTGCTAAGCTCTTGTACTTCAAGGAGCTTTTTCAAAACAATTGGTATTAATTGTCTCAGTTCCTGTATACAAAATCGGTTCCTTTCATGTTAAATTAAACAATTTAAAGTGTTTAAAGTTCAATTACAATGAACAGATAATAGGTTCATCATTATTAATCGTTCATGATAAATACTACTGACATTTAGAATTCCTCAGGGCTCTTTCATTAGTCCCGCCTACCTTTTATTTACATTACCCGTTTTTTTCGAAGTTAAAGTTATTAAAGATTTAATCAATTAATTGATAAGTACACAAAGTTTAACAAAGAAAAATTTGTATGCAAAATCTGCCGACGAAAATATATTTTATTTCTATATTTATTCCATCTTAATTATTTTTATGAAAGTTATTGCCTGTATTGGATTAAATTTTGATCTTGTGTCCTTAATATTTTTCACAAGAGTAACCACTAGAAAATAAATTTACAATGGAGTTGAATCTCTAAGTTTAAATAAACTCCATTATATGTAACCGATTGCAATACTTATACTAGTTATTAATTTACCACTACTAGATTTTGTAATTAACAAACACACAAAAATTTGTAATTCATTGCCCAATAATTTTACAATATTAAATATATTTAAATTTCCTAGAACTGCTGCAATTTATTATAATTTCAGATTTTGACTACTAATCTCTTATTCTAACATGATTCACTAAAAGTTATCCTGTTCCTTCATTCCATGAAAGTCTATAACTTGCATATCATTAAAGATAATAGAATAGCGACATTTGGATGCCATTTGGTTTTAGTTGCTGATCGTACGTACAAACTTTTAGAAATAATAAGCCACAAGTTGTTAGTTAAGAAAAATTTTAAACCTCCAATTTACTGTCTTTGTTCGTTATTAGGCTCTATAAATAGCAAAATAAGTAGAACACATGAGTATTTCGTTATTTACTTAAAAAAACCGCATTTGTTTATTTTATTTCATTGCGATGACATTAATTGAACATAAACAATTTATGATACTACATGACCATTGCTGAACCTCTGTTTGTGTTTCTATTGGGATATAGATCATAACACAAAATGTGTTTTAGCAACAGAGATTAGAATTTATGAAAACTGATATGAAAAATTTATGACCATAGGCTTCATATGCCGGTGTTAGGTTGAGAGAATTTCACGTACTCACTACTTTAATAATAAATGTAAAACGTTCGCTTAATTCACTAAAATATTATTCTACAGCAAATATTTTCAGAAATATTTAGAATTGTATTTACCACAATTGTGTATTTCTGTGTTATTGACGAAGCTGTTTAGAACAACTTGGGCAAGTTCAGAGTATATTCATACATTTATCAATATTCATTTGAATCTTAACATTCTTTATTGATATAAAAAAGCAGTATATTTTTTTGGGGAAACTTCAATTTAATAATTTACTTCTTTAGATAGCATAAGAAAAAACTTCATCTAATAATTAATATGTATGCTATTAAAAATGTTTTGCTAAAATAAAAAATTCAATAAGATTGGTGTATGACACTTTAGTCCTCGTTTTAGAATTACGTTTTTTTCCATTCTTTCTTATTCGCAAGTAATGTACGAAATATATGAACTAATACATATGTGTTTCTCCGTCATTTGCAATATTCTACATATGTATATACGTACATATGTATATAGTGGTGCAAGGACAGTGAATGCAAAAAGAATGAATGACCTAACAAATACAATAGATATTTTGTTTGTTCTGAATTATTAAAACTAGTTATTGAAACTGTTTTCGAATGAAGTAATCGTTTAAAACATTGGTACTGAAACTACTTCAATTCAAACTGATTAATGATTAAAGGTATTTGTCATTATATTTTATGTAGTAAACAGGAACAATTACTAGCAATTAAAATTCAAGATTCAATAAAATGATGATACATGTATTAATGTAATTGACTAAATTTCAGTACCTTTTTCAAAACTACCTTTTGGTAACACATTATACAATAGCTGTAGTTTTCTAAATTATTATATTTAACATTAGAATAGATGAAATGATAGTGGTAATTTCTTAGAAAATAATTGCATAAAACAGTCTGAAAGAAATCTTACAAAAAGTAACTTTTAATTTTAGTTAACTTCAAAATAAGTAAATAAAGACTTTAAAATAATTAACAATTTTGAAAATCCTAAATAAACTAACAATTATCGAGAAAATTTCAAGAATAAAACATCAAAATAATTGACGGAGAATATAAGCAATAAAAGGGTAATTGTTAAAATTTACTTATTTGTTTTTATTAAGTAAATATCTTAAATAGATCCATTTTATAAGAAAATAGGCATAGGAGTAGTCGTCATTCCTTCAAAAATAAAAACGAGAAACATCAACAAAAATTAAACCAGACGGTTTGATTAATTTTGGTGAACAATAGCATTAAAATTAAATTATTATTTTCACTGTATCTTTGATTTGTCTAATGACGATAAAGTTTTGTGTTACGAGGCATTTTTCTAACAGTAGTATTCAAATTCCGTCACTTAATATTTATCTAAACTTAGTATATTATAAATTTAAATGAAAATATTGTAATTACGACTTTATCAATTCAATGTAAAGACAGCGGAAGGAAGCTATCGTTTTGTTTGATGGCTTTTTAATTTAAATTCTTGTATACATTTTTACTACATCAGAAAGGAAATGTTTTTCTGACTGAAAATTGTCCATCTATAAAAGGATTCTATCACGATTCTAAGAAAAGACAAAAGAAATCTGCTATGCAAATCAATGAATATAGATCGGAATGTTCAAAAAAACGGATGTAGATAATTTTATTTTGTAGCCCAGGTGATTCATGAATAATTCCAATCTATTATACCATTGTGTTTCATAAAAGTATGCATCTTCCGAAGATCTCTACCGCTGCTTCCATAAAATAAGCTATTAGTATAGGTAAAAACTCCATTATTTTAAAGAGAAAGAATATTTTTATCGGACAGCTGTTTTAAGAAGCAATGAAATGTCCGTTCATAAGAATTCTTCTAGAATTGTGTCTTACCTGTCGCTTGTTTACGAATAAGATAAGAGATTATTATGTTCTTTTCTTTCTTAGTTTTTTAACATATATCACACTTAAATTATTTTTGTAAGTAACGTGTGTGCAAACAAAAAATTGTATTAATAAAATATTCTACTTTACTCCATAATAAATTATCTGTTGACATAATTATTATTATAGCCAGATGTGCCGAAAATAGTTTCGGCCTTCTGTTTCTGCTCTATATGTTGGAATGCTGTTTCTGTCAATGAGGCTTGTATCTATTCTTTGAATTATTTATATGGATCACAGTTTCCTGTAATAAGAAATAAACTGCAATAATATTTACGTAGAAACTATATTTAATGTATTTTTATTTTGCGCTTATCAAAACTATTTTGTTCTTTGCGAATTTCGTTTCAAAATATAAACGAATTTTATAATTCATTTCCTACAGAAAAATGAAGTCTGAAATGCTCCTAAACGAAACGAGTTAAAGGAAATGAAAAAATAACTTCGAATTGAAACTGTAGAAATGGATATAACCAGTGGTGCTCGCGGCTATTTTTGATGGAAAAGCAAGTGCTTATAAAATATTAACATTTTTATTCAGTGTAGCAGATAATTTAAATTTCTATTCTAGATAAAATTAAGATTCTTATTCTATGATTCAAAATACGCACGTATCCATGTTAAGGCAATTAGAAACTAAAAGTCGTAAGTTTCAAGTGACATAATAAAGTGCTTAATGTAAAAATTATGTAACAGTGGAAAATGAGATTTTAAAAAAGTTATTAATTAATGATTAAGAAAAACGTTTTTTTCTGACTGGAAACTATGCATGTATACATTTGTATTTTTTAATTATTTAAAACAATACAATTTTAAATTAAATAAAATTATGATGTTTTAAACTAAAAAATTGATTTATACTACTAAAGTTGTAACAATACGTTTTCTGCTTAATCATAGATTTTACTTTAATATATAAAAATTGTTCTTTTTCGATTGAGTTTCTCCTGCAGGTCATGATATGTTAAGTATTTTGAAATTACAAGGGTTTAAATAATCATTCCCACAAAAAAATCATTGAATTGGACAAAAAACAATATCGAGCTCTGGTTTCTTAGAATTTAACACGTGATTTAAGTGGTAAATAATGAATATTAGTCGTGTTCATGACATGAATGAAGAGAACTATCATTTCATTGTAAGAAATAGTCAAGCTACTCTCAAGTTTGGAGTCAAGGCAATTAACATCACCGTGTAAAAAAATTAAAGGTACGAGCTGTGTTCAGTGAATTCCCGGCAATTTGACTCCAATTAAAAAAAAGACATGTGAGTTGGTCATTTCATCTAGCTTATAACATTGCTACAAGTGATAAAACGTTACTGCTGCTATACTGGTATACTGCTATTAAATTTAGACACTTGAAAATGAGGCAACTCCAACAGCTGTTCGGTAAAAAAGCCAAACCAAATAGATGGTCTTTTTTTGGATTAATGTTTCCACTATAGAGCTGGAGGATCATTTTGTTATTAGTGCAGAATGGTACACTAAAGTTTGTCTCGAATTCTTCTAAGTGAAGCAAAAATCACTTAAGAAGAATGTCTTGCATCACAATATTTCTCAGGCTCATACTTCTGCTCCAACAATTGAATATTTTAATGTCGACAATATCGAGCTAATAATAATTCACCGTATATTGGAGACCCGGCTCTTTCAGTTTCCACTTGTAAAATGTAAACTACCGTTTACGTTATACATCATTGGGGGAAGCGATTAACGCATTTGAAATTAATCTAACGCAGAAAGATTCGATGAAATGTTTTGAAGAGTGGTTTTTGTTCAAAAAATGCATTAACTATAGGGAAATATTTTGAAAAGTTAGAAATACATGCGTTTTATTAGAATCAACAGAAAGAGTTTAATTTCTTCATTCCCAATTCTCTACTTTTATAATAATATTTCTATTAACGACACTTTTATTTATTTTGTCGTATTTCAGAATATGTTGATTTCTGGTTTATAACTTGATTATTCTAATGAACAATGTTAATTCATTCATGTACTTTTCTCTTCTTAAGCAATAAATTATATTTAGATTTTTATATTGGTACTAGCTTTATTGCGGGAGAAACTCCTATTATACAAGCTAGTCATTTGCACTTTCATCTATTTGCTATTTGATAAAGCGAGAGTCAAACTAATTACAAATACCACATTAAAATACAATGTGGCATAAACAAGAAATTACCCTGACAATAACGAAGGGAACAATGAACAGCAACACAACTGCTATTAAATTTGCAATTCACGCTATTGTGAATATTCACGGCTATTTCACTACTTCATGGACAATAACTTGTGCCTTTCGTATGGTGATATCGATACAGATCCCATTCAATAGTCGTAATAACTTTAATAGACTTGTTAATAGTGTTTCAGTGATTACAAGTTATACATACGAGTATGTCTTTCGGGGACGTTATTGGTATTCGATAATTGCTTTTTATGTTACTCTTGGATCTAAATAAATAAATTATATTCATTGCGAACATTGAAATAATACGAGTATTATTCGTATAAAAAGTTCTGGAATCTACCATACATAACGTTTTGATTTGATTAAGGAAGGAATTATTAGTTCAGAGATTTCTACGCACAATGTGAATAGTTACATATACACATGAGATATGCTAATAAGTTATCGCATTAAATAGGTGCTATGTGTAACATTTCGTCATTGACTTACGACCTGCTTCAAGAACATATTTAATACCATAGTAATTACTTTTTATTTTTTTATTGCATGCTACGTTGAGAACATGCATGTTATTCATGCCATTTTCATAAAATGTCTTTCTTTTGAGAAAAACTTGTTTAATTAAAAATATTTTAAAGTTACAAGACTTAAAAATAAAAGTAGTAAAAATACTACATTTCAGTTTTTAAATATGTTTAATTACAGATTTCGCCTTAAGATGGATTTTATTTACAACCAACCCTACTCCTTTACTAACATCATCGCCTTCTCGGCAGTATGAGCATTCTGATATTATTAACTCTACTCTTACAAGGGCGTAACATATTTGAATATGAGACATAACATATTGGCGAGACAGAAATAGTATTTTCTCTTTCTTCGAACGAGACTCCACTATGCAGAATCCATTATTGGGATTCTGAAAAAAGGAAATTTACTTTTTTCATGAAAACGTTATTAGCGAGGAAGATTTTGTGCTGACAGTGTTTTCCATAAATATTTCCCCCTATTTCTACGCTCACGAGTTGCACGAAGGCTTACAAATCGCATTTAGAAGAACTACTATACAAACGAGCGGAATTACCTCTCCTTAATTCTTTACACTGACAGTTAATAACAAATGAAGAGAATTTATTTATTTTGCAATAAGTTGTAAGTAGAGAGTAGTTTACGAAAAAGCTAAAAAATGCTTTTGTAAATGGTTCCTGTAAATATGTCCATATATTTTGTTAGAATAAAATATTGACTATAGATTTTCCCATTCGGCAAATCAGCGTACATTTAGTGTACACATAATAAACTCTAAATTACTGTATTTGGTGTATACAATCAATCTGCAAATGTTTTAATAAAGTAACTTTAATATATTTTACAGAAGAAAAGCAAAAAATTTGGTTTACATTATTATTGTTTACAAAAGTGTTTCTAAATTGTTATTAAGTCATTTTATATCTGTAGGTACCCAAAGAGAATCCTCGCTACATGGAAACCTAACTTCTTAACACTTAGACAATAGGTAACAAAATAATTTCGCACAATGAATTTATGCTTTATTAATAATTTATAGCAGAATGTTCTTTTCTTAACTACTATTTGGAAGAAACTGCCTATACCCTAGAACTAACATGACAAGTTGTCAAAAAAGTTATCCTTTCTCCACAGATTGCTCATAACGATAGAGTTTAGTATAAGTGCTCCTTTGGTTGGTATTGGGCATGCATTATTCATTACTGTGATTTATTAGTTGTTATGCAACCTATGGAATTCCGGATTCCGTAGTTATTATATTTTCTAATTTTGCTAAAACAAATATTTTCGCACAAACTTCCAAGAATAATGTCTTTAAGTGTAAAGGAATCGGACAGCTTAGATTGTAGTAAGACATTTTAAGTAAACTTAAACAAATTAATTATAACCACAAGCAATAATAATAGTCATAACCCACACCTTCACATCCTCCAACAACTTAACGCCAATTACAGAGGGCTTTAGTAGACCATGGGTTATTATTACGCCCGTGCTTGCGGTGTCACTTAAAAGCATTGCCTGCCGGCATTCGCTTAAACGGGTTGATGCAGTAACAAAACTGCAGAATTTAATATACTCGTTTGCATACGAGCTATTTCAAAAATAGTTGTAATGTTGTCTTTACTATATCTACATTTGCTATCTAGTTTACTTAATTTTATTAATTCCACGTGCTTCTTTTGTGTGCTATTTTTGTATATAGTAATAGACGTATGTATATAGTTTTTCTGTCAAAAAGTTCATCAATGGCTTTGAGTTTATTTGAGTATTTTGTTTTCCCCGGCACGGATGAAGCATATGTGATAGAAATGAATATTCTTACGGTTACCTGAGAAATAACGGATCTCATACGTACAACGAGAAGGCAGCTTTACTAAATTTATCTGAACTGAATTTTCTAGACGCGCTGTTAATGTGTAAGTCTTTGTGTTTAAATTTACACATAATTATTTTCCGATTATAGGCTTATTTCATTTATTTTAACTATAGGTTATATTTACATGCCAATTTTGGTGTTGTTTTATGAAATTGATATAGATATTATATATAGATATTTAGCTTATCCCAGGTCTTTATTGATACAAGACATAACTAAAAAGAACACAACCTGTAATGTTAATAGAACAGGATATAACCCCTTTATATACGGTGGTCAGAAATTTACGGATAATCGTCAGGTAGAACGATTCTATGATTAGTTTTGAGTAGACGAACCTAATACAGAAAGGTTGTATTGTCAGTTTCTTAAGATACATGACCCCCCATTAATGTTGAAAATGTGCAACAAAAAATATTTCGAATTTTTGGAATTTTCTGTGGAAAACCATGATTTTTTATCGTGTCAAATAAAATTATGCAACACTACGTAGGTGTAATTAATCGTTTTATGCCATTATTTTGCCTTCTTAAACATTTCTATAATTTCTTTTTTACGTCAAAATACATATGACAACGCTAGCCCAGAATAATGTTTGTAATTTGAAAAAATTATTTGTAAAATTTTGATAAATAATTCTTTTATATAGTTTAGCAGTCAGCGTTCATTACTTTCACTTCCATTACTGCATATACATTTTTGCGATATCCCTAATAATTTATAATGTACACTTACAAAGAATACACTGATATGTATATGGTATTTGGGTTTTGCAATGAAAATGGGCATTTGGCAAAAGACGAATATGGAATACGCTATCCACACTGGCAACACACGTCTACTAATACAATTCAGATATGATCAGAGTTTATGTGATGCCTCCCGTCAATGAACAGGAAGTAATAAATAGAACTGATGTTCCAATACAATTAATTACTCCAGATATGTTGCAACGCATTCGAAATTTAATTCCACAAGGGCTACAACTTTGTCTTCAAACCAATGGCTACCAGTATCAGCATTAACGTTTATTATTTTAATTACTGTTCTTTTTCATTAGACTTAAATGAAACTCGTATTTTGTAATAACATTCCTACCGATTTATTGCTGGTTTTATACCATGTTGCCAAATCGCACTTCTTTTAAGTAATTCGAATGCCTTAACTAATGGCAATACAACATTTCTGTGTTAGGCTTGTCAGCTCAGATAATCATAATTCTACCTGATGATTATTCGTGAATTTTTGACAACTCTCTATAATCCGGTAGGTTTGAAAAAGAATTGAAGTATTTGTTTACAGTTTACTGTAATCATATATTTATCATTAATTGATTTTTGCTTTGTACAGTGAAGAACTTTCCATCGTACCTAATTTGTTAAGTAAATTCTACACATCTTGGTTCTGAGCGGTGTAGATGTACACTGCAGTGTACATCTTGGTTCTGAGCGGTGTAGATCGCGTACGGAGTTTGTGTTTCGTACATGTGTTTTTTCGCCGTGTTTTACCAGGTGCGACACTTTAAACTTGTCTGCTCACGACGACAACTTGGTTGTCGAAATGCGTATACAGAATTACAAAAGTTAATGTGGAAAGGGGTTAAATATCAACCTTAGTGATTAAATTCATATATGTACTTTGTTGAGGGATTGTTCAATAGGTTTTGTCGTTCAATAAGAAAACCACGATTTTATGGTTTGAAATACATTTTATTATTCAATATAATCTCCACCGCTCAGAACTAAGATGTACACTGCAGTGTACATCTTGGTTCTGAGCGGTGTAGATCGCGTACGGAGTTTGTTTTTCGTACAGGTGTTTTTTCGCCGTGCTTTACCAGGTGCGACACTTTGAAATTGTCTGCTGATGATGACAACTTGGTTGTTGAAATGCGTGTACAGAATTACAAAAGTTAATGTGGAAATGGGTGAAATATCAACCTTAGTGATTAAGTTAATCAACCACAGGCTCCATCAAATTCAAATAAAGTATATGAATATTATGAATCTATAAATTATACTCCTTTTTTTTAATAACTTATTTAATTAAATTATGTACTAGGATTAGCTAAATAGAAAGTAGATACAATGAATCGGTGTAAATCAGTGTAATACAACAAATACATAATTATGTAAATCAAATTGAAATGCAACACTAATAATCTAATAAAAAAAACTAAAGCTCAAGTAATAAACCTTATTCGTTGAAAATGCTGAAGAAAGTATTTAATACAATGTCACTATCATCAGCCAAATGCCTACTACCATGTTTACCACAGTATGGTTTGGTATTGTCCACTACTTCAATCACTAGCCTAATGTGCATTTAAGAATTTACTAGATATGAAAATTCATGATTTTTTATTTAATATCATGAAAGGATATGTAGTTGGTAAGTTAGATATTTTAAAACACATACATTTTAGGGAAGATGAAATTAACTTATTCTAAAATGACTCAATATTTTCGAATTTTATAACTACATTTTTGCACTTTTTAATTATCTGCTGATGATAACAACTTAGTTGTCGACATCCGTATACAGAATTCGAAAATTAATGTGGCAAGGGGTTATATTGTATATCAATCTTCAGTGATTAAGTGAATCAACAACAGGCTCCATCAAAATTACCTGAACTGTATTGATTATACGGAATTCATATAACGTTCACTATCAAAAGTACTGCTGATTTTGTCGTTTCTGTTATTTTGTGGTTCTACTGTCAAGATTTCTTTAATTGTTATTTTAAATGCTTGGGCATACACGATTAGAAATGGGGAATAGTACAAAAGTGAAGATTGAATAAAGTCTTTAAAACGCTTAAGAATTTTACAGGTCCAGTCTGTAACCTCTGGCATGCAAAATTCAAGTAACTTGTCTAGAAAATATATTTTCTAGACAAGTAATATATATTATTTTGCAATTTTTGTCTTATTAGAAGTAATATTTAATAATTATTACATATCATCTTTTCAATTTGTGCGTTATTATATTGAAATGAATGTAAATGTAAAGCTCAATTGGGACAGGTTAAGGTAAATTCAATGCAATATAGATAATAACAAAGGATTTTTCAACGAATAAAGTAAGCCTAATATTTAGATAAAAAATTGACGAAAATTTATATTATACTTTGTTAGGAAAATTTGTTCTAAACTTTTATTTTACAATTAATGTGCTTACAAACGTAGTGGACTTTCCAATCACACAAAAGTTTACTTAAATTTGGAATAATATGCCACATACATAGTATCACAGAAAACATCTCTTCGTTGGACAATAGACCAACCGGTCTTCTGTACCGACCCGGGTAAGATATAATGGGACTAATGCGTTGGCCAGAATGAGTAAGTATATATTTCAACTTCATAAATGCAACGAACAATGAGTTTTGTATATAAGGCAACAAGCAATATATGAGCATTTTGTTTGAAATTACTACACATATATCAAATTAGTTATACGGTATTGTATGAAACTAATGGAGAAGATATTTATTTCTTTGGTATATACATATATGTAACGGATATCGTATATAACAAGCGTGTGAGGGTCACGTCGTCAATATTTTTCTTCTCGCCATTTGTTATTTTACTTGACGTAAATTTTGAACTGCCTTTTTATATTTTTATCTTGAATGCACATCAACTGTTATGCTTGTGCCGCTGTAAAATTCACCGAGGTGGCTCTTTAGGGGCGTGTAAAGTTACTTACAGAGATAAATCAAATGGATGAGCAGGCGAAAAGATAGCACCCTTTTTATCTTTTAAGGCATTTTTTTAAATTAAATACTTTCCAAATGCTAATTCAAAAATTTGAATTTACGATTATAGACGATTCTAATAATACTAACAAATAGTATTACATACATTAAAACTATAAGCAGTTTTATAAAGTATCAAATTTCTAAGGTTTATTATAGGCATTTATTATTTGAGAAACTATCTAATGACTGTGGTATTAAATTTTAACAAAAATAAAATTGAGAGGATGACAAAATATAAAATATCGTGATAGAAGACAAAATAGGACATAAAATTCAGAACACAAAAGGTACAAATTCTAAGAATGGTATTGTTAGGCTAAATGTTGTATATGCTTACATGCTTAGGTTAAATATTATTGCACTATGAATGTGTGTTTTGATCATATTGAAAGAGTATTTGAATATAACATGTAATTAATTTCTACTATGAAAATATTCGAGTTTAAAACTGGAAAGTGATAGGAACTGAAACAAACGAGTTACACCGGACTGCTCTTGACAACCATATTCGACAGCTTAATATAATATATCAGATTATATAATTTTTAGAAACCAAATACATAAGAAGAAAGGGGGAAGATTGTTACTGTACTTTTATGGCCTTCCAGTTTTACAGTATCCACTATTTTTATTTGCATTACTGTAAAGACCGTATATTGTTAAAAATATTTTAAAACTATTTTCTGCTCTGTTCTCTTCCCTTATCGCTTTTGTCCCTTTCTTTTTTCTGGAAAAAAGTCCGTCAATTTTTGCATACGCCTATCGTAAATTGGATAAATTTTATTTATTGTTTTAAAACTTTGACATCTATGTAATTTTAAATTATGGCTAAAAATGTACAAAGAATTTTGTTTCCTGCGTTATCTTTTAAATGTAATTTTAAGATGTTTTGGCCATTGGCAAATATCAAACAATGTGTTCTAAATAATTTCTTGTTTCGTCACTGAAAAATTTCGTATGATTACACATTACATGTTATCAGATAATATATGTAAAAGCAAAAAAAATTTAATAATTTTCTTGCTATGAGCTATTAAATATTAAAACTGCTAAAAATAACTAACAAATTAACAAAATTAAGAGTGCAATCACTTCAAACGTGGAAGTAACTCTCTTCATCAGGAGCATATATGTAACTTGTCGACAAAGCTTAGTAGCTTCGATTAACTACATTTTATTTGGCAGTAGTTTTTGATCAATTACCCGGTCAACAGTTGTACTATTGCATGACGAATAAAGCGGTATAAGTACCTTCACTTTTATCCGAGGAATTAACGTACAGCTCTCTCACTACTCTAT
The DNA here is from genome assembly GCA_031893035.1 of Dermolepida albohirtum. Lineage (NCBI taxonomy): Eukaryota > Metazoa > Arthropoda > Insecta > Coleoptera > Scarabaeidae > Dermolepida > Dermolepida albohirtum. Next base: position 983,513 of record JAVIWB010002317.1, on the reverse strand, counting down.
ATATTCAATTATTAGTTTCTTGTTTTAAACGTAATTGCTTCTGCAGTGTACCAAAGAAAATTTTACACTTACAAGTTGTAATTACATTTTAGTAGCAAACTGCTTGTTATCAAGCCATAAATATATTGAAATAACGAATAATTAAAAAACTTTTCTATTTGACTGAAAATTGTTAGTTATTAATGCAATTTTCAAATGTTTGGAAAGCATGCTCAGTACATTGTTAATAGATGACTAGAAAATAGTAGTTGATTGAATGATTTTGCATTGATTGAATGCATTATTTCTATCACTGTGTATTTGCTTTTAAAAAAAAAATGGTATCAGTAGTCGAGTCTCATTTCTTCGCAAATAGGTCTCGCACAAACATTTATATAAAAATTAGCGTCGTCTACCTACATCGTAATTTATAAAATTGACAGATTTATCTGTCCATTTGAAAGAAAAGAAAATGTTTCCATATTTCTTTCGTCATTTATATGAATGAAACTTTTTAGTTATGGACATGATAATGAGAATTAATATAAATTCTAAATTATTTAAAAAAACGAACTTCCACTTATTAAAATTACAAAGTTACAATTACGAACTAATTTTAGAATACGTATATAGGGTATTGGGATCTGTACCTGTTCTGTGAAAAGTTATAAATTCAGCTAAAATGTAATAAACACTGTTCATTCAACTCGTATTAAAATAACAATGCCTAAAAATATACTTCTCGTATCGATTCATGAAACTTACATAAATAAATAACTATATACACTGTGTAGTACGTTCCATGTAATAATTTAGGAATCAATAATTGCTAAGACGGACAGTAAAGTTGCTTTGTTCTATGAATAATAAAAGACATAACATCGTTTCGTTCTAGGAGGTCACTAGTATAAAATTATTTGTTAAACTATCTAAACTAAAAATTAATCACTTTATGCATTGTACTTATTTACATAATTTTTAGGGGATAATTTACGACATAATAGATACATCTACTGAAAAATTTTCAAACGCAAAAGCTTTGTTGCATATGTAATTTATTGCACAAGTGTTTTCTTCGTCAAATCAATTTGTTACAGTTTCAGTATTCACGTTATTCGCTATTTATCATTAAGGTTTAGTCATCTGAAAACTAACAACACAAAAATTTATATAAAACTTACAAATCCAACGAAGAATAACCAACGAATCAATATATCCATTATTTAGAAGGATTTCATTGTTTTCTTAGTGAAATAATGTGTGCATGTTTGTGTATGTGTGTGTTTTGCTATAATATAAATGTATGAGAAGAATTAATTACTTTGTTTACTTATCAAGTATATTAAAAGCAACATACTTCCTATAATTTTTGTGCATATCGTGTTAATTGTAATTCTTGATAATGTTTTCTTATACATACATACATTGCAGTATACTTAATTTATTACTAGGTGCTTACTTAAAAGAAACGCTATTATAATCTTAAATAATGATGTATGTATAGCACATATGCAAATATTTCTTGATAAAAGCAATAAAACCATTGTTTTGTCATTTGCTTGTTATGTAAATATAAAATAATACTGTAGAGATTTTTTTCTAGTTTATCCTTATGTATTATAATATGTATAATACAATAACCTAAAACATATTTATCTAGAATCAATTTATATACATTGTAACAATATACTAATAAGAAGGATATCGTAAAGGTTTCTGTTAAATTGTACTAGTTTATTACTAGTTTACTAGCTAGCATTTTAATATTTATACATAAGTCTCAGATTAATTGAAGAAAGATATTGTTATGAGGATAGATTGATGTGATAAATATGTTAATACTAAAAGGACAAGAACAAATCCAAAATACCTGAATTCAACACAGCTTAAACGTTTAATTTTAAAAGGTGTTAAAAGAAAACATTTTTCATATGAATATAAGTTCTATAATGTAATTTCAGATAATTATTGTAAAGAACATTGCTTCTATTTGTTAATGATTAATTTTTCTAGTTCAATTTTGACAAGTACTTTCAAAAAAATATGTATTCGTGTATGGAAGATTAAAAATACCAAAGATTTATGCCTAGGTAATTTCAGTATGTAGATTACAAAAATTATTATTACTTATTATCTTATTTAAAAATAAATAAAATTCCTTTATTTATGTTTAAATTAGTCATTAGTTTTTTTAATAATAGTAATAAGAATATACAATTAACGTTTGAAATCATGAAATTCATTCAGTAGTAATTACTCAAGATGCACGTAGAAAGTTTGCACAGAAAAGTACCTGTAAACATAGTAGTAAATTTATAACTTAAGATTAGAACGTTATATTATATTTGTTACATACCTAAGTGAATTATTTAACTTCGTAGTAACTAAATTGTATATTGCATTAAAATAAGTATAAAAGTACTCTGAACTAATAGTGTAAAAAAGCGACACTTGTGAATAGGAAAAGTAAGAAATGAAGATATATGTAAACGAGGACTACGAATTCTATGGTTTCTTAAATAGGATAAGTTATGTATTTAGATAAATATTATATACAATTCCTTAATTAATTGTTATTGTTTATGATTAAAAAAATTCAAATATTATTTAATATATAAGATGATTTCGTTTAATAAAAGAAAGGCCTATAATTAAATGAATTTTATTGGAGATTGTAATCGCAGTACAGATTCCTTAAATATGATAATCGAAGAGAATAATAACTTCAAATTTTAAATTGATATGTAAAATAACTTACTATTTAATTTTTGTTTATTTGATGCTAATATATTATAGTTATTAATGAAGTGGATTAATTGTATATTGGTGATTAAATGATATATAGTAAAAGAAAGAATATTTACATAAACCTAGAATTATAAAAAAAAAAATCAGTTTAACATCTCATTAATTTTTTATCAATTTAAAGAAGGAGTAATTTTGATAAGAAGTTAATTTCTGTTTATGATAACGTAATATGGTTCACTTTTATTGAAAGATTTCAATTATTTGCTATTAGAATAATTTAACTCAAAAATTATAATACTTTCACGTTTAAATACGCTATACATAAGTAAATACAGAGAAGGATTTAATTATATATCCGAATTCGCATGCGAACCATCATCATCACACACACACACACCGAATTTAGCCGCACCTAATGTCTTGCAGACAGACTCTTATTGTTTTCTTTTAATATTCACATATTATCTACTACAAATTCTATTAACAGATTTGCTTCTTTATAACAGTATATATAATACACATCGAATTATTCACCAATACGGTACTTTGGTTCATTCTTAATAGTTAACAGGAGAAAATTATATGATTATTAAATAATTATTACAATTCCTAATATGTGCAACAAACTTAACTGAATACAAATTTTTAGCCTGGTATAGGAGTCTTCCACGAACCCATTTTTCCAGCTCCTTGCAAATTGCGATAGTAAATGAAGCAAACTTAACGTTCATTCTATAATCCTATTCTGGAAACGTCAATTGAAAACGTATACCATATATCATTTTGACATATGCCAGTTGTGTCGGAAAGTCATTACCGGTTTTTTTCGTAAAAAAAAACATTAATATAGGTCTCCATTAGGTTTCCATTTTCAAGAAAATGGAAAAATTTATTTATTCAAAGTAGTGAAAATTTGGTTCTACACAACTTGCCCATCTTTCAGGCAATTTATAGATGCCATTCCAAAAAAACTGTTCGTCCCTTCAGCAAAATCGTTCATCGAGTCATTTTCTAACATCTCCCATTGATGACAAAAGATGATAGTCGAACGGGGCAAGATCTGGAGAGTACGGCGAGTGTTATATTATGTCCCATCCAAGTGCTTTCAACGTTTCCTTGTCCGATTTTGCTGTATAAGACGGTACGTTATCGTGCTGTTAAATCACTTTACCGTGTCTTCGAGCCCATTCTGGACATTTTTCTATCAATGCATGGTTCAAATTGATAGTTTTCTGTCGGTAGCGATTAGTATTAACTGTTTCACCAGGTTTCAACAGTTCGTAATACACCATGCTGCTCTGGTCCCACCAAACACAAAGCCTATTGGCTGGTGACAACCACGATTTTTTACGCTTAGGGTTTTCGAAATAAATCCATTTTTCATTACCCGTCACTATTCGATGCAGAAATGACTACCGATCTTACCTTCGAAGTAGCATTTCACAGACAATTTTTCGATTTTTCATTTGCCAATTGATGTGGCACCCATTTTCCCATCTTTTAGATTTTTCCTATTCCTCGTAATCGGTCGCTAATCGTTTCTTGTTCCACATTTAATGCTTTTGCCAATTGTTTTCGAGTTTGGGTTGGGTCTTCATTCAATAACTCCTACAGCTTCGCAGGAGTTATTGATTCTTTGTTTGCATATCAAAATCACTACTTTTGAATTGTCTACACCACGCCTCACATGTTTTTATTTCAAGTGAGGACTTTCAGCAGCTTTTTCCTTTTACTTCAATAAGATATGTAATGTTTGCCGCAAATGCACATTTTCAGCCACGAAACACAACATTTTCAAAGAGGTATAAAGCTATGACGGTGTTACTTTCGCAAAATATAACCTATATGGTTTTGAAACTTAATGTCAGTAGAATAAAATGACATATGTGTCAAATCATAACATTGCACACTTAAGCCTAGCGACATCTGTTAGAAAAACTGGTAATTACTTTCCGGTACACCTGGTATAATTCTTTTTTGGTATGAATCTGGGAAAATTTAGAACTAAGCTACTGATAAGTGTTAGGTCTTATAATTCTGCTCTTCGAAATACTAATTTCTAACGATTTTTTGGTCTGCTTCAGTTAGGTCAGGACAACGTTAGCAACAATTTTCTTTTGTATCTTGAGCTTGATTAAAACCTTGCTTTTATCTCGGCGTTTTAGATACCTTCATGCAATTTCCAATAAAAGTGAAGCAAACTATTCTTGTTATATTAGTATATTTATAGTTTTAAACTAGGAGTGGCGAAAACCCACAACGACGGTGAAATTCATTGAACGGGATAAATGAATGAAGGGATGAATATATGAGCAGAAATTTAATAGACAAGTGACCAAGTTAAATTTGTTTCGTGTCATTTTAAGCCGCGTGTACATAGAACACATACTTCAAAATGCATCTTATCAAATTATGCACTAGATCTCGCTATAAAAACTCAGACTGATTGCTTTACAGATTAACTATCATCGCATTAGTGCAAAACTGCAAAGTGTATATGTACTGTCATTGTAAAGATCGCGTGCCGCTCAGTTTGGTCGGAGCATCGATCTAAGTTGACCTTGCCTTTGTGCTCCACTAGAAATGTTGTATGTTTATTGGGTACCTGAAGATCAAACTGCGACCAACATTACTACATTGAAGTCCCAACTACCTTTCGCGTACGATTAAGAGGACAACGAACTAGATTTTGGAGAAAACAAATCATAGTTTCTTTATCAGGACAACGTTCCAAACTTGTCTGTTAGGAAGTTCCTGACCAAGCATGAAATTCTTGCGTTCACCTTATACACTGGATCTCACTCCTCACTGCTTTGACTAATAATAAAATTTGCAAGGAAGCGTATAATGATCGTGTACAGTGAGAGTATATTGAAGGGGATAATGTTAAAATTATAAAAGAAACATAACAAAAGATTTCATGGCATTAACCGGGTTTTTTTATAGCCACACCTCGTATTTTTATCATATGTACATACAGAGAAATTTAATTCAGTACTCCTACTACTATAAAAATAGGTCAAATAGAAACAGGCTTAAAACTGTTGCCTTACAGAAGGCAAAAGTATTACCAGAAGTTTATCATTACGAAGTCCATTGTGATTTTATAAAAACAAGACCCGGCAACATGCGGAAAAGCAAAACAAGATACAAGCGTGTATTTGCCTGGTATAGACATACGTATATCTTTACGTTAAAGGAGTATCAACTGCAAGTTCTTTACCTAATTAGTATAATTAAAGCGGAAACGTTTGTACATATTTCAAAAAATCATCCTTTTTTTTAAACAATACCATTGAGGCATATGTCGCAAACAGCAACGGACGTACGATTTGCCGTGTATGGTTATCTTAACTTATGGTAGGTCTCTAATTAATTATGGAAGCCGGGAGTTATATGTAAAACAGCGCGCGACAGATCAGAGATACGGCCATATTGGATTGCTGACGGTGAATTATAGAAATGGTAGCGAGTCCACCCGGCTATTGTTTATAGTTCCTTGAGTGGGTGGTGCAACATAGGTCTTCTGACCTGCAATGTATCCACATATTGTACATACTTTAATCGAAAGTTTTCCTAGTACTCGCGATATTTGAAAAAAAAAGAAACATCTAAATTTCATTTTCTGGGGTTTGATATTATTCACATTATTTCCAGTGTGTTGCTGTTTCTGAGCGTTCGTTTTTATATAATAAAAATCAGGCTCATAGCCACAGAAAGTGATTGTCGTGATAGCCTCTAAGAGCTATAACAAATACATAAATCTTTGTGGCATAACAATATTTATAGGAAATGAAATATAACAATTACCAATGAATTCTTTTCTATACACTTTCTCAGATCCAATTTTATTTATTTTTTATCGAAAATAATACAGCTTTAGTGAAAGTCTATTAATGAAAGTAATAGAAAAAATTTAATATTTAATAGTAAACTTTTTTGGATATGAAATGTGCTCGCCTACATTTTTTTACATTCAATATTATTTGAGTACTTATTTATAAGCAGTTTTTAATTGAGCTAACACTTACTCAGACTCTTCGTAGACCAAGAATTTTGTAGATTCGAGAACTTTAAGGTAATAAGCAGTGCAAACAACTAATTCGATTCTTGTTGCTTTAATTACTTAATTACTAATTAAGAGATTTAGTCTCGGAGGTACCATTGGGATTTTTCTTAAAATCCTAAAAATACTACTTCGTGCAATAAATTCTTCATCCGATCGAAACTACTTAACAGCAAGGAAAAGCTTTGTATGATAAGAGTACGATAGTCACTTGATCCGTAACTTCACAACTATCACATAACATAATCTCAGATTATTCTATTTTTCGTCAACAATTTGACTAGTTGTGAAAATGTAATATCAAGTCCATTCTAAATTATTTGTCAAAAATGACTTTCTGAAGTTATTCTAGTAAACGGTATAATACGCCCTTTTAACAATTTGGCTATTTGCAAACTAGTTTCTTAGCTAAAATTTTAAATGTGTTTAGTCCTTTAAAAATAAAATAGTGAATTGTAATACTTTATTCACACTGCGGTAACTTTCATATCTAATGCCAGAAATAAGAAAATTTTACACATTTTATAGAGAATGGTAGAAAAGCTAACGTCAATGCCCATGTCGTGGCGTATCTAATTTACATATTTATCTACATTTGAAGAAAAGTTAAAAATATGTTCAATCAAATTAATATGTTAGTGTTACAGAGTAGAGGAAGTAACTTTGCGTTATATATTATAAAGAATTTTCAACAAATTTACAGAAGGTTAAGTATATTTAGGTAAGACTATCAATTCCAATGACATTCAATATAATAAGCAATAAAACAAAATCATTTCATGCGCTTTTTCAATGTTTCTTTAACAGGATTGTTACATTTCTGCTGAAAGAGGATATTTCGAATGAATTGTCAAAATTTCTTAATTGTTTTCATTTTTTTAAGTCATTCCGATATTCTTGCGAAAAAGGAGTAAATCTCGAAATTTTTCCAAGTGATTGCAATTTTTGAAATTACCCTTTCACTCTTATAATTTTTTTATATCCTTCTGATAACCGTATTCGTGACATAAAGAATACTTATATTTAAACTAATAGTCAAGTAATAATGGTGTATTTTATGAATGAACAAAAATCTTTATTACGTAATTTATTTGACGCATTTAATAGACCCCAATATCGTGTTTGTATTGCAATGTCATAAGAGATCATTTATCGCTTTGTCATTCAAATTGTCGAATTAACAAGTGCTATTCAATTTAAAAGTAATATAAACCAACACCATCAATTTATTTATAGTCTTCTTAAATTCCTTGCTAGTAATGTTATCAAAGATAGAATTTTTTTTTATGTTAGTACAACAAGAAATATATATATATATGTATGTACACACACACGCACACACACATACAACATATATATATATATATATATATATAACGTACAAATCATTGAACAGGTATTATAATCGATTAAGAGACACACATTAATCATTATAATAAAGTAATTATCATTTCTTTCTTTTAATACTGATTTAACTTCGAGTATCCTGTTAGACAAGCGACATAATAGATTCATTTATTCGTGTGATATGACAAGGACAGAAATTGTTTATATTGCCTTGTTAAAGTCCAATTATCAAGTTAAGTATTCATTCAGATCTACGAGTATATATTATTTATACTGTACTTGACCACAAATACCTGACTTGAAGGTTTATTTCGTATGGGTCAGATTAGATTAGATTTCTTGAGGGAGCCATGTAGTCTATTCCACTGTAATCTTTCGATGTCTTGTAAGTGTCTAATGATTTTTTTCTCTAAGTATTCCAATTTCAGGGTATCCATCTTCCATTTGTATAAAATGCGTTCTTGCATAGCCTTCTTATTGGCATAGTACGTGGATCACGCTGCCTTTTTCTACTTGCAGAATCTGCATGTGACTTCTTCTGTTAAGTTCATATTGTTCATATGTTAAGCTTACAGTTGCGCTTTTAGTAAGTCCACTATCATTCTAATAGCCTTTCTATCCATGCTCAGTAGATCTCTTCTAAGTATGGGCTTTTGATCTTCAACCGTTTTTTCGATCTTTGATCTGCAGAGCTGCTCCACCTCTTCCGAGATCTGCTTTCAGCCGACTTTTTTATAGCTTCTTTGATACTTTTTTTTGCAATAGACGCAGATAGGCTCCGATTCTACGAAAACTAAGATTGTCTAGCCAATTCGTCAGCTTTTTCATTGGCGCTATAGTCTTTACGCTCGGAGACCTATATTAATGTGACTTTTTGGGTTTATTCATAGCACCTACACATTTTCGAACAAGCTTGGAACTCATTTGCATCAAATCTATTGGCTTTAGCATTGCTTGGCTATCGGCGCCAATGGTTATCATGCGACTGGTCACATCCTGCCTACTCATTGTTTCAACACAGTGATGTAATCTGATTATTTCTGCTTGGAATAGTGTAATATGCTTACCTAGGCTAAACGGGATTATCCTTCATTCTTTGAGTCCGTAAATTTTTACTCCGATGCTTTGCTCTGCTTTAGAGATGTCCGTGTACCAGATAGATTCTGCATGGATTAATTTTGATAATGTGTGTCAAATCTTTTAATACACAAAATGCGGTTCATTTTGTGTACATATTTTATTACATTCTTGAACTTATAATTATCAATTTTATAGCATATACGTGGGTATTTATTTTTGACGTAATGTATTTAGATTAAAAATTGAAATTCCTGTGTACAGAAGCACAAGAAACTTCGTAATATGCTCCTGCAATTCATAAATAAAATTTAGTTAAATATAGCTGAATTTTATAACTATAAGCATTCATTCAATTAAACTAAAGCCTATAGCACCCGATACAATTATTCAAATAATACATTCACATTATGCCATATATCCTTAATGTTACCATTTAATTTCTTTAGCATGTTTATTATAGTTCTTCTTCACTTTTTCAGTTACTAAAATTACATTTTGTTAAATGAGCCTTATCTTATTTCGTTCTAAAGCTACTTCAAGAAACTATAATAGTAGTATATCAGAATCGCATGTAACTATAAAGAAAAGAATTTCCAGAGAACATGAACTATTATAGTTAACAAAAATATAAGTTTCTAAGAAAAAAACTAAATAATATTACTTCATTTATCTTTCCTTAGAAATTTGTATTTAGATTTTATATTGATATTGAAGGGATTGTGCAGTGCGTAATTTAGGCTAATATTGCGCAAAATTAAAGTTTTATTAATTAAACACAATTTCAGGAAATCATTTTGTCACAACTCCAATGAAGCACAATTTTCAGGCTTGAATTTCGTAGAACTGTCACGATAAGTAATCCTGGAAATTACGTGCAATAAACAACTCCAAATAATTCCAAACGTATTAAGGAGATATAATCAGAAAATTGTTTTCATAATAACTATATTATCTACTAAATAATGTTGTTTCCTTTAGTAGATATGATACGAGATTTTATTTATCGTTGTACATATATATATAAGAAGAGATATTAGTTCTGTATCTATTAGTTACTTGCAAAAATTGTTTAAAAGTAATCAATGTTCATATTTGCGTGTGTTTCTCACTTATTTGATGAATATAGAAAAATAGATAACATTGTTATATATAGTAGTAATACAGTACATATAATATCTTTTGTATCCGAAAATTATATTTATTTGTTTGATATTATTTAGTGGCAATATTTGTTGCTACACTCATAAACACAAAGACATATTATTGGGTTGGCAACTAAGTACTTTCGGTTTTGTAGTATAAAATAAAACACTTTTTTTTTAAACAAAGAATAGTTTTTAATCAATTATATATTTTCCATTTTGCTCAATGATCTTTTGCCATCTTTCTTTCAGCTGCATGATTCCGCGCTCATAAAATTTCTGGTCCTTATCAGCAAAAAACTGAACCAGGTGCGAGTGAAGGTCATCATCATTTGTGAAAGTTTTACGTTTTACCATTTAAAGAATTCTGTAAACTTCGAAATAAATGGTAATCAGATGGTGCTAGATCAGGGCTGTATGGGGGATGTGGCATCACTTCCCAGCCAAGCTCCAATAGTTTCCCGCGAGTTGACAAAGATGTGTGAGGCCTTGCATTATCTTGGTGGAAAACTACACCTTTCCGATTTGACAATTCTGGCCGTTTTTCTTTGATTGCTTTATTCAGTTTTATTAATTGTTGACAGTAAACATCTGAACTGATCGCTTGATTCCTTGGAAGCAGCTCAAAAAACACAACACCTTTGTAATCCCACTAAACTGACAGCATGATCTTTTTTGGATGCAATTCAGCTTTCGATGTGGTTTGAGCTGGTGTATCGTGTTTGCTCCATGATCGTTTTCGAATTATGTTACTGTACAGGACCCATTTTTCATCACCAGTGATGATTCTTTTTAAGAAAGGGTCGGTTTCATTTCGTCTAAGGTGCATATTGCAAAAGTTGATTCTTTGTGTTAAATGAATTTCTTTCAATTCGTGAGGTACCCAAATATCAAGCTTCTTAACTAGCCCAAGACATTTTAAATGTTTTTCAATTGATGTGTGCGATACATGTAACCTCTCCGCAACCTCTCGAACAGTTATATGACGATCCTCTTGAATTATGACTTTGATTTGGTCATCATCAACTTCAGTAGGCCGACCAGAACGTTACTCATCTTTGAGGGAAAAATCTCCACAACGGAATTTTTTATACCAATTCTGACACGGGCGCTCTGTTAAGCAATTAGCACCATAAACTTCACATATATTTTTGTGAGCCGCAGCAGCTTTCTTTCCTTTATGGAAATAAAATAGTAAAATATGTCGAAAATGTTCGTTTCTGCACTCCATTTAAAATTAACCCGCAACTAATAGCTTTAATAAAAACGTAACTTCAGAAGCAAGTAGTGCGTGAATAGCTTTAATAAAAATCACGCACTACTTGCTTCTGAAGTTACGTCAATGTGACTAGTATCACGCGACAAACGGTAAAGTACAGCACTAACATACGTTATACAAAAAATAAAGCAACGCTCTCTATCAGTAAAAACCGAAAGTACTTAGTTGCCAACTCAATATATAGATTTGTCATTTTCTCCTAGCGCAACAGGTCAGGATCGATTGTAATAAGTACATATCTGCGTACCGACAATCGGCGACGCATAAAGTAAAGAAAAATAAATAATTTTAAAATTTCTGAAATAATTCATGTGTGTGATGAGAAAATGAAATAATCTTTATAAATACATAACGAATTTATAGAATCACTATCACAAATTTGTCTTAATTTGGTAAAATCAAAATCTTTACTTATAACACTCTCGAAGTTTTTTGCAACACTCATATTTATTTACTTACTTCACATAACAGCGAGTGAACATCATTCACTATTTGCACTGATTCTACTTTCGCAATTTTTCTATTGCGTCAAATAATCCTTTATAATTGTCGTAAATAGTTTTTAAATTTTTCTAAACGGAAGTATTTCGAAATCTTATCTGATTTTGTTTAGTAGCTGCAGTTTGAATTGTAAGATCATAGATTTAATTAGTTGGAAATACTCAGAATAATAAAAAGCCGCTTTCAACCATGTTTCGCAACGTGCCAAGTTTGGCAGTGGTGGTTCGGGAATACAAGGGCACCGTTTATGAAATTCTCGAATTTATTTGGGCGATTTGAGAAACACATTTATAAAATTTGCTATTAATAATATTTTCAAGTGTAAAGTATAAAACTTACACATCACATGTGAAAGTCTCTGAGAGTTGTGTTTTCGAGATCGGCCTTCAAGATAGTGCTAAATGCTCTACAAAAACTTTCAACCAATAAACTATTTATTTTATGAGCGATTCTGTCATTGTCGCGGTACCATCACTCATAAAATAAACAGTCGATTGGTTGAAAGTTCAAGTTTTTGTAGAGTATCTAGCACTATCCTCGTAATCGCTTCACCCGTACATTTTCTAACCTTTTGCTACCTAATAAAATTGGAAATGTCGGTTTAAGGGGTTCCAGTACACATACTAGTATATTTAAAACAGCAACGCATTACTGTTTGTCTCTTACTATCCATTTGACTCTATTTTCGATTTCTTCGCGTAAAGATGGTAGATAGTTAGGCAACGCTGTCCGAGATGATAGCTTCCAGCTGGAATTGTGTTTATGACAGAAGGATCGAAACTGTCCTTTATTCTAAAAGTTTAACGGTAAACCGCATGCTGTGTTCATTAAAATTTATCATGAGTTCAGTCGTGTTTAATATACAAAACAAATAACAACGCTAAGCAGAGTATCGACGGAAATATTCGGTTCACTGGTTCGGATTTGCCTAAATTTGTTATACAGCGGATCCTGACCTGTCGCGCCGGGATAAATGACAAGTCTCGTTATGAGAAATGTAAGTTTAATAAGCGGATACTTTTGCAATCTCCAAAATACAGTTTATTCTTATAAATAGACTGTTTTTATTACTTGACTTTCTATTAATTCTATATTTATTTTTCGCGACATTCTGTAAAGCGGGCCAAATAAACGCAAAATTTTTGTAAGAACCTTCATCAACATGAAAAATGTTTTTGTAAGTTTTATTGTTTAAAAAGGAATCTATACAGAAGGGTATAGTTTCCAAAAAGTCAAATTTTTGGAAACTACGCTCCTCTGTATTTCTTGAATCGAACACAGAGATTTTGCATAGCACTGCAACATGTGTACAAAAATCTCTATGTATGTATTTTGCTTTTATGGTGGTGCTGTGAGAGAAAGTTGCGTTTCTACAAATTTAGGGGCCAAAGAATTTCATCAATTTGTGAGATTAGGTGTTCGCCAAGCAACTGTTAAACAGCTATCTTGATGTTCTCACTGCATTGTCCATGTTACCATATTACTTCTGCCATTAATTATCCATCTCCGTTTTAGACTTGCTATTACACAAAAGTTCTAAACATTATAACATATTGGGATAACGTGACAGTCATTTCAGCTTCTTCCTCATCTTCGAACAAGTACGACCGCATCATGTCGTGTGATCATACGGTATGTCAAATAGTAAACTTGGGTCCACATGAAGAATGTTTATGTAATTCAAGACAATTCTGGGACGACCAGTACCAGAAATTATGGAAATGCACTTTAATTAATAAATTAATTTTAATAAACGAAGCCGTAATAGCTTCAAAATTCGAGTTCGTAAAGAGCCTGAGTGTGTCCTTTTCGTAGCTGCAAATTCCTATCCGTATTTTAGTTACATTGCAAAGTAAAATACGATCATAGTTTCTTAAATTGTAGTAAGTAGCACTCCTATTTTCACTGTTTTTGTGAAACATCTTCATGATAAATGTTCATAAATCACTGATCATCCATAATCACTATCAATTGTACATGGCTGCCATTACGCGTTTTAAAGTTCATATTTTCTTAGCCACCTTGCAGAATACAATATAAATCAAACTAAAGTTAAAGAGAAAATTTAAATTACGGTGGCAACTTGTAAAACGGACAGTTATAACTTAATTTCTCTTATATTCGCAGGTTGTTATAGTTAACGTCCATATTTTTATACCTTTTTACGGGAAGACCAAGTTATGAAATTTTTTTCCATCTAAAAAAAAATTGTGGCTATCGTAAGTTTTTGACAATGTTAATTACAAACCATTAGAATATTCTGTGTGATTTGGTAACTATAAAATATTCCGTGCGACCAACAATGCCATTTTCGTACGTGCGCTCGCTGTATGTAAACCAAATGTCTTCGACATTGTATTAAGATGATTAGGTGCTAATTAGATACATCTCATTTCATTTCCTAAGAAAACAACCACATCAGATTTTAAAGTATCATTTACTTACACATAAAGGCTCACTAATGTGGTATATGTTTGTAAAGCGTACACGTTATGTGACAGTAAAAAGTTTGTGACGTAGTGCACATAAAGACTGGTATAGGGATTGTAATTAACTTCACGTGCTAATAAATTCACTTCACGCAAGCATGTTCTTAATGCTATGCGTTTACAGCTAATACGATATTAATTGTAGAACAGAATCGATGACATAAATGTAAAAATTCCAAGACAACTTGTGTGTATAATGTTCATGATTCATTGATCAGTGTCAGTCTACGAGCTGGAACTGCAATAAGATACTTTATACATAGGAACTTCGGTATACTTAACGTTTGCCCCAAATTATCATTCAATTACCAAATGACATTACGGAATGTTGTAATGATTCATATGAGTATAATCAAATAAATAGATGGACGAATAAATCTACCAATACATGTGGCAAATTTTAATATATATATATATATATATATATATATATATATATATATATAAGGCTCTTTATTTTTAGATTATTGCTCGTTGAAAACTGTAGATATAAAACAGATCTGGTATAAATTATAATCAACGTCGTGGACCACTTGTTAGTTGTTTCTAATTATTTTTTATTCTGGCGAAGGGAAATAAAACCAGTTGAAAATGTGAAAGCCATGAACCGGCGTTATTTACATGTTCGGTAGGATGGTTGGGGCGTACTTTGTATGCTTTATACACAGAGGGGACCGTGATATGAGCATACACATACTTCTTTCTTATAAGGAGACATCGAGTTCAGGCCGCTGGTATTCGCTAATGTGCCAATTGCACGATCTCACAAAAAAGCCGGTCGTAAGTATTTAATGGCCTTTAAGGCGTTCCATTGTATTACAACCGTTCATGTGTTACATACATACATTCTGTTGTTGGTCAGCCCTTCTTTGTTCTGAATTCGATGCATTGTGTATTATACTGGTTCATTTGAATTTACAGGATACCGGCTTTACAGCAGTAGCAGCTATACAGCCATTTTATATTTATATATGTACATGTTGCATATATATATATATATATAGTGTGTCTCCTGTTTTTATATAGAATATAGTAAATAACGGCACGATTCATTCAACGGTGGACGTATTTACAGAGCATATATATAAAAGGAGATACAATATGCGTATAGTATCCAATCGCCTATTGGTGATCCTGCTGTATTTGTAAAAATTGTTTCATTTGCTGTACTATTTAAAGGCTAAAAGTCAACAAGTGAGCCAATAATTTCATTGCATACATGCGGACACAAATGTAATTTGTATTAAAAATTTTAGACATATTATATTGACCTAGATATTAACAACAGTTACAGAGAAGAGTAGCACAAAATCTGTTTTAGGTAATACACCCTGGCTAAAATATTAGGAACAGGTTTACGACTGAGAATATCAAATTATGTTGAAATCGGATTTGTTACTCTATAGTAATGGACTAAATTTATTACATGTACATATACATACATGCACGATTATGCACACTATCATAGGGCAAACCAAAAACAATTTTCAAGTTTGATGGATTTAGAAATTTCCTTTTCCCCGTAACTTCGTTGAATTTACATCCAGCACAAAATTTATAGAATTAATTAAAAAGAATTAAACCAAAAGCGAGTACTTTGGATAATCAACATGTCTGCAAGAATTACGTAGGAATTAAGATAAAGACGGACTTCCCAAATATTAATTCGTTGTCTTTATAATATTTTATTCTATTCTTATTAACAAGAATTAAATAAAATTTTCATATAAATTCATTAAACAATGAAATTCAATCGTATTCCTAGTATTTTTGCTAGGCTCTGTACAATAAGGAAGTTTACTTATTTTATTTTCATCAACTCTTATTTTACGCTACACTTTTAAAATTAATTAGTCCCGTAGTATTGTAGATAGGGCTTTTAACAAATTAATAAGCGCCAAAGACAATACTATACTTACATTATTTCTATCCTGGGTTGTAAAATTTGAGAATAAATCCTTTTATTAAAGAATTGCCTGTCTCCAACCATTTTCAATACTACTATTTCATTTTCATCGATGCATTTAATCGTGTAGATTCTTCGATTGTGATTGATATTTTCGTCTCAGGTATGCATATTTGTATTATGACTAGGGATGGTTGGTTTTGCCGAGACACATAAAGTGCGTTCGGCTGGCATCGACCGGGACAATTTTATTTACAGGTACATCGTGCAATTGTGTATTAGTTTTGTCGAATCACTCATAGAGTATGCATAGTCTGTTCAACTAACAATACAAATTTGAATGAAAATGTAACGTAAGCGAAAACACAGGTTACAATGGATACGTAAATATGATGCTTTCATTTTGGACATAGTGGTTTACGAAGAACAGAATTGCAAACGGTATTTCATTAATGTATATAATATAATGAGTTTTCCGTTTGCGGCATTAATGAACTTACACTTTCTGGTTGTTTTATTGAATTCGGAAAATCAACTCCCTACACATTTATGTTCGCATACGTGTATGGGTAAGAAAAGACATAAATATGTTAAAATATCAAAGTGTGGGATTTACGTAAAATGCCTTCTATTTAAGTTATAGAATTTTGAAACGAAACAACTAATCAATACATCAATAAGAGGTACTCTTGAATTGTGATAAAAGCTATATGCTTCACTTCTATCCAATAAATCAACGTGCAGTTCTCTCACCATTTTATGTATTCAATTATTATTTCATTGTAATAAGTCTACTTTCTTCAAACTGCTATTGTTCAAGACATACATAGGTATATGTACGTTGAAACAACAAAGTCGCGTTAGTTCAAAATACTTTCCTATTTAATTCTAACGTAAGAGTTCTTGAAACGATCTCTTGTTTTAACATTTTTAAATGTTTGACTCCATTAAACACTAGTTAAATAATTAAATGCATTCATTCTATTATATATATATATATATATATATATATATGTATGTATGTATGTATGGATCGACGTATTGTACTTTCGTATGTTTTTAGATATGTTTTAGCGTAAGAAAGTAAATCGTAATAAATAGAAATTAATATAAAATAGAATGGCGTAAATAAACATGCAAGTAATATACATTTTAGTTTATCAAATTTTCTCATAGACGTTTGTATTATCTAAATAATAATAAATATGTTAGCTCTAGTAATAATTGATGTTTTATATTTCTCAAATTATTTGTTTGAAGTCAACCAAACTCAAATCTATGATATAATCGATTACTTCTAAATGTCTAAGTAATATTTCACTTTCCAAGCATTATCATTGTGAAGAATTACCCCTTTCTGATTGACCGGTGCGAATTTGTATTAAATTTTGATAAAGCCTCTCTCATTGTTCACAACGCATTATTTCTTTAAAATTTTATCATGCGCAAAACTTTGCTTTCCTCGAGTACAAGTCTGAGTTAGAGGATGCGGTTTCAATTTTTTGTTAGGATCTTCTTCAATTTTACATTACGTACGAATTTTTCATTTCGAGTCATAATTTGTTCTAAGATTGGCAGACGGTTGTAACCTGAAAAAATAGAATTATAAATAGCAACACTTTGATTTCGATAGTCTTTAATTAACTCGTGTTGGATGCTTCTTGATCAAACTCGTACATGGCCACGATCATTATCATCATCTAATCACATTTCTAATTAAAAACAGCATTTTCATCAAGCGTTTGCAAAATGTTTTTCACTTTGATAATTGTAGAACTGATAAATGTAATAAATATGTACGATCGGCAACTGTGTCAAACTATGTACATGTTTTAAATAAGTATACAATACTTTCGACTAATTATTAACAGAATCGCGATTTATATTAACGAATATATAAAAACTAACTAAACCCGGCCACGCTTCGCTGAGGCTCAGTCTGATATGAAATGAATGAGAAGTATTCTAGCGAATATAGATTTTTCGAGAAAACAAATTGCTCAATTCACTACCTTGCCTTGTGTTGCTGTGGCTATGTGGAATGATAGGAAATAGAAAAATGATGTACATGTTTGTTTGTCCGTTTTCTGCATAAATATAAAGAAGAGACGGTTTACTGGCTTTCGAGCATGCGACGCAGAATTGCCCATGAGGGAAGCAATCGTTTGCTAAATTCAAACCGCACATTGCAAAGATTGCCTTTGTACTTTATTGATAGTCATAGTGAACGCAAGGCGTATTGGAAATTGAAGTCATTTGAACTCGAACCCCATGTCGATCGGATTAAGCAATATTCGTGGAAATACTACGTCTTCACCTTTATGAGGTATAATCAGAATTGTTGTTGCTTCAATTAGGTTGTTCATACATTTTTTAACTGTTAATCGCATGCTATTGCATAACCTTGTGTGATTGATGCTTCGGAATAATATAGTTGGCACTTTAATTTTCAAATCAGAATGTATGACGGTAATCGAGGAACATCGAGAAAATTAAGAAATTCCATTGGAAAATTCACAACTTCACTTTATTCATCACGGAGTCAATTAATCTATATATTACTGTTTCACCTGCGATTCTGTTTAGAATGATGTTGCTTATATCGTGTACGTCGACATTTTTAGCCGCTAGAATGGCTCTTGCACTCAACTATGCGCAATTTCGATAATTTGTTTCGATGATTTGGAAAACTTTATTTACTATTTCTTGCTTTGAATTACATATGATTAATGAATGTGGTACTATGATTAAGACTATTCTGTTATGACCTAAGTATATGAAGTTCGATCATTGAGATATTGCAATTGTATACGTCTTAGCTATTGATCTAATTGTTCTTGACGATGTTTAGACGATTGTGCTGCTCTTCTTCTTCTCGATTCAACTCGTAAAACTCGTGCTACGGCCCACGTAAGCATAGATGACGATCAATTGGAAAGAAACGAAAGAAATTAATTCGATTTTCTAAGACACACGTGTATTCGAATGCAACGTTGTGACGAAATTTCAAGTTCATCGGTCAACTACTTTTCGAGTTTTGCGAGCACAAACATACGCAGGCCGAATTTTTGTATATAAAGATATATCGTGTTGTAGTACGAAGACGTGGTTTACAATGTAATTTTTTTAGAAGCTTGGTAGGGATATGTAAAATATGAGAATCTGAAAAGCTATTCTGATTGAGTATTGCTAAATACAGATTATTAAGCCAAAACTTGAAGCATATTTTACATACATAATTTTGGTAGAGGTTTTCTACGTGTAACGAATATTACCATTAAAAAAGGTATTTGGGTTTGCAAATGATGAAAATGATTAAGTGAAAATAAGGATTACGGTGTTATATAATTAATGTATTAACATGTAAAGATATTTGTTTCTATGCTACTAGCACTGACATTATTATTTACGACTGATATTATAGAAATTATGTTGCTACTTTAATATGTAGTCTACTTTTGTAAGAATTTTATCTAGTTTGCACTTATTCTCTAACTGTTCGCTTAAGAGCTTTTTTAAATTATCTACATTTTGTGGGAACCAACATTTTTATCATGATACTCAAATATATTGGTTACTACTACAAAAACACTTGGAAATCAGAACATTACAAAGATAGAATATTGTGAATTTCATAGAGGTAAACTTGAAATCCGTCACTTTAAAATATTTTGTTCGTTTGAACTTCGGTGAGTAAAGTGTCATATAAAGCTTTCTCTACTCCAATCCGTGTTTAATATGAAGAACAAATGCTGACCTCTCACGACCCCCAGACCGAACGACCACGAAAAGCTCTCAGTCCTATTAGTTGACAACAAACCGCTGGCCTCTTGAAAATACCACAAAGACGGCGTCTCCACTGCTAAGTACATGACTGTAGTTCTTTACACTTTGAACACAAAATCATGAGTCACTGTGAGAACTTTAATTAAACAAGTAGTAAATTACATTACTTGTACGAGGTTTACCGCTCGGGGGTGAAGAAAATAACCCCGAGGCCGACACGAATAGGTAGACTCTCTAATGAAAATAGACGCAATTTGAGTTTGTATTTCCTTATTAATTTTTGGTCTAGTTCATTAATTAATTCTAGTACCATCTGTTATTGCTATTGTTACTGTTCCAGAATGTTTTCCAGCCGCAAAGTTTAATTTCATTTGGTGGCAACGCAATTATGAATTAAGATAGTAAAACGTTGAGCAGATTGTAGCTAACATACAGCATTGCGCAAATGTTACATTTTGATTTTAATATTCATACTGGGATGCAGTTTTAACACATATTCAAATATCAGATAAATAGAAGAGATCAAGGTAAAAAATGTAATGAACAGGCTATTTTATTGTATTACTAAAATTACAATTTATAATAATAATAATTAAATATTGTAAGTAAGCTATAACTAATAATTGTATTTTTCTTGGTCAATTAATTTGCAGATTCGCGTATATTTTATACAAGTATAAATTGTCAACATATAAATATTTTATTGCATATTTATATTTGTTAAATTATTTAATTAAGCATAAAGCTAAATTTCCTTTAAAAAAATTATGCTACGACATTAATTTAAAGTTAAATGAATAAACTGAGTTATTAACATGAATAAAACTTTAATATTAGATAAGATATCACCACGCATAGCACATGTAAATGTATGTATGTATATCTGGAATCTAAGTGTCTTCTTGAAGTATACAGTAACATTTTTTAGTAAACTTACCACTATTCAAACAAATACCCTATGTCAAAAAAGCATGTGAGCCATTACTTTTAAGACCCCGATACATATTAACAAGTTTATAATGCAGGCATCGATAGTTTCTTGATCTTGTTCAACAAAACTGTGGAATTGTATTGATTGAACTATCTGTGCATACCGCTTTGATGACAAGACTTTGTCAACAATAGTTTCATATTCAGAAAAGCAAACGGCGATTTTTAACGGGATTATTATCACTTTTATTCTAAACAAAATTAGCGAACATATACATATATATATATATATGTACATAAACGACTCCCGTATTCACCATTCAGTGTAAAAAAGTATAGTACATTTTTAAGCGACTGACGGTAATCGACATTCTCTGCTAAAATTGTAATCTGCGAATAATCACTGTAACCAATATATTCGCTCTTCTCTACGATTCATTTCATCACTACCTCCTGCATAAGGGCTCGTCTATGAGGAGCTTAAATGAGTGTGGCAACCACTGCTTGGTAATAATAATAATAATTGATTGATGTATATGTACATACACACGTTATTACATGATATAAATAAATAAAAACACAAAAAACATTTGTGGCTCACAATAAATTTGTCACCAAATACTCTAAAACCAACAAGATTTATACAAAACACCAGAATAACAATGAAAACTTAAAAACACAAAAATGGCAATGTCAAAATTTATATTTTAGAAAATAATTTACTGAATAGAAATAATTCTCCACCAGCATTGTTTTTATTAAACTTTTGAGTCTAATCCATGGTAGGCCCTTAAACCTATCAGGCAAAGCATTGTATATCTTCACAGCCAGGTAATTTGAACTTAGCTGACTTTTCTTAATGCGACGATACGGTATGACCAAACTACTCTGATTAAGTGTTTCATATTCATGACAATCACCATTTTCGCAGAACCTACTTGGCGACTTATGAACAAACTCCAAGCAAGTATATATGATACAAGGATGGGAGGGTCAGTATTTTGTGTTTTCTGAATAGATTTACGCAACTTGTGATATTAGAAACACCACTAAGGGCTCTGATTGCACTCTTTTGCATCCTAAAAACGGCCTCAGTCGCACCAGACGCGGTATATCCTCGAAACGCCACATTTCGTCAAAATCATAGTTTAGTATTGCACTAAACGCAAAAGAAATTAGTTAGAAATGGAAGAAATAAATTAATAAAAACAATTAACGGACACAAATTATAGACGTTAAATATAAAAGTACTAAGTGTATACTGTTTTTTAGAAACACATTGATCAATCAATTTCTATAGGCACAAACATCTAGAATTGTATTTTTCTTTTTATTAATTAAGTGCTGTGCTTTCTTTACAGAGAAGTTCGTGACCTAATTAGGTAACAGTAGAGTTTAATAAAAATAGTAGAGAGATAATACAGACGGATTCTACTATTAGAAAAATAAGAAAAAAGTTTATATAAACGTATATTGCAAAGCAGTTCCATAAAGAATTAAAAGCCACATAAAAATATTCATTATAAATATTCAAAATGATATTTTTCATTTTTTTTCTTAAAAAAATAACAGAAAAGAAGCTGTTAAAATGAAGTCACAATTAATGTTCGAAATGAGCTTTGCGGGGAGTAATACACATCTGAGCTCTTGAATCATGCGCCTCGCGTCCCCAAAAATTCTAGGTGTGCTCCGAATTTGCTGACTGCATTTTTTACTCTCTGCTACAGATCCTCAGTTTCTTGATCTAGCGTAGAATATGCTATTAATTTTAAATGTTCCCATACATAATAATCTAGAGGATTAAGATCAGGGACTATGCAGGGTTCAGCATGAGCAATCTATCCTTCAGGATATACTGCGTTTAAAAATTAACTTGCTGTCAGACAGAAGTGGACTAGTGCACTGTGATGTATAAACCACATATGTCTTCTACTATTTAGTGGAACAGCTTCTAGTCTTTCTGGTAGGTTGTTTTCTAAAAAAAAAGAACGATAATTCTGGACAGAAAATCGTCCGGGTAGTACAAAAGGACCAGTCAAGAAGGCGTCGATAAATGCTGTCTGCACATTAATTGAAGACTTCTGTTAATACCTGAACTGAATAATGACATGTGGATTTTATTATGGTCAGCAATATATCCTGTGAAAATTAATTAAAATCAGTTTTTGTAAAGCCAGTTTATCTGTAAAGAGCACAAATTAAAAAAAATGATCACGAGCGCATGTTTTCTATTCGCAGATATTCACAAATGCCATTCGTCGTGGAAAGTCAGTCTCACTAAGTCCTTGTATTCTTTGTAAATGGTACAGATCAAGTTGGTTAGTTTTTACAATACGCGACACAGCCATATGGTTATTGTTTTTCGCTAGTGCACTTCTTCGAGAACTATCATCTGGATTTTACTGAATGCCATTTAATACATGTTTTTCTAAATTCAAAATTTTTGCAATTCGTAGTTTTCTGCGATCTCGGTCTACCGGTTTCGAAAATCCTGTTTACCTTAATCTTATATGAAATCTTTCAACCATTTTGTCATTTGGTAGAGGAAGGCTTGGGAAAATGTTTGTGTAAAGTCTTCTTATTTCAGCCTATTCAATATGTTAAACCATACGTCAAATGCAGACATCTCTTCAAAAGTATAATTGGCCGTTTATGTGCAATTAATTAAAAAACAGCTTTAATGGCTGATTGACTTAATGAACTGTCAAAATTGAAAACTTCTTTGTTTATTTTATTGTATCGCCTACAGCAGCGATTATTTTGAATAGTTATTATAAAAATCTAAGTAGATGTAATTCTTACGGAACCACTTTACGACATATATTTATATAAACTTTCTTTCTTTTTTTTGTCAGTAAAACGTCTGTGGAAAATAATAAAATGAAGTAAATTTAATGATTTGAACTTATAAAAGTAATTTTATTTCTTTCCACTTTTTTGCAGTAAAGCTTACTTATTTCATGCATTCCATTTATCGATTTTTAATATTCAGGCGTATTATTGATTTTTGGAAGAAGGTCCTTAAAAGTTGAATTTTAACGTATTTCCAAGCAATTACTACAAAATTGTCAAGGCGGATTAACTTAGAATCTGCTCTTTATGTACTACCTAATTTGCCATTGATTATAAAAAAGTAATAGCATACATGGAACGTCAATTAGGCCTTGTGCACGAGCAATACGATTACAATAATGCAAGCTAACAGCGCCAACGATTGGAAGAATGATTAATACTTTGCCTGAAATTCATTTCGACCAAGACAGATTATACATTTAACACAGCAATTATGGACCTACATAATGAATTATTTTCTATAATTCTAGGCGCACAACTGTTCAATCTGCACTTTATCTGCAGACAGAATTTCATGATTTTAGCTTTAGGTGAGGCAGTTATTAGTGACCTATCCTTGGGGTCTAATTACGCCGGCTGGATTGCACCATTTATTATCGCTAACGGCATTTCGACTCTGTAATTAATATAATATTTATCTGCCGGATAGTATTTTACACTGCATATCATCAGGTGTACCCGTGTATGAAGACAACCCAGATATATTGTATTTGATTTTTATTTCAAAACTAACTTCAATTAATTTTGTAATATTTAGTATTTGTATCTCTAAATATAAGGTCCCCATTTTTTTAATTGAAAGATAATAACGAAGAACATCTTGTATTAAGGTAAAGCTAAATAGTAATAAGAAGATAATTCGTCGTTTTATGTAACTAATTTTAAGTCAGTACATGTAGATTCTGGAAAAGACGGTATGCAAATAACAAATTTTCTTTCAAGTTATTGTAATAGTTTAATAATTTCATTATCTCCTAGTTACTCCGTGCAAGCCTTTAATTTTAGAACTTGCTTTATATTTAACTATTTTCTTTAAGTAATTTTTTTAAGTAATAATGCGTGAACTTTACAATATGCACAGTTTGTCGCAAAGAAAACCGAACTTTTTTAAAAGTGTAATTCTTAGTGGCGCCATCTATGAAAAGAATATGCGTCGGTAAGGTAAATCATTCTCCAAACTTATGTCAAAATATCATGACATTTGCATCATTAGAAAAAAAGAAGTTGCGCATAAAGTCACAGTGTGTATTTGTCATTGGTCGAAAAACGAATTTTGAACTAAGAGCAGATATCAAGTTCTGTTTTAAACTCTGCAAATTCTTTACTAAAACGTTTAATTTGATAAAACAAGTGTATGCTGTTGCGTATTTATCACGTACGGGTGCGTATGAGTGGTATAAACGATTTAAAAGCGGCCCTATAGGACATAAAGGACGGCGAACACCCTGGTGCAAAAAAATTAGTGGTCACGGAAATTAACATCGAACTTGTGTGAACCTATCAGAAATGGACCGAAATCCTCATTGCGACACGTGGGAATGGAATCAAATATTTCCAAAGATTCAATTCATCGCATTTTGACACAGCATTTGGGTCTGAGAAAGATTTGTGCAAGGTTTGTGCTACACAAGCTAAATGCATTCAACATTTTACAGACTTGATTAAAGACTCAAAGAAGGACGAAAACTTCCGGTATTCTACTGCAACTGGAAAAGAGACGTTGTGTTTTCACTACTTTGAATAAAATAAATGAATTTTACCAAAATAGTAAGCTTATGTTTTTATTTTAAAAAAGTTGAGTATCCTCTGCGACAAGACATATACACACATATAAGTGGAGCGGGCTCAAATTGAATCTAAATTGAGCACCAGTGGAAGCAAAAAAAATGTTAATACGTTCATCGTAGTGAAAATAATACGACTTTATCTAGAACATAAGACCTGAGAAAGAATACAATTTTTCGCTGAAACGTCCATAAATTAACTTTAATAATAGTGGACACATTTATGATCATAGATCATTTACTTATTGTTAGGCATTCAGAGCTTCATATACTGTATGTATTGTATAAGTTCGAGTAGGTTAATAATAGCAGACCTGCCCTTATTATTTTTTATTATATAATTGATAAAATCATAATCGCATAATAGCTGGTGACATGCAGTAATTCATAGTGATGCGCCAAAATCTACCTTAGTAATGCTTTTAAAATAGATCAAAATATTTCAAGCAGCCGCGTATTGGAGAGGAGATCAGTATTTTTTGTTTCATTTATTTATATGTTCAATCAGTACTGTTGTAAGAAAACATGCAATATATAATACTATGTGATTCGAATCATCCAGTAAGAGTATATATTTTTAAATCAAATTTTGTACAAATGTTTTTTACTATGTTGGGAATAATAAATGATTAAATTTTCATTGACAGATTCCTACATTTTGTATAGAAAATTTAGTAATAAGTTGTTGCTCCACGTAGATGATTACATTCTGATATTCACCCAGGCATGCTTCTAATAAGATGCTCTATGGGTTCATGTTGCAATCGATTCAAAGCAATTTGTAAGGCATCATGTAACTGTTGTAAGTTCATTGGAAGTTTAGGAAGTATACCAACTTTCCGTGAAGATACACTTACTATGTTTTGGAATCATTCGCTTTACTATTTAGCGTTTTACCTGTAATTCTATTAACTAGATGTAAACCTAGGTATTTTCGCATTCTATATTTCATGCGATGTGAACTGATTTCTTCTCTCTTACAAATTCTTTCATATTTTTGAACTTTCTTGGATTTTGTAAATATATTATCGCTTTGTCGTCAACGAACATGGCTGTGAAAACCTTTTTTGCCGATTGGAAGATCGGCTTCAAAAAACGGGAAACAACGTAATAACAATTAGTCGTACAATTAGTCCAATAAACATACTGTGAACTTTTGTCATTGTAAAGGCGATTGTTTGGTGTAAATATTTTCTTGAGTTTATATTTATTTTTTGGTTCGCCAAATATAAGAAGACTTAGCTAAAGTAGTGCGAGACTTTAATATAACAAACTTAAAAAATAGTTTGACAATTGAAGATTAGTACGTTGTGTGAGAAACAAGCAAAAGGAAGATACAGGTGACTAAGGGATGTAAGTCTTTTAGTAAGTTGAGATCTATAACAAAGAGTGAGTCATAATATTGCATAATATGGGCAATTTAATATTAAAACTGTGTTCTTAGGAAATCGATGCCAAACATTAATGAATTTAACATTCGACTGGAAACAAATTCGTTGATGTTTGTACAGTGAAATGATAAGTCAGGCTAAAAGGATGCGTAAGTATTGGAAATAATAGAAAAAGGCTTAATCAAGCTAAGGGACACCAGAAGTCGACTACGAAAGTAATAACGTGGAGTACTAAGCAGTCTGACTGTTTACTGCCTTAGAGATTAAATTGCAATATAATATAGTTGCTGTGAAATCATTTAGAGGGAGAAATTCGTAAACGCATCGGTTTGTAGGAGAAATTATTGGGACGGTTTGTAAAATATTTGACATAATTGATAATTATTTGGAACAACCAGTGCAGCGAATATTTCGAATCTACAAAGCACCAATACATTGAAAATATTCATATTACGCAAAAAATTTTTAAATTTTACTTTCCATTTCCGTATTTTAAGATTTGTTAATTAACCATTCAGATAGATTTCTCACATACATTTTTTATTTACTTTTGTAATTGACGGAACACTGAATGCGCCACAACTCATGATTGATACTATACATATCCGAAACTATGATGCCGGTGCACATTATTTTAAAAGAAGGCGTCTAAAAACACAATACATCTAGGATTAATAATTCTACATATTTCACGTGGGTAACAAAACTAAATTGTCATCTGTATAACTTTAATCGCATAAATAATTTTTTTCATTACTTTGTTTATTCATTTATTCCAGCCCACTAGCATGATACGGTAAGTATTAAATTTTAGACGCAAGCATATGTGTTCCTACATAAGTATAAATAAATATCTCAATTCAAAAATACAATTATTGATAATGTCTCTTCATTATATATATATATATATATATATATATATATAAGCACTGGAACTAGCGAACCTTAATCACCGACGTGATTTATAACGGAAAAGAGACCGTTTCCGTGTGGCGCCTTTACTTTTGATGTGATGTTCTGATATTTATTATCGGTTTCCACAATCTAGACCTAAATAGGCAGGTCCACTCTTGTGTGTGTACAGACAATAAATAACAAAAGGGACTGTATTTACAACTGACAAATTTATCAGGACCGGATGGGAATTGATTTCGGATAGAGAGATTTCAAAATGAAGAGATATTTATTTTGTTTTAACCATATAAGTATTCAAAAATATCTACAAACACAAAAATTAAATTCGGAATGTTTTAGAAATTGTAATATTTTTTCCGTTATAAAATTTTAAATAATTCTGGCTCTTTGTAGATTAGTAATAACATAAAACTAACTGTAAGTTTAATTTAAGTTACTTCCAACTTTCCTTTTTACCAATCGAAGTCTTTAAAACACAATTTTATACTAGGCAGGCGAGTAATATCTAAAAACTGTAGCAAAATACAAAAGACTAAAACCCTTTTAAAGTAGATTCATTTACTATATATTACGAAAAAATTGTAGAGGAAGTATAGGAATTTATGTAGTATATCAGAGCGAAGCAGGTAAATTCTTCAGATGTATTATACGAAAAAAATACATTTACCAGACTTCGAGGCTCCCGGCGGTGATAAGGCTTCAGCTTATGACCGAGTTATCAGCCTGCAAGGTTTTGCAATGCATATTGAATTGTTTTCCAATACGGTATATGTAACTATTAAATATTACAAGAGATAGAAATGAAACACCCAATCAAATATAATCAGCAAAGGCCTGCTTTAATTTTGAAGAAAATTATTATATTTGCTGTTGTCAATAACATAAAAGTTTAGTAAAATCACTAGGCTACCAAAAAATAAAACACTTGCTTAATATTTTTGGGAAGCGTGAGCATCCCCGAGCTATAAATCCTTTATTCCGGCAATCTTCTATTAATCGTTATCCATATATGGATTAAGTAGCAAGGTTGAAAATGTACGCGATTTGTCTTCTGTAAGAGGTCAATTCCTTAAATGAAAAAATTGTTATTAATATACCAACGGTGCCACAAAGTTTTCATCAGAATTTGAAGTAAACTTTTGTACATATGTTGAAATTGGAAATAAAAATTGAAACAAGAGTTAAGATACAATAAACTCTTGGTGATTAGACTTTTTTGTTGTCAATAATAAAAATTTGGCAGAAGAATGTAAACATAACTGAACATCATTTCAAGATGGTGAGTATCGTGGAAGGCTAAAACAATATGTTGTGCTGAATGATCATTCTGTAAAGATTTAGCGGCTAGTGAAATGCCTCAGATGAATGGGTAAGATACATTTTACATGAAAATTTATACATAAATAATCTTTCAGTCTGACGCCGCGATTGTAAACAATGAACCAAAAACTTCAGACATTTCAACACAATGCTTTGGCTTTTCTAACATAATTCCTCTATGAATTTTTGTACTGTTGAGGAAATCTAATTCCATTATTACATACTCGAGACAAAGTAGTAGTTTAAACAATAAATAGAAACTAGTTTAAACACTTCGAAAATATCAAAAACAGTTCCATCATCTGTGACAAGAAATAACTATTATTTTCCAAGGTGTGGTGTATTACTCATCGACTATTTTAAAATAGGGACATTATTACAGGAGACTGTTATTTATTTATTGTTGACACTAGTCAAAAGTAAACGACCACATTTAGCGGAACTAAAAATTCTGAATCATTATGATAATACATCAACGTAGTGATTATTAACTATAACGGCAAAAATGTTTGACCTATTTTACTCACGGTTTCCACGCCTACTTTTGTTGATCAGACTTGGTGGTTTTTCTTGGTTCCCTATATTAAAATAATAAGTTTAGTTAAGTTTGAACATAGCAAGACTAAATGTGTAGACTTGCAAGAAAATATGTTGAAAAATAAATAATTACTTTGTAAGTAAAATTGTTTGCTAGTTAGATCAAGAACATTTCATTTCACTCTCATAGAAGCTCTTGTGCCAGATAGCTACTTACACCATAATCGGCAATCAAAGTAGTGGATATTACAAACCTATATATTTGAATTCTAAATGTAAGAAATGACGCTTTTTACAAGTAATTGATTGCATAGCTTCTTGAAAACGGGCAAAGATTGCCTTGTCTACTGATGGTTTTTGTCGCAAAATGTTGCCGAACTTGAAATCAAAGTTGACCTGGAATTCGATGTTTGCTCGATACATAGCGCCAGCGTACGGAAGAACAATGGGTTCCAAAATTTCATACAGACACCTCTGAGCAGTCAGGTTGCCATTCTTTATCACAAAAAGGTCTGTATGACTTGCACTTATCCTAGCCCATACCATTACACTCCCACCTTCATATTGCGGCCTTTATCGAACAAATTGTTGCTGATTACGTGTTCCAGGTACACGTCAAATTAAAATGAGCCCTGAATTTAAGGCAAATCTGGATTCGTCACAAACTAATACTTGGGCCCAGTCATCGTGATTCCAATTTATATGCTGTTCAGTCCACATTTTTCGCAACCTTTTATAAAGAGCAGTTAGTGGAACCCATACTAGGGGTTTTCGAGCATTCACGCTAACGTTATGAAGTCGATTTCTTATTGTTTGAGTTGGTACTACTTTTCCCGTAGTAGCAGTAAGCTCACTTCTAAGTTACGTTGCGTTATTCGTGCGGTTTCTACGTGCAAATACTGTTAGGTATCGATCACCTCTTAGTGTTGTAAATGCTGGGCGTCCTTGTCCTCGTCTTCTCTGAACATCTCCAGTTTCTGAAAACCGATTCCACAAACGCGAAATCTCACTTTAGCTAACTGCAAGAACTTCAGCAACATCTTGCAGTCTCTGTCCACCTTCCAATTGACCTATGGCTCTCCAAGCCTGTACATGAGTCAAATCGCGTTGCCTTTTCATTATTACCCGTAATTACAGTTAAAAAAGTTAGCTATGATTCAGAAAATGGTAAAATCGAACTGTAGTCAAAATCGTTCGCAGACTCGCTTTTATACCAACAAACAGTGACGGTTCGCGCAGGTGCTGCACCGAAGCACTGTACAAGTTGAAACATGTCAATGCATTCTGTTTCTTGTTTGAAAGCGTTGTAATTGCAATATAAAAATTTTTACGAGTCTGATATTTTTCATTTATTTATTTTGTTATTATTTTTTCAAATATCCTCTAATTATTTTGAGCAGTGTAGTTTATCAAGTGTATAAAATATGCCTATATAACTGCAATGTTGCAAATGCAACATCATTGCATAATATCCTAAATGTCTTAAAGAATTTTATCGGAAGGAAATCAGCTTTTTGATAGTAATGTCATCAACAGAGTTTGCTTTGAGCTTTATAATTGAAACTATTAGCGAACAAAAATAAAGGCAATAAAGTCTTACCATTTACGAAATTATCTAGTTAATATAATTGTTCAAAAAACAACGAACTATACGCGATTATGTATAATGTCATGGTTTCATTTCAAAGACAAAATAAACTTTTCATTTTTGCGTCCATGAATCAATCGAGATTTTTCAATACTCTGCATACTTCTCTAACGAATAAGATTGATAAGACTCACTTATTCTCTAAATGTACATACACCTTTGAAAATTAATTCAGTGAAGGATCTTGGCATATTGTTTGATAGCGGCTTAAATTCCAATTTACATATTCAACACATATGTCTTTCAGCGTTAAAACATTTGATATCGGATCGAGAATTGAGTATACTTGTTTATTGGAATAACATAGAATTTAATCTGTGCCATATCGAAGACAGCAACATAGCACACTTCTTTGCATAAATAAATCAGTGGTCAGCAATTTTTCAGTACATTTACTCATCGTCGGCTTTCGATGAGTAAATGGACAAATATTTTTTGGAAATCCTCATTAAGTCATCTTGCAGGGAACGATGAACCGACGTATTTAGTTAAAGTCGATAATAAAAACATACCACAGTATTTTTATTCTATTATTTATTTTTTATTTTTTTGCATGTACTTTGCATCTTCCCTTTAATATTTGCCCTTTGACTGGATTTCACCTGTTGAGAAATAAATTATATTATTATTACATAATAATAGTCCGAAATAATTGTGCTAACATTTATAATACTTGCTTGTTTTCATATCTATGGATGTTGATTACATAAATTTTATTCTTGATGACAGTTTACAAAGTTAGCGAAAATAGTCTGGAAACCTAAGAAGTTCAGTTTCTCGTTAAATTTAATTAATAAATAATTACCAATATCCACCAGAGGCCCGTTATTTTATGTATTATGTGGGAGAACATTTTTTTATAAACATTATGCCAGTATATGTATAATATATATGTATACTACTTTGTGTGTGTTCCTCCAAATATGACGTTAGATGATGATAAATGCACTAGGTGAGTGTAATTCATATGTGACCGTTAATTAGTGGGTTGGTAATAAACGACGCGACCCGCTGATTACGAAAACATTAATACATATTAAGAATATATTCGGGACCTGGGCGAGTCTAATATGTTAGCACGCGATACTAATTTATTATTATGGTCAACCGGCGACTGCTCTACGGTCAGAACTTAAATGTGTGTATGCAAGTATGTATGTATGTCTGTACATACATACATAGAGAATAGAAAATAGGTCTGTTGGAGTAGCGCGTAACTGCTCAGCTTCACTGATTTTTTCAAACAATTTATAAAACGCCTTAATCGCACTGTTAGATTAGTTGTAAGTGTTGACATGTATCAATTTTCTTGGCATGGTGCCGCTGTTTATAAGGCATTGTATAATGATAACTTAATTATTAGTGGCGTTGTTGGAAACGGAAATATGGTACTTTAAAACGACGCGGTGCTATTGTGGTTAATAATTTAAGTATGTTATAAAGTAAGGGCTTTTAGACAATTAACCATCTTTTCACCAATTTGTTTGTTTAGGATCCGTTGACATTAAAAGACGTGCATTAAAATATAATATAATTTTTTTTATATTTACCATTATTAACTGCTAACTATTTCATTACCTTGCTTCACAAAACATTGCCTTCAGTTATGCTCCGTATTACTTCTCTAAGTTCGTAATATACGTGTTTCTCCTCCGGTTCCTGCCATATCACATCCCTTTGCATGCTCTCTAAAGCTTTTTCCATTTCTGTTTTATGTAATTTAATTCATGCTGAATATAAGATCGCGTGCACTTTTTCAAGGTCCAATACTGTATTGGCTTTCATTTGCTATATTTTTGTTCATGCCTTAGCCTTTTTTCTAAAGTTCTTTTATATATTGGCACAATTCTCCTAAATTATCACACATATCGCAATTATCTTTTTCCATTGATACCAAAAGATCCTGACGGTACCCTAACCTCGATATAGGGCGCTAAGATAATCAAGATTAATACGTTTGACAAGTCTGATCAAATAACATACAGAATTTCAAATTGATGTCATATAGTTGTTGCTTAACACACTTCGGAAGCAAATAAGTTCGTAGTTTATTGTGAATACGGGAAAGCAAAAGAGGAATCGAAACAATGGTCTTTCGTTGATGAACAAACATCAAAGTAATCCAAAGATCGGAAAGATTTTAGATACGGTATTTAAGGATTCGTACGGTATTATTTATATCGTTTATTTAGAAAACGAAAGAACTATCACAATTATGTTAAAAAATGATAATATTTGGCGAAGAAAAAAGTGTTGTTTCATCGGTCTAACGCACTAGTTCATTTGTTTTGCAATTGTAACCTCTAAATCGATTCATCTAAATTAGGAACTTCTTCGGCCGCGTCCCTCGTATGAGCTGGATCTGGCTCCCTGATTTTTTAATTTTTCCCAACTAGAAGGTCATCGCTTGAATAGAGATTTAATTGGCGGAGTTTCAAAGATCCTTGATTTTGGAAGATATGATAAAGTTAAAATGCGATTATTTGTAAAAAATCACATTTTAACTTTATCATGTCTTTCAAAAACAAAAAACGTTTTTTGCATCAACAATAGTTTCTCATATTCAAATATTTAATAAATAATTAAAATAAAACTAGACTTTAACTGTTTGACAAATTTATGTCTTTTGTCAAGACACTTTAGCATTATCTCAGAATAGA
Organism: Dermolepida albohirtum; assembly: GCA_031893035.1. NCBI lineage: Eukaryota > Metazoa > Arthropoda > Insecta > Coleoptera > Scarabaeidae > Dermolepida > Dermolepida albohirtum. Next base: position 949,152 of record JAVIWB010002317.1, on the reverse strand, counting down.
ATAGAAATGATATTTTATTATTTTTATTTCTTCTTTTCTATATATTATATTTGGTATTTTCTACAGCAGTGCTTCATGTTTAACGGAAAACACCCTATGTAAAATAAATGATGAGCCAAGGCGGATGTAAATGTAATTACTAGGAGAAATCTTGGATATACATATTTAAAGACAATTTTCTCTAATAATAACAAAACAACACCTAAGAGTACTGGACTTGTATTGTGACATTATGATTGTAATGTATGTATCTGTATTCAACAACAAGTTTGTGAATATTTCTCCCAATTACGCAGTATGTTGTATTCTCGTTGGAAATTCTGAAGAGTCCTCTTCTATGTTAGATATACATACATATTTTCCATAAAGAGAAAGAAAATTTTTCGCGTGTAAGTTTCTATTTCGTCTACTGAGTTTTCTTTTTATACAGTTTTTTCTTTACTTTATTACTGTTGTTTAATAATTTTGACGATTATAAGGCCGCAACTTACTTGCCTACTTAAAATTACATTTACAAAGTATTTTTCGTAAATATTAAAATTCTTTACAAATGCATGAGCATGTTTTTATACATATCATCATACTTCAATGAGCAGTGTTTCTGACACCCATGACTTTATATGGAATTGCAACTCCGTCGTTCATAAAATTATGAGGGTGAAATTCGTATACCTATGCAATATATCGTAGTCAATATGTATCACAATAATTACAGTACCTGGCAGTACTTTGCAACATATGATGGAAGGTACTTCCTTTCATGTGGCGCCAACTAGTCGGATATTAATATCGATGAGTTGAGGGGTAAACTTCCCTCACGGGAGCTGCTATTACCATATTCATGGCCGAAGTTGATCGTCGTACACCGCACGTATTCAGTTGACGGAAACCACTTGAATTCTTCATAGTTGTCGATTGTTTACACTACGGCATAACAAAATGAGTTAGACCTCTAGTCTTCGGTGCATCGCCTACTAGATCTATATATACACAAAGAGCCATTCAATTCGAAAATTTACAATAGCTTCGTGTGTGGTATATAAAGTTTGTGTGGTGATTTTTCTTCAATATTAGAAAGTGGTATATTTAATCGTGTATGGGTTATCTAGATTTGGTGTGTGAGTGCTTTTCTTCGTCTATATATATATATCGGATGCTAAGCTGACGATTTTTGATTAGAATAAAATATGCAAGTGCTCGTTATAAGATCCACAAACCATTACCTAAGACTTGTGTGTGGGAATTAAAATTATGAGGTTTTATTCTAATTAAAACAAGAAGATTTGGAATTATATAGACAAAATGTATAATTACAAGTCAGATTATGCAAGAATACATTGATTTTAACTTAAAAAATGCATGCTTTAGTGACGTATCTTGAACGAAGAAAAGTTGTGAAATTGCTTTCACCAATTTTCACTGGATTCTATTAATATTTTGTATTTTATTCCTTTTCCGAGAAAGGCTTGTTGAACATAATGATGATAGTTTAATAGTATATGTAAATTTTCCCAATCTACAGTAACAACTCTTGACTCCGTTTTTCAAAACTATGAATATTCAAGCAACCATGCTTAAGTAAATGTGGTTTTTTCCTTAGCTTTCAGTTCTACAAATTACGGATTATTATATCATAAACTTTAACTAGTAAAGTTTCTGTGTTTAATTTAATTTGTATGTACTCAACAACTCTCATATTTAATACGCATTTACCGCTATTTATGTACCACCTTAAGTTTCTAAATTTGATCCAAAGTTAATTTTACTTCTTATTAATGACTTCTTAGTTGTTTCACTATTCTCTGTTCAAATGCGATTTTGCGAGGAAGTTACATGATTTGGGTGTAACTCTTCTTTCTGCGATTATATATTTTATTGGTGCACATATATATATATATTATACACATTCATTAATATAATAATTACAATTGATGTTTTCGCAGGTGAAGTACGAAAAATGCGTTTTTCAGATGAAGTTCAACGTACGGAGGTTACTCGACGTTTAAATGAGCTCTCCCTTATTTTCTTCTGGAGCGTATTCGGCCAAAGTGCACCCGGAACGTGGAGGTTAAGTTAATTTGATATATTGAAACTAATTCTATATGTACAAGTGTATATATACATATATCTATATATATATATATACATACAGTCATGTGCACGAAAGTAGCAGTAGTCTTAAATTTGTTGCAAAAACAATTGATACGTTAAAAATAGAAATTCATGTTTATTGAACTTTGTATTCCAAAATGTTACATAGCTGCTATAACAATAAATGAATAGGTTTCTTAATACCAACGAGAAAATAAAACTGTTTATATTCTGGGACAAGCAAAATAGTTTTATTTTATTGCTTGACCTTTATTGTTTATCACCTACATGTCTCTGCGGAAATCGATTGCTGTTCGGCTTTCTATATTCTCCACAGATCGTCAATATTTTGCGGCTTAGCAGCAGATACAGTCTTTTTCAACTCTACCCATAAATTTTCAATGGGGTTTAAGTGTGGCGATTATGCCGGACAAGCCAAAACGCGAACGTTATTATCTCGAAACCATGTTTTCGCTTTACAAGAAACATACTTCGGATCGTTATCCTGCGTACACAACCATCTTAGTGATATTTCTTCCTTTGCATATGGTAGAAGCACAGTTTGTAATATGTTCACATAGACATCATCATTCATTATGCTTTCTATCTTGTGTAAAGAGTCTACACTATACCACGAAAAACACTCCCACAGCATGATGCTTGAGCCTCTGGTTTTCGTACGTGTTGTTGGTATGCACCGTAATTAAATAAAACTATTTTCGATTCATCGAATCAGAGTACATTAGGCTACGTCCCATTGTACGTGTTCATGAGTAAATGGTTTATTTAATAATGCTACATTCTTAGGCCTTCTTGCATGTAACTTTCCTTGAATCAATCTTCGTCTAATAGTAGAGGTACTTATAGAAAGGTGTAATTCACTTTTAATTGCAGTTTAACTTATGAACGGTGTCTTCTTCGCACAAGTTGTAATGTTTCTGTCTTCTCTAGGGCTAGTTTTCCTTTTTCTACTACGATTTTCTTTCAGTTTTCTGCAGTTCTTAACGTTTGCAATCATTTTCACAGAACATGTGAGCGTATTTTGTGTAAACTTGTAGCTTTTGCCTTTATTAAGTAGTTCGCGTATAATTGCTCTTTTTGCCGACAAACAATATTTTGCTCGGCCCATATTACAACAGAAATGGATAATTAAATAATTGCTGAATTATTCTGCAACAGATAGAACTTTATACATTGCGTTTAGTGCCGTCAGCTATGGTAGTATTATTCTAATGCACAGACAAATAACAGCGCAAGACTTGAAAGCTTAGTAATCCTCCCTCATATTCGGTACTTTACGGGAAACTATATATCATATATTCAGGAATTTTAAATAATTTCAATATAGCTGCATCTGAATTGTCCATTGTAAATTTTATTTACAAGTATTAATCTAGGACTGCTATTTTCATGCACATGACTATATACATATATATATATATATATATATATATATATATATATATATACATATATACATATATACATATATACATACATACATACATACATACATACATACATACATACATACAAACATACATACATACATACATACATATGTACATACAAGTAGAATACTTGGATACGATCTGAACTGATCTATATTAAATTAATTCTTTACATCACGCATATTGAATTAGTTTCGATATAGCAGGTTAACATAATCTCCACGTTCCGAGTGCACTTTGGTCCGAATACGCTCCAGAAGAAGATTAGAGAGAGCTCATCGAAATGCCGAGTACCTGAAGTTTCTTCTCAGAATCTGCTCCGTACGTGAAACTTCACCTGCAAAAAGAATTTGACATATCTCATCCGCGAAAATATCAATTGTAATTTATGTATTAATTTATGTATATAACACAAAATTTGTGTCATTACTGTTTTATCTCCAAACGAGCGTGTTTTCATTTTCAGTAAGTTTCCAATCACTAATTTAGACTGCTTTGCTTGCGCAATATGTATCAGAAATTCTGGATAAGCATATATAAGTAGATGTGATCTATACAGATTTTCAAAATGCGTTCGATAGGGTTACTTCTGAACAAACTTGTTAAGATAAGATTTTCGAAAGCATTATACGATTTATTTCAACCTTATCTTCTTGGTAGAAAGCAGTATGTGGAGTACTTTGGGAAAGTGCCCAGGGTCTACACTCTCACTTCTGGCATAGCGTAGGGTTCGAGTTTGGGTTCAAAACTATTTCTAATTTTTAAAAACAACATTGCCGATTGTTTACATTGCGGACACCTTTTATTGGATGATGATTTGAAAATTTTTTACAATATTAACACCGTCAATAATAGTACTTCACACACAAAGCAATATAAATGAATTTGGGTTTTAGTGTCAAAAGAACAAACTGCGAATGTTGTTAGTAAGTGCAAGGTGGTGACATATACGAGAATGCACATTAAATATATTTAGTGTCAAAATGTTGTAGAAGATGAGGTGCTCAAGAGGAGCAATAGTAAGATAGATCTGGGTGTTACATTTGACAACAAGATCTGTTTTATTGACTAAATTAATAGAATAATTATATCAGCGTACCGCTTGCATTTTTCTTGTATAGAAATCGCTGCGATATTATTGTTTGATTGCACTTTCTAATACGTTAATTAGATTAGAATATAGTGCCCTTATAAAATGTCCATTCTATCAGCTATATATATATTATAAGTATTGAAAATGTTTAACAGTGGTTTTTAAAATTTTTAACGTACCTGTGTGCTGAAACGTGTCCAGAAAGGGGCGATGAATGTTCAATTTGTTTAAATCGCTTCAAGCTAATGTTTTTGTTGTTGTAAACCAGACGTAAAATTTTTATATGGTATTATAGATAACAGAGCAGATTGTTGGAAGCTTCCAAGTAAAATATTTCTAATGTGATAATTTCGCTATGAACAGACATTTTTTTTATTCCTATCACTAGGACAAACATTACAACTCTACTGTATATTTACTTTAACGGACATAAATTTTAGTTCATTAGGTCATGTTGTTGTATGCATTACAAACATATATTTATTACTGATTATTAATTATTGGTTTATTTTATATATATATATATATATATATATATATATATATATATATTACATCTAACGTAATAATATCATTAAGTGATATACAAGAGAAAATTAATAGTTAACCGTGTGCCTCAGTTCAACAATTTCTACAATTATGCTCCAAGGCAAAACGATTACGGATTTCGGGAGACCTCGATACCTCAAACGTATAGCGGTTGCATTTGGGATTCCTGTATTACTCAATTTGGCTATGATTAACTGTGATCTTAATTGCTAATTTAATTTAAAGTTGCAAAGTTATCTAGCCAATATAGTGCAATAATATTAAGTACGATACTACTGACGAACTAAAAAAGAATTTTACTCGAAATTTATGTGGTTCATTTTGATTTAATGCGATCGATCCGAATTCTAAGAAAAAAATGATCATAAGTTCTAACATGAAGTTGCGTATATTCGCAAATTACGGAAATCCACTGACTTGTGTATTGAAGCCACTGCTTGCTAATCAATCCTTAACACTATCATAAAGGAATGAATATGTTGCACTGGATGACAAACTGTCTAGGGTCTACGAACTGTCAGCAAGCTAGACATTACATGCACGAACAAAAAAAGTATATATTTAAAGTTCTTTTGATCTTAGAACATTCATTTTAGATACTAATTTAATTTTTTAACACTTTTGCAGCCGCACATTAAATATAATGTATAAGTCAAACACCTTTAACATTTAATACGTAAAAATCGGTAATTATTTCTGTTATAAAATCATGCTTTTACGATTCAATAAGGTTTTGTGAAAATTAATATTTCGCTTTAGCATGATAATTTTAAAAACATTTTCCACTATGCAATATTGCTCGCGAGGAGAACATAAATGTTGTTGAGCTTTTCTTGAAAGTGGAGCATATTCTGCATGATCTACGGAGATTTTACGTAAATGTGAACTGGTAACCATTAACTAAGCAAGATCATATAAACGTGATAGCAGCTGATAAAAGTTGTATAACTGAATTCATGTAAACGCCAAAGTGTTAAATTACTATAATAAAACTACAAAGAATTACTAATATTGTTCAGGAGATATAAAAGAAATTCACTATTAGAGCGGAAGATGAAAAATATACGATTTTTAACGTCAGAAAAGAACTATGTATCTACAATTACATGTAATTCACATTGTTTTGTCAAACTTAAATTAATGATGTTTTTTTCTATTTATTTAGTATATTTTATTTTTTGACTTATATTTTACCCAACAGAAATGTTTCCATTAATAGGACAAAAACAAACATACATGACACAAATATGTTTGAGAACTTTTATAACAAGAAGTAAATACAAAATTTCACAAATCAATAATTCTTTACATGTACGAGCCATGATACAAAAAAAGTACCAGACATAAGTAGAGAGAAGATGCAAATATATTAATTCCTTCTACTTGTCCTCAAGTGTCAGTCTAAGTAAAGTTCCCGTAGAGTTATGATGAATGTCTTCTGCACACGTTATTTTATTAGTATTAGTGTACATTATATATAGAGGCGAGTTTAAAAATATATTAGTTTTAGAAGGTGGACAGGAAAACTTAGTATGGTATCAAAATGTATGTATGTATGTATCATTTATACAAGTTATTGGTCTTATATATAAACAATATTTAATGTTTTCTTAGATGTAGTAAATTTTCGTAAATGATTTTTATTACATACATTACTATGGAACTTATCCATTGCGCAAGAAATTTAGGTGAATAGAATATGAATTTAATGTATTGTACATTACTATTATGTAAACTATTGAGGCAGTGCATCTGAAAATTACGCGTCTATTAAGAAAGTCAAAAGAATATAAAAAAAATTGCATTTTTACCATGAACTTTTTGTAATAGGTAACAACTTTGTTATAATAGTTTATTAAACCAGAGAGTGTAGAGAATCATATAATGTTCATTCGCATAGAAAAAGATAGAACCCTAACAAAAATGTAAATAAAAGTAATAATAATTTTATTTGTTTACTCAAGAGATTAACAAGTGTGATTACATGCGAAAATATAATACACTATAATACATGTTTATTATTCTTTATTAACAAATCAAATAATTACATGTAAAGCATGCATAAATAGAATATGTATATCTAAATATAATATGAACAAAGACTGTGCACGACTGGTATTAATGCAATTAGAAGGCAATGATGACGGTGATTTAAGGTGAATAATCGACGAAAGAATTATATGCAGTAAAGCACTTTCTTTATATGTACGTAGGTATGTTCTCTACAGTATTTGTTCTGCTAGTAACACGGATTATCTAATCTAGATAGTCTCGAAATTAACTATTTTTCTCTAATAATTTCAAATTACAAAAAGATTGCATAGATGATATCATATATACATATGTTACATTTCTTGGTGGTCAAAATTTTGAATAGAGTATACGTATATAAATTTTTTTGAAATAAAGCTGTTCAAGAACTCTTCTCGGAACAAGTTCTACAGACTGTATCTGTCAAGTATATAGAGGCAATTAAATGAAACAGACAAATTCAAGCTTACGATACATGTACATAGAAAAAATAAATAGGTAATACAGTATCCCGGCGAATTAAATTGACTTGTATTTCTAATGATAAAACTCATTGTCTTTGGTACAAAGTCTGTAGGTTTTATCATTGTTAACTATGTTCATGATATGGTCAACAAATGACACTCTATGGAATCGAAGGTAACATGTTGTGATACATTATATTTTCGCATCACATTGACGAAGAATTGAAAGCAGTATAAAATATATAGCATAGTACTTAATTTCTTAGAGAAGGTAAGTATTCCGCATTTAGAGGTATTAATACACGTGGGTTGTCTTTCAAGTTTTGCATATAAAACTGGAATAAAACAACTTTTAAAGACTTCATTGCTTCTCGAAGTATTACTAATCCACTTTTGCATGCGCTCGAAACAACTCTGGAAGCAGTCGTTCCATTCGTTTGTTGATATGGTCAAAATTACGTTCTTAAAGATATCAGCTGCTCCTTCTGACGACTGGAACTTTTGACCACGCAGTTTTTTCTAGATTTTCGGAAAGGTAAAGAAATCGTTGGGACTTAGGTCCAGACTGTACGAAGGATGGTCCAACAATTCGACGTTTTATTGCGTTAAAAATTCAATTATCTTGCGTGCTGAGTGCGAATTTGCATTGTCTTGGTGGAGGATGATTCACCATTCGGCGTTGGTTTTTCAAACCTCAGCGATGACTTGTGGCAAACAAATGGTTGTATGCCAATTGACAGTAACAGTTCTTTGATCTTGTAGAGGAATTGTTGCTACATGATCTGCTTTTGAGACAAATGTCGCGACCATGTTTTTAGATACATTTCGAGAATGGACGACTTTTGTCGGCCTTTCTTTAACTTGGAACACCCATATGACTGGCGTTTATTTTCTAGCTTGTATAAGAAAATCCAAGATTCATCACCACTGAGAATGTTATACACGTTTTTAGAGTTTCCGGCGTTGAAGCGATCAAGAGCTTTTTGACACCAGTTCACCCTAGTTGCTTTTTGTTCTCCAGTCAACAGATACGGTATATCCAACGGGAAACTAATTTTTTTACACACAATCTTTTACGTAAAATTGCTTAAATTGAGGTCCTTGAAATCCCCAATAACGCTTCAATCTGGCGATATGTCACATATTGATCTTCCTTGATGATCTTGCGCACAGAATCGACGTTTTCCTGAGCGACTGCCATTTTTCGTGAACCTGCTCTTGGATCGTCGCTAAGACAAATTAGTCCCCCAGTAAACAATTGTCCAGGAATTTAAATTGGTAAGTATATCACTACTAACAAATAATAATAATCAGTAATGAGACACTTAATTAACATTATCAACATCTTATACCGGAGTTGGTGATCGAAGTAGAAACACACTCTGTGAACAATTTGATCTGCCTGTAGTTTGTAGCACAAAAGTCTCCAGAGTCTTCATCTTCGTATATTGGTGACACCTTTTAGTGTTTATATGTCAAATGAACATCTTAGGTAGTTAGGTTATAGTTACAGATAATAAATATTAAAAGTAAGCACTAGAGCATTGGTACTAGTCTAAGAATTCCATTGCCAACTGAAGATATATATCACTATTCTCTGCTTATATTAAACAACATATACACCACGTCAATACTTTACTGGCAGATGAAGTAAATTATCGTGCAAAAAGAAACAAAAGATACTACTTATCAGCTCGGCTTTTCTTGATAGAATAGAAAGATATAACAATTCGATTTATTATCGCGCATCTACACTACTCTACTGCATTTAACTATGTTCATGAATAAGATGTTGCGGCATCAGACCAACTATTTTGTATGTTTGTAAATATGAATAAAATTAGTAGTTTTGTACATGTAGCTCTTTATTAAACGTTTCAATGAAAAATGGCGTGGAATTGGTATTTTCCAATAAAAGTAAATTAACTATTGAATATGTGATATAAAGATAAGGAAGCCTAAAGTTGCTAAATTACACGATGTTATTCACGTTTTAGAATATTTGGCGTTTCATAACAATTAAAAAAATTTTAATTTGTAAAGAAAATCAATAAAATTCAAATAGTTTGTATCACTTTTTCATTTATGTTTCGTAATTGTACACGGGAAAGAAAAAAGCTTGATTGTATATAATATTTCTGAAGTGTAAAATTTCTTTATCCCTTAGTAAATTTTGATGATACTCGATTATAGAAAAATATCTTCCTTAATCATTAAATTTCATCTAAAGAAAATGTTGGTCTAGTTACGTATGCATTATGTTGGATAGTAATATATTATAATTATATCAACCCCAGTCATTAATGTTAATTAAAAATGTATCTTATAAATTAATCAATAATAAATCTAAATTGTACACGGTACGCTTAATTTTAATTGATTTCGGTTAGCCTATATATTCTGCTCCTGTCGTCGTATCATCATTCTCTCATTTCCGTGCCCGTTATCATCTCTCCTCACTCTTTCAAAGGAAAGGATAGCTACTCGTCAATACTAAACACTGCCACATCCGCTTTATCTCCCCCAATCTGCACCCCGCAAAATTTCCTAGGCAATTTAATTATTCCGACTTTCTTGCACGAAGCGTTGGTTAACCAGCCGAGTCAGTCGTCTATTTGATGTGAGAATCCGGCATTACTTTATAAATTCATAACAACAAAGCGAGCCCTCGCCTCCAACTTTTGATTTATTCTGAAAGTAAATTGAATGGCAAACATAAACACTTAGTCGTTTTGATTATGAACAATTTAATTATAAGAAGCGCGATGTTTCTACCAGTAGAAGTATTTAGTTATACATGTATGTATTTAAAATGAACAAATATTGACGAGGACGTATTTTGACGATAAAGTAAATCAGTATAAGAATTGAATAAATTCATTATTGAAATTCCATGCAAACTATGAATTTAGGATTATTTTGACTGTTGTTGCAGTTTTTAAAACCACCTAAAAATACTTTACATAACTTCAATATTTATTGTGTCTTTAGTATCAAAATTATTGATTATCGTATTCGTCCCTCTGAAACGCAACCGAAATATTATACTAGCTTTGTTAAAATATTAAGTTCTGAAATAATTCATTACCTTTTCGTAAAAATATGATATCACAATGTCTTCATTGAATTTTAATGAAAATATGTGCTGATACAGTTGCAATACTGTATATAAGATGTTTTAACCGGAAAAATATAGTAACATTTTGTTTCCAAATTTAATCAAAAAGCAAAAAAATGTGCTAAGAGGATACGAAGATAACAATGTAGTGTTCCGTAAGCTCTTGTATACACAGATCAGTTATAAACACGTATCCCACTTTTTATTAAATATGTATTTACATACAAATAATAAATACATGCTTTGAAGACAATCTTGTAACTATTGTTAAAATATAAATTTTATTTCTCTAAGTAAGACTATATAATATTGCGAAGGTATGGGTAAAAATTAATGGTGTCTATGTACAACGTTTGATACAGTCTAAAGCAATTTTGTCTTTGTACAATTGTTGGATAGAAATTAGATAAGACATGAATATATTAATTTATCTACTAATACATCTCAATATATAAAATATTTCACCACCAGGTCTTGTATATAACTTTAATAACGATAATTTTATTTTGAACGCTCTGTTCCAAAGGAATTCTAGACATTGCAGTGTTAATAAGAATAATTTAATCGGATAATATTGAAATAGGGAGTAACACGTTGTCCTCAATATTATTCAGTCTACTGCCGCAATAAATCAAGAGGGAGGCTAAAATTAACAGAACGCGACTAATTCATCAAAAAAACATCAGTACCTTGCATTTGTGGCTGATGCAGTAGTTTTAGCCAGACGTTAGAAGGAATTAAAGGAAACGATGAAGATCTTGGAAAAGGAAGCAAAAAGCAGCTGTGGTAATGTATGTGGAGTAGATTGATGAAAATTCAGAGAAAGAAAAAAGAAAGGATACTTAGTAGTGAAAGCAAGATTTAAAAATTTAAGGAAGTCGAATAGTTTATGTATCTGGAAACTAAATTTATAAAAATGTCAAGTAGAGAAGTAAATTCAAGCACGAATAATTTTGTGATCTCAGAAAGGGTTTTGAAGAGCATATCCAGGAAAGCAAAAATATGATTCTACAAGATAGTCGCAGTTGCACGTAGAACATGGACCTTGAGTCAAGCAAAACAAACGCAATGGGCAGTATGGGAAAAAAGTGTTGAAGCAGATATTTAGGGAAAGGAAAGTGAAAGAGAAATGGTTTAAAAGAATGAATTAAAAGATGAAAAAATAGTATAATGAAGCAAATGGTCGCACAGAAAAAGCCAAGAATATGAAAAGAAATCGTATAGCTAAGTATACATTAAAGAATCTTAAAAAAGTTTAAAAACTACGCTCCCGGAGAATGGGGTAAATATTGTCTTACGAATTCGTGCATTGTCTTACATTGTATTATTACTACTACACCGTAAGTAATTTGAAAATTTAATTTAGAAGAAAAGAATTTAGTAATATGATAATTACAAAAATTGAAATAATAAAGTAGTGAAAATAACTAACAAGAAAACATGTAAATTTAATATTAATTTAAGAAAAGTTAAAGGAAAATTAGAGGCAAATTGGCAGATGCTGATCAAGTATAGTACAACAGACGCAAACAAGATAATTGAAACACACAAAGTTGGTGCACAAACTGACGATAAGGCAAAAATGAAATCACGTGCAGTAACATAGGAAAAAGAAATCAAGTGAATAGATATAAACACAAAAATTAATATAAAAAATGTATAAGGAAATTTAATTAAAAAGAGTTTTAGAGTTGAATAAGTAAAATATTACTGAAAATTCAACAAATTTTCTTGAAGTGGGTTAAAATCCAAATTATTTAAATAAATATTTAATATTAATATTAAATATGAATTTATTTTTGACATTTCCGTGGGATAGACGATAATTGCATTTCATGTTTACGTAAACACGCAATATTCGTAACTGAATATTTTGAAGGAGTATTACATTATAGTAACCAAGAAAAGTTGACTAAGTAAATTATGTCATCCCTAATTCATGTTTTGAAAAATAACAAATAAAAGAAATATTGCTTTGGAATCACGGGTGTTCTATTCTCTTTTCCTCTCTCGGTTGTTAAGTAATTAAAATTTACATTCATTTATATTCATCTGCTATAGGTAATAACAAATTAAGAGATGCCATCCAGCAGAGTATAAAATATATGCGTTGTAGATGGGGAATAATTATAATTAATATCCTGTACTTACGTATATCATTTCATCTTCTCAGTAATCAAGTATAAAAGTGAACAAATTTACGTACAAACATACACGTGCACACATATAACACAAAAACATCATCCACTTTCTCTTCTTGTAATTAAACTCGTAATTAATGAATAGTCTCAGTCTACTATATGTACCCATAAAACAACTTGACGCTATTTCAAAGGCACGCCAGATGCCGAAATTATTCATTCTCACTTGAAATTTCGATACAAATATTTAGAATATGTGAACTTTCTGGCAAAAATATGATTTTAAAATAGCAGTTATTAAACTTTACGCCCTTGATGTACATTTAAAATTATTTATAATTACCAAGTGAAGCCCTTTATGACCATTTTATTCGTTTTTAATATGAAATACTGGTAAATACTTGCAGTTTTCCTTTAATTAAAAAGTATAACAATATAGTAATAAATGACAAAATGATTATTTCATTTTTGAAGTATACAAAGGGTACTAGGAAAGTTTTGCGATATGACGCAACAATGAATCGTGGGAAGCTACTTGTTGCTACATGTTGAGACACATGTTCATACGTGCATAGTAACTGCCGCGCCATCTCGATGAGCTCAGTTATTCATTAGCAGTGAGAGTGGAAAGTGCTTGCGATGGCATCGTGGTCACGAAATAAGATAAGTGCAGTTTTGCGTTATAACTTCGTGCGTAGTTTAAACACAGACCAGTGCTTCGAATAAATTACTCTTGCACTAGGTGATGTTTGTCCACATCGCACAACGATATTCAGGTGGTATAGAGAATTCCAAAGGGAAAATTTAAGTGTGGAGGATGCTGAGAGGCCGGGAAGGCCACCAACGTCATTTACGGAGGAAAACGTTACTGCTGTGAGGAAAATGCTTGGCGAGGACAGGCGAGTGATCTACCAACAGATAGAGGGTACTTCAGGCCTAAATGCACCAGCAATTCGTTCGATTCTGCATGATCATTTCCACGTGAAGAAGCTTAGTTCTTTCCCGGTGTCGCATCGACTGACTGAAGAGCAGATGACACGACGTGTGACTTGGTACCGGGAGATGCTAAAAAAGTTTAATAAGGGACAATCTCAGTATGTGAACAACATCGTGACAGGTGACCAGATTTGGCTGTACTATTAGGATGTGCCGACCAAAGCTTAAAACAAGGTTTGGGTCTTTGGTGATGAGGACAAACCCGTAGTTGTCAGAAAATTCCGAACTGGAAAGAAGAAAATGGTAGCTGTATTTTTCAAATCGAGTAGAATTGTGAAACGCGTCGTTTTGGACACACAGAAGACAGTTACAGCTAGGTGGTATACTGAACAGTGCCTGCCTAAAGTCATTGGATCTATGAAGAACCTGCAGCCAAAGTCAAGAATTGATACCTGGTTCCTCCATCACGATAATGCTCCAGCTCACCGTGCTAAAGCCTGCACCGAATATTTGACCACGACAGGATTGAAACTTTTCGAGCACCAGTCCAGATCTTGCTCCCTGTGACTTTGAAACTGTTCCCGCATATGGAAATGAAGCTAGAAGGGAGGCGGTTTTCCAGAGATGAGGACCTTCTGCGAGATTGGGACAACTAGTGTGCTTTACTATCTAGTGAAACTTGGCAAAACTGGTTTAAAGGTTGGTTTTGGAGGATGGACAGGTGTATTGAGTGTAGAGGAAATTACTTTGAAAAAATTAAATAAACAAAACTGTATTGCAAAACTTTCCTAGTATCCTTTATATAGTTAACAATGTTTTGTCTCAGCTGCTAATTACCCAGTGAACACATAAGTTGCATATTCGAAAAGCACCTTTACTTATCATCTATTAATACACCCAAGTTTACGTGTCACAAGAAAGGAAGTATAGGAAGTATGTTATATTCGTTTTCCGCGTATATTTCATCCTGAGAACCTAGGATAAAAGTAGTATACCATGAGAATGAAGGCTTCTACTACTAATTTCAATAATAGTTCGACAAAATGTATTTTTTTAAGTAACGCAAATTATGATATAAAAACAACAATTTTCGCCTTTTTTATAAAAGTAGGTAGAAGTTATTCTTCCAGTGATATAACAAAATGTAATTAAAACTGATATCATTCCTAATTACAATTATAGAAGTACATACTTTAGCTTTGATGTACTTTTCACGGGATAAAATCCTTATGAACTAAATATTGGATCCACTCATACTCAATTTGTACTTTTCTTTGTCTTGCTTTTGTTTTTTCGAAGATGTAAAAAGTGTTTCTTCGACTTTTCTATCTTCATATAAAGTCGTAGTTTTTCGCTTCTTGCGTTCTCTTTTTATTTTGCGGTAAAAGGTCTTGTAATAAGATATTACTTACATTATACATCCTACTAGAATTTATTTACGAGCGAATTGTATATTTCCAATGTCGCGAAGATACAAGCCTAATTTTAGTACAATAACTTTACCGGCATACGACTCAGGTAAGCGAATTTCACATCCGTCTCTTGTCATAGTGGAGAACTGGAGGTCTCGTAAGGCGCTCCCTGCTATTATCAATTCGATAAGGGCGGCGCTTTGTTTTCATCGGCAGATATCACGTGCATTTTCACGAGTCAGATGGTTCATGCGGAAGGAATGTGCATTGACTGTCCAATCTGTATGGTAGCGTTTAGTGGCTAGCGTACTACGAGGGCGTTGAACGTTGCAACGTACTACGTTAGCACCGGAATATCGTCGTATACAGAACGACTAGTGCAATGCTAGGCAACAATGGCGTATCGAATGGATGAGTATCTTGCTTTTTGATGAACTGCGATTTACGCTGAGTATGGAAGCCGCGCGGAGACTTGGTGATCAATGCATGCCATGTCCACCGACAGCTGGGCATAATGGAATAGGGTGTTATTGTATACGGCGGACGCAAATGTCTAGGGCATCCAGAGCAGACCATGACGGGTTGCCGTTGTGTAGACGTAGTGCTACGTCCAGTAGTATTCGCCTACATTCGGCCTCGCATACGTCTGGTTTAGTTGTACGACAATGCACAGTCACACGTGGCTCGTGTAGGACAGACTTTTATGCACTTCAAAATACTTTCTATGATTGGCCGTCCCTCCCTGTACGATATAATGGCTGATAGAATCGATGTTTCATCGCGTTGTTGTGATATTGGTGACTCGAGCAGCTGCATTCATAACTCCCACTATTAATGCATTCTACTATAGTAGCACTGGATTGCCTTCCTGGTGAGTGTAAACTATATTAGTTTAGTACTACTTATATACTTAATTTATTTACGCTCGTGGTATACGAGGTGTGCCCGCTCCATCAATATATATCAAAAGTTTGACAGAATTGTTTGACCACTGATCTGACACTTATTTTATTACATAAAGGTTCTATCTGTTTGGTTATACATAAATTGTATAAATTGTTCCTTTCGATGGTCATTTTTGTAGACAAGATTTTCGAAAATAGAACAGATAATTCAGAATATAATGTGTACCTACAAAAATTTTTCCGTGGACGAAGTAATATTTTATTCATTGGAATATATTCGAGAAAAAGAATTCACCACCTAAAAACTGCAGAAAATTTATCGAAAGCAAGTCGTAGGTCACCAAACTAAGAATTTTTTGAGAAATTATTATCTCAATACAGATTACGTATGGATATATAAAAAAAGCAAGAAAATCTTTCGTAAATGCTATAAATTCAGAAATTCGGCTTTATTACATTCGATTGGTGCGGTTGTTCAATGTCGAATAACTGAGAACAAGATAAGCCGTCATCAAACTCTCTAAGGCAAAATCTTGTGTTTGAGCTTGTTGGTGGAATGTTCGTTAAGATTTAAAGTTCCTGGAGCTTACCATCGAGCCTGTTGCACCTTTTTCGGTCTATTGTAGTCCTCTTTTGACCTTTATATAATCTTAGCCTTGTTTCATTATTATTTGTACTTTAAAAGAATTTCAGATCATCTAGCGAATTGAGTCTCCCCATCGGACATCAGATTAACTTTCTCTAGTATGTTGAACCATACAATATATATATATATATATATATATATATATATATATATATATATGTATATGCCTGTGATGTAGATTACCCTGGTTTATCTTCGCCTTCCTTGGCTTGTTTTGTCCATGAATGGTTCTTGCCTTGCAGCCTTAGAATCTTTCGCATAGTCTCTTTCCTTTTTGGTCTGTACCTTTTCCACGATGTTCCGACCAGCAGCAATGGAAATAATAATATGCTCTCTTAAGGCCCCGCTTAATGGTCTGTACCTTTTCCACGATGTTCCGACCAGCAGCAATGGAAATAATAATATGCTCTCTTAAGGCCCCGCTTAATTAGGCTTTATGCAAGAGAGTTGCGACTGCTGCCCTCATGTGAGAGTTATCTTCCGCACTTTTCTGTAGCAAAACGAATTTAGGCACATTACCTTACGCCTTTCTTTGGGATGAGCTCGGGTTTTAGGGTGCACTATTTCGCGCACTCTCACACTAATTGTGAGCTACTGATGTATAGGATAGTTTTTACTTACATGGAACTGAATTTTAATTCATCTTAAAATTTGGTTGAATTTTTTTACTAAATATGAAGTATATGTTATAATTTGATGTGTTTAATTATGTTTACAGTAATTCTTGAACGTAAAAGTAATTATAACAAACTATAATAGTAAACGTTGTGCAAATTTCGTTTTTGAATAATTACAATATTTGAATTATGATACAATATTTTAAAAGTAACAAAAATTAATTTCATTTACATTGAAAAATATATTATTTTACAGTAGGAAAAATTGCGTAAATAATAGGCATGAAGTGCAAAACATATTATACGCTTCATTTTTTTGTAATTGATAGCAAGTGATTTAAAAAGAAATTAATTGTTTAATTAAAGTATTGTAAAAGAAAATAAAAAGGCGATATGATTATATTTGCATTTCTAGAATTTTTTAAATTGCTCTTGTCAGTTGAAACATAATCTATACTGTCAGGATCTGCGGTGCGAAAATTTAATGCATAAAAGACTGATAAGATGTTAGTATTCCCCTTCCTCGTGTCTGCGTCTGCCAATAGTTAGAATATGGTGCAGCAACTTTCACGAAACCATTCGAACGATCGATTTGAATAATACGTTTTGCCGTTCTCTCGCCTTAAGGCCCTTTGATGTTGGGTCGCGGTTTCAAATACACCTGACTTCGAATAATGCTCCTACGAAAAAGACTTTTATGTATTCAACTGCACTATGAAAGCCTTACTGTTTCTTTTGTATGGTTTCATCACTCAACTTCTAAAACGCATTACTTATTTTGAAAAATGAAGATGTAGTAACAATTCGTGATTTAATACTATATTAAATTCGCTTATTACAGTATATTATTAAACAGTTAATACGAAAATAGACCCATTTATGTAACTATAAATTACTGAAACGAATTCAATTTCATTATTTCAAAAACTAAATAAAGTCTTTACTGCAATTTAATTGAAAAAAATTTAATACAGGTATGTTTCTGGACAAAATGTTTTTATTTTTCATTATTTATGCTGTTAATTAATATTATTTAAAAAAAGCGAAGCGATGTACATATGTCTAATTGTTGCTAAAAAGAAAAATTTTTAATTAATTTATAGTATATACCGCACACAATTGGGTGTGCATTGCAAAATCTATGTCAAAAAATTGTTGATTACCAATCTATTTGAACTGCGAGCGGATTGCAAATAGTGGAGAAAACACACTTATTGTATACTTATAATGGAATAGTTCCGGGAAATACTTCTACATACAGTGAAATGAGTTACTTAGGGTTATGGACAAGCCAATGTGGGATGATCCTAGCACGTTATGTAAACCAAATTTATCTTACATTGCAAAACAAATTTGTCTGCATCGCTCTGACACATTACACAAATGCAACTGTTCCTGAATTGTACGGTATATTATTGGATATACACATCTTCGTTCTTTAATTTGTGACTATTTTACAAAATGAATAAATTCCTATATTTTGAGGTATATTACATACCTAAGCCAAATGAGCTATACTTCATAAAAAACTCTAATCATTCATTAGTGTAAGTACAATTTCACGTGGGATTTTCGTCTTATCTAACAGGCGGCGTAATTTTTTTGCAGATGCAATGCTGTTTGAGTTTAAAGTATAAATTAGGCAAAAAGACGTTTTAAATAAGAGCAAATGTCAGCCTTGCTTTGATAAACTTGGAGTAGCTAACTGCAGTTTAAAATTGAAGTACATTTGTTTATTTGATGAATTTTTTAAATCTCAATGGCACTATCAATATCCATAAATATAATGAAAAATTAAATTGTCCGAGTACAGTTTTAAAGATTAAGATAATACATTCTAGGAGTAATAGCTATTAAAATTGAAAAGCTATGTTGGCTCCATATATTCATATAATTTTCTTATATTGTCGCTCGCTCTATACTTTTGAATATCGTTTAGAGGAAGCTTTTAGTTTTTTATTGTTTCAAATAAATTCAGAAAAAAGAAGTATTTTGTATATGTCAAATTGAAGACTAGAAATTTCGAAAATTAAAAATGCCTTCAAATATTATGATAGTATCTACTATGTAAAAAATGTAATTTTCTTGTCTTAGTTATTAAATATTTAAAGTTGACTACATTCTTTGAAATAGTGTGTATTTCTTGGGGAAAAAACAATGATTTTTTACTTTTAAAACTATCAGATTTTCGTTTCAAAAGAGAACTTAATTTTGAATTATAAAACCGACAATTTAAAATCTTTTGTCAATACCAAAATGGACAAGCAGTACCCTCTCTGAATTTGAATTTCTGAATTATAAATTCATCATTTATATATTGACAGGCCTTTAAAGACTATGTTACTATAAATAATATATGAATTCCCTTTTGACAATTTAATAATCTTTTGTAATCAATAGTCCAAAATGGACAAGCAGTACCCTCTGGCACTGAATTTGAATTTCTCGTATTATAAATTTTCATGGATTGACCAATCATCAGGCAGATTCTGTGTTATTAATGATTTCTTTATACCTTCTCCCAATTGACAGGCCTTTAAAGATGAAAGCTATGTTATTGGATTTTTGTTACTGGTGACGAAAATCAGGTTATATAATATATGAATTCAATGTCCTTTTGAAGTTTAAATTTTGTTCATATAATTTACACTTTTGTTGTTCACAATAATGTTTGAAATAAAAATTTCAAGTCGTAATTTCACAACTGTAAAAACAAATATTTTAGCAAAGGCACCTCTATCGCATATAATGACTAATGTGAACAAGTACTACACACTGATTCTATAATCACTAAGGTTGATACATAACCCCTTTCCACATTAACTTTCGTAATGCTGTATACGCATTTCGACAACTAAGTTGTCATCATCAGCAGATAATGCAAAGTGTCGCACCTGGTAAACCACGTACAGGTACTTTTCGCCGTGGTTTACCAGGTGCGACACTTTGCAATTATCTGCTGATGATGACAACTTAGTTGTCCAAATGCGTATACAGAATTACGAAAATTAATGTGGAAAGGGGTTATATATCAACCTTAGTGATTAAGTTAATCAACCACCGGCTCCATCAAATTCAACTGATTCTATAGCTTCTATAATGTGGAATAATTTCTGTTATTTGTTATTTGTCTTGTAAGTTGATGCTTTATCTAAGTAAATTTTGTTGAAGACAGTAGTTAATTGAATTAATCAAAGAAAGAACTCACCAATGTTCGCATTCTGTTTACGTATTTCGCCAATTAATTTACCATAATCCGCAGAAATTAGTCAGTGTCCCACTTGGGTCCGCGGTAAGGCTCACGTTTGAAATCAAAATTTTAAAGCTTAATGCCACCTTAAAAATGCTGTAGAAATGAACGTGGCTAGCTCTATGAGTTGTTTGAATTACATATGTAC
This sequence comes from Dermolepida albohirtum, assembly GCA_031893035.1. NCBI lineage: Eukaryota > Metazoa > Arthropoda > Insecta > Coleoptera > Scarabaeidae > Dermolepida > Dermolepida albohirtum. The sequence goes on along the minus strand of JAVIWB010002317.1, from coordinate 928,300 downwards.
ATACATATGCTTCAAAAAAGTGATGATTGTTGAATAACTCTATCTATCTGAATATCACAATTTATGTAGTCTAAACTATGTAATATGAGCCGATTAAATTAAAAGTTAACAGTGTCAGAAAATTAAAAAAGTGCACAGATTTGACCTTTTTAAAGTTGTATGACATAGAAAGAATTTACTAAGTCAATTCACAAATGTTAATCTTATAATATTTATATGTTACAAGAAAAAGTACAAGAACATTTTACCTGTCTTATATTTATTACCATCCTTTTATATTTAAGTATAAGAGTATCTTTTAAAAGTTTTTATTTGGAATTTATTTTGCAAGGAAACTTTATATAATTTGACAATTTCATTGCTTACAAAGAAACGTTGAGCTTTTCTAAAATCAATATAAGTATCAACACATTGTTTTTATCAGTGTGTAGGCCTATCACCGAACTTCTGTCATTTTATTTCACGATCCATTCGCCTTTGTCGTTTACTCGAAGCGATAGAGGGAGGAGGAAATGCCCGTTCTTTTTTTACTTGCTCTTGGAGACAAAGAAACGGAGACAATATTTTATTGTGTGCTTATACGTTTTGATCGAGCGTAAACGGTAAAGGCGTGGATTTGATGAAATGCACGATACTTGTTTACGAAAATGGAAAAAGTAAAGAAAATGAAAGAAGAAAAAAAGGTGCGACTATAGCTATAGAAATAGTACTTTACGTAATTTCAGTTTGAGAACGATATGGTGGTGTTGGGGTTCCTTTCCCCCGCTCGTAATGAAACCTGATATATTGGATTTCGTTTGACACTTACGTACTCTACTGAAATAGTATTCTAGTTAATGTACTCTTCGGCTCTTCTGCCTCTTATTGGAAGTGGCATTTATTTTGTACTCCATATAACAGCTGTTGAAATTCGCCTAAAGTGTATTTCAGCGTGTTACAAAAAATACAGACAATTAGTTTTCAGTACATTCAGCTTGAGAGCTTTCAGGATTAATGATTTCAATTAGTACTAAAATATAAAATTAGAATTACTATTCAATAAACTGTCCGATACGTTTTTAAATTAGTTGCCCATGTAAAACTGGCTTGATGTAGTGTAAATTCCATTTCTGCGACGGAATAGCTTTATGTTTAAGCTCGTTGGGTAAGTTAAACGGATTACGAAGTTACGAACTGGCTCCTAATCGGATTTTAGTAGTAAAGTGTCAAATATTATGTTTTCTTTATGAACATCCACCTTGATCTCCTAAAAGAAAATAAAGGGAGCAAGAAAATAAACTATTTTTAAAAATATTTCTGTGATCTGAGCCTTGTTTATATCTATCTGAATAGGATGACGCGACGCCCACACGAGTGTCCATATTCTGATGTAAATTATGAATACCACTGGATTAACCTGAGCATTACGAAATTTCACATACATGAACATCATAAATAAACTTAATTGCTGTAATTTAAATAAATGGATAATTAATTTGGATAATAACATTCCTATCTACACTATTTATTCACAATTCTATATACTTATGACAAAGGCGCATATATAATCACGAATTCTTAAACATGTTGAAATAAAAATTAAGAATATGATTTTTTAAATTTCGTAGCATTTTGGACAAAAATTTCTTTACAAGACTTCGCAAATATTAATGCGATTAATATTATCAAAAATAAATAAATATTTAATGAGAAAGCTTGCATTTGCAGTAAAAGTTGTCCTAAATTCATCCTATTGGAACATTTGCAATAAGAGTATTAAATTTAATCACTCAAGATTGATATATAACCCCTTTCCACATTAATTTTCCTATTCTGTATACGACAACTAATTTGTCATCATAAGCAGATAATTAAATAGTGTCCAAAACGCACACAGTGCGCGTTTTGGTTTTTGATGGTACAGTTCGTGTACGGAATTTGTTTCGTGTGGGTTTTTGCCGTAGTTTCCAGATACGATACTGATTAATTATCTGCTGATGATGACAACTTAGTTGCGTATAGAGAGTACGAAAATTAATATGGAAAGGGTTTATATATCAAGCTTAAGTGATTAAGTTAATCAACCACAGGCTCTATTAAAATTACCTTGAGAGTATTAAAGTTTGTAAAACATCTTGAAAAATTTCCACTTGAAACTATCTAGTAAAGAGAATTATAATTAATGAAAGACATAATTTACTAATTCGTTCGATCTTGCAAAATACTTACAGTGTACAGATCTAATTTGTCAACAGCATTCCTACTTACGTCCGAAAAAAAAGAAGCCACCCACCATTTTCTTGCCAGAGCTCGTCCGCGTCTCACTTTCGTGGGTTTCTCCTTGTTTTTGAAGACCCATTGAGCCGATTGTCGCTTTTTTTCTAGCTAATAACAATAAATCCAACTTTCGTCACGATGACGTACACTGATTTTGCTCGACCTACGTTGAATTTTTTAAGCAATTTTTTGCACCAATCCATACGCGCATTTTTGAGCTCCCGTTAAATTTTGTGGTATCCATCGAGTGCAAAGTTTTCTAACTACAACATAATCATGCGGAATAGTCCTGATTTGATGCCCGAATATCTCTCTCTCTCTCTCTATTTATATATATATATATCTTTATCATGTACATGGCATCGATGTTTTCTGGAGTGATTGCAATAGCATGTCGTCTCTAAGGATGCCCGTCTTTGAGAGAAACCACGCTGGCACTCTTTGTACCACCTTTCAAGAGTCGCCAAGGATGGTGCTTCAGTACCAAACAATAGCTAGATTTTTGCAACCACTCGTGAAGACCACCTTTAAAATCGTAGAAAATCATGGCTCAAAAATTTTCAGGCGTTAATTCTATTTTTTCACAAAACTACTTTATTTAAAAAATTACTAAGTGGAGGCAACAGCACATGGTAACAATCTGTAAATGCTATTCGGACTAAAGTATCTTAGAGAATACTACAAAAATATTTTTGTTTAATTAATATTTATTTTAAAGAAACTTACGTATTTAAATAAACATGAAAATATATTTATTAATACCATTTACAAATGGTGGCCCATATTTTAGACTGTTTAACCAGCTAAATTACTTTTCTCAGGAATGAAATTAATTAGAGATATATTTAAATATGTATATTTAAGAATATCTTCCTTGTCCTACAAAAAATTTCATTAAATTAAAATTAAACCCCAAGAAGTTTTTAAATTAACTTGACGTTGAAAATTATTTCACAAGTGAAAATTTACCCCTTTTCTTAACACTTCTTAACACTCAGAAAAATAATTTCAATAAAAATATTTAGAAGCGATTTATCAAAATAATTATACATAATTATAGACTACGGCTTGAAGAAGGTAATCTTCAGAAATGGACACCATATGTGGCGGATTTAAAAGGAATTACAAAAGGAAGCGAGCACAAAAGATAAAAAAAGCAACGAAAAACGAAAAACTCTTGTACACGTCAAATCTTTCTCTGTCAATGTGTCGACTGTGATTTAAGTTTAGAGGGGGTAATAACCATATGAATGTTCGACCCATTAGGGGTCCGATAATACATTGTTAAAGATTATTTGTAAGGAATGATTATACAGAAAGGGCAATTTTTATCTTATTGTATCGCTTAGAAGGGTACACCGAAAAACCCCTTCTTCATTACCGCAGCCATCTTGAATATATTTAGAAGCGTCAGCGCGGGGTGCATATTTTATATAATGTATTTAACTTCGCTCTACGTATTTAACGTTTGGTTTAGATGTTTAAATATATTTTGCCCTCATGAAATTCTAAGACTTGTTATACAAAAGTTTCCTTACTGAATCACGGTCGTAATGCTGTTACAAGATTACCTATTACGTCGGAAAATATGCATTTGTTATGCTAATATTTTCTTTTTCTCGTGCGGAAGAAAATAACGAATACGAAGAGAAGTTCTGTAAGAATTATTATTTAATGAAATTTATTTCAAAGGAAGTGCTTGAAGCAAATTATCAGAAAGATTTATATATATCTTTTCAGATCTTATTTTATCCACGAGAAAAATTCTGTTACTTCTATTTTAAATTTCCTCTCTCCTACTGCGATTATCTACAGTAATGTGACATTAACATGTATTTCATGTATGTGTATATATATATATATATATATATATATATATATATATATATATATGCTCTTTTTTCTAATTTGATAGAATAAAGTTTTTCTTAAGAAGTTACTGGACACCTCATTTACATATTATACAATTTTGAGAAAGTTCAAAAATATTTAATCCTTATTTTGAATATAAGGATACAAGAAGTATATTGGAATAGGGATATCCTATATGGTATCCAAATTACTTGTATCTCTAAATAAGTTGTGGAGAATGTTCAAAGATGCTTTTTGAAGTGTCTTATTTAAATGTGACGGTTCCTATCCTGAAAGAGGTCTAGAATACATCTCTTCGCCATTGATATCCTTTGGATTCCTTTAGTAATAATGCTATGCTGATTCCTTTGCTTAGAAACAAATTTTATTATCTCTCTTTTCTACAGTTAAATTTTGTTATACCGACTGACTCAACCCGTTTCTCTAAACACACACTGAACATGCCAACTACAAAAACAAATATTTTTGCAAACGTACCCTTATCACACATGTGATTACCAGTGTGAACAAGTATTACCCAAACTCTTTCTTTCTTAACTTAGCTTATGGTCAATGTTTTTGTTTTAATTCGTTTTAGTATCGAACGTCCTTTCTATAAGGTGCAATAACTTCTGTTATTTGTTGTAGTTGTCACACTGTATTTATAATTTGTTTTGAAAGTGGATACTTTTGTGTTTTTATAGTTGTCGAAATGCGTATGCAGAATACGAATATTGTAACAATGGTGCAGAACAATCTTAAAGGATATAAAAAAAATTAAAACAAAAGATATATAGTGCATAAAATTGTGAAACTGACACCACAACACAATACCTCTCAAAGCAGCAAAACACTACGTATGTACGCGTTATATTAATTACTTCTTTAATTGAAATTGAGTTTAAAAAATGCATGCATACTACACAAACAGTTATCTAATAATAGTTTCTTTATTTATAATCCAAACTATGTACATCTGATATGCTGAGTTACTGAATTATATTGGAGTGGGCATAATTCGTGGTTGAGTTGTATAGATGGTTTGATGATAATAAGTTTGTCAAAAATATTGAAAGGACAAACATATAATATATATATTTCAATTCGAATGAGCCTCTGCGAGTATCTGTTAATCATACAATCAAGCGTAAAATATAAAATGTCACTAATCCCGAAACAGTGGCAGAAGATCATTTATAAAGATGTTAAATAATAAATCGTGCAATAGCAAATCATGATTCACCAAGTCAAGCACTTCAAATAGGTTACAAGAAGTACAACGCCCAATTTATTTTTATTTAAAGTAGCTGAAACTTCTCATACGATGTTTTGCAACACAGAAGTTGTGGACCTTTTACTTATAAAATCATATTGACAATGCAGAAAATATCGAACTGGTCTATAGTTTTCTACTAAATTTTTATCAGACTTGTGTATTGCCAAAACTTTCGCTATTTTAAAGAAACCATTAAATATATTTCCCTACGATCAACGAGTGTAATCAACAGTAATTTAATTACATTTGCGAGAATTATTTTAAGCATGGTACTGTTTAGATACGAGCATGGATTGTTTTTATTTTTGACCGTGATAGGGAACATAAAAATGATTGATCACAAGTTGTAGATAAATTTGTCGATATATGACCAGAATTCCGCTTTGCATTACCATTTGAATGAACAGATTTTGAAATGGAAGCGAACCAATCATTAAAAGCATTAATTATTAATCAAGACCACAATAGACTTGGAAAGGTACTAGTCATTTAATAGTTTAATAATTAGCAGCAAGTATTTTACAAATATATAGACGTAATGCCTTTGAGTTTCGTCTTTATAAAACCCAAATCGAAGGAATTACCAAATTAGTCCTATATTTTGCATATAAAAGTGATTACAGCTGTGCTTGTCTTACATTAAAAATATATTTATAGGCTTTATATGCAAATAATAAAACAATATAAATTTGGATGGCATGTTTATATCACCATACTCTAGCGAGAGAAAGAATTCTTTGTGTTTTTCATTCTACCTTTGTCATCATGAATGTTTAGGGAATAAACGACAAACGGTTCACCTTAACTACGTAATATTATCTATCATTAGCTAATTCAAACAATTTCATAACCTTACAAATTTTCATCAAAATCGTACGCAGATCATACATATATTTCCTTATAACTTACACATCAAATTACTAACAATTATGAATGCATTGAGCTATTGTTTCGTAGAACTTTTTGAAACGAGCCGAGTAAGTAATTAAATTGGGAATTATTAACAATATGAATTCCTTAGTTGAAAGATGGACCTATTTCTTTTCCCACGGGGAAAATTTACTACTATTATTTTAGACTATGTATGTATATATGTGTGTTTAGAACTATCCACTACCCCATATGTATAAGACAGAATATAAAGAATCAACGCAGGTAGATGTATCCTATAATAAGCAAAGCTTCCCTACGTTGATTTATCGATTTCACAATTATATAAAGTGTCGATTCTTTTGTGCATATTATACTTATATACGAACAATAACCTTCATAAATCTGTAAATGAAGCCACGTATCCCCCAATTTTTGGCCAAACATACTGGTGCGCAACGTCGATTTCACATAATGATCCCATCGTAGTTTCAATACAAAAGTCTAGAAATCGTATAATGGACTGATATTGCACATAAAAGAAAAAGCGATATCCTTCCTGTCCCTACATACATGCATACGCAGATGCTTATGTGTTCTCTTTTTACAACAAAGAGTATTATATTTTTGCCTTTGTAATATACTAGGCACAGCATTGCTTTTATTTAAATAGTAGTTTCCATAAAACAAGAAAGAATGATTGTTAAATTCGTCAATTGTAACAAAGTACAAAATATATAGTTTCTGTATATGCACTGCAAAGAATTTGAGTGACAGCAATACGTTCACACAGAATTTTTGGTTTCCTATGTATCTTCAACATAATTTCATTCTTTAAAAGAAAAATGAAATATTAAATAAAACAAAAATTCAGCTTACATATTTCGGATTAAAAAGGATAAGTAGAGTTTAAGCTTGCTTGTTTGTAAATGGTAATTGCATTACGTAGGAATAAACGATGAAAAGGCAATTTTCCTGAAAAGTTGCAGTCTAGCTGCCTAGTACTTTATAATAATTAGTAGATGTAAACAAAATTGGAAAACAATAACTTATTCATATACAGTATTGGGCGTCTGAAAATAAAACTCACTAGAATTACTACAAAATCGAATATAAGAGATTAAAAGTAAACACATCTTTGTATCAAAAGAAAACATAAATATATTATTTTCAAAAGCATCTTTACTCCTTTTAGAGTACGCTTTGAATTAATTTGCGGAGAAATTCCTTGCGATATTCGTTCCCATTCCTCTTGTAATACTTCCAATAATCCCCAAGTAAAGGTTTTGTCTGTCTTTATGTTTTCTTTTGATATAAATGATTCTTTACATTTTCCGGTTATATTCAGATCAGGACTTTACGGTTGTCATGTCATTGTTCTCAATATTTCTTGATTCTTTCAAAAAAATTTAATGCCCTTGGCAGTATTCTCAGGTTCATTGTCTTGCATCTACTTTTTTTAACTGTCTAACTTGAGCTGCTGTGATACATCACACGCTACCACCCTCCATGTTTAATTGTTGGTTGTAAGCAGTTTTCAGGATACCTTTCTCGAGGTCTTCTTCGGACATACTATTCGCATTACTGATTTTCATCCTTATATCGTTGGTTGCGTATATATACTACCGTTCATAAGTATTTGGGCACCCATAAATTTAGAAGAAATGATTAAAAGCACTAGTGAAAAAATGAAAATATATTTATTACATGTACATACATAACTAATTACAGTATCTGGTAGTAGAATTACATATTATATTTAAATTTTCGATTCATCTATGTGACCTCCTTTGTTTTTTATAATGGCAGCACATAATCGCGGCATTCTTGCAATTAGTTTTGCTAATGTATCCGGTGTTATGCGGACCCAAGCTTCCTGCAGTTTCCTCCACAAATCAGCCTCCGATGTTGGTACTGCTTTCTGGACCTCCCGATCAAGTTCCTCCCACAATAACTCTATTGGATTTAGATCGGGGCTTTGGGGAGGCCATTTCATAACTTCGATGGATCCTTCCGCTTCCAAGAGTTGCAAATAGTCTTTGCATATTTTGGATGTGTGCTTTGGGTCATTATCCTGCTGGAATACAAAATTCCTACCCAAAAGTCGTAATCCTGAAGCAATAGCGTTGGTCTCCAAAATGTTTCGATACTGCTCTTTCCTTAGTAGTCCCTCAATTTTCACAATATCACCCACGACTGTACCACCAAAACAACCCCAGATCATCACGGAACCACCGCCATGTTTAACCGTAGGCACAATACATTGCTCTGCCGCACGCTCACCTGTAGATCTCCGAACGAAAACACGTCTTCTGGGCCCGAAAATTTGGAACTTTGACTCATCGGTCCACAAGACTTTACTCCACTGTTCAACTGTCCAATGTTGGTGTTCACGAGCCCAGTTTAAGCGTTTCCGCTTATTCTATTTGCGCAATAACGGTTTTTTCATTGCAATTCGTCCGTACAAACCTGCTTTGTACAAGCGACGTTTGACCGCTGTTACGCTTATTGACTTTGGACGGTCTGCATTGATTTCTGCAGCGATTTCTAGGGCTGTTTTCCGTCGATTTCTTTTGCTTGTGATCACTATTGCACGATCCTCAGCAGAAGTTGTCGCTCTGGGTCTCCCACTCCGTGATTTATTGAGAACACTGCCACTTTCTCGGTATTTTTTGACGACATAGTCTACGGAAGTATTATTTAATTTTAATTGTTTCGCAATTTGCCGGTTGCTTTTGCCATCTTAATGGTGCGCAATTATAAGAGAACGCGTTTCAATGTCCATCTCTTTTCTTTTTGGCATATTTAACGATCTTAACAACACTACTAGCACAGGAATATCTCACAACGAATACAGAAACGTAACTGAGGGCAATTTCAAAAATATAACATGAAACTCGCCCGAGGTCATTAAAACATCATTACTAAACTTATCCTTCAGTATCCTTCACAGAAAGACAATTACAAGAACTTGGAGAAACTTTTATTGCGCTAATCCCCAGGTAGTCCCAATAACAAATTTTGGTTTATTGCAGGTAATAAAGTAATACATAATGTTACTTATGCTGCGTTTCTGTAGATTTAATACTTTCCTTATACCTATCCAATATTACAAGAACGAATTTCCTAGAAGCTATGCTGTTCAAATAATTTTATAAAATATGGGTGCCCAAATACTTATGAACGGTAGTGTATGTATGTATACTAATCTTTTTGCTTTATTACCTTTACGTGCTGTAATACGCCTTCTAACACTTTGTCATATTAAGCATCGCCGGAAAATTGACAAATGTGCTTTTTTTTCGTTCTAGATATGTAGCAAATTCCGCACTTATTGCGACTTTTCTTTTGTCCACAGTTGTACCAGTTTATTCATATCTTCCTATTATTTTTTGTACTGAACTACGAGAGCAGTTGATTTTGTTAGTAATTTGAACTCGATTGAACCTCTGTAGTGCATAAATGTTACTTTATAACAATTATCTATTGCAATTCGACCCATTTGATTGCAACTTCTTTTTCCTCACTTTTAAGTATTTAATTAACTAAGAATAATTTTATAAATGTACTATACATAAACTGATGCATATTATTACGATATGAATATTACAATTGCTTAAGATACACTAATACAAAATATATTGTATTGAAATAACTACATGGAAATTCCCCTAATAGGAATTCGAAGGGAGAACCAGTCATAGAGCGATCTCTCACGAAATCGGTTATCCATTGCTTGTGCTACAGATCATGAAATATGGAAACAAAAGCTTTTCAGCAAAATTAATATCTATTCATAGTATTGGAAATATTATAATATGGTAATGTACCCTTTTCGCTTTGAAAGTGCTGTTTTCATATGCACAGTACTGTATATATATAAATTTAAAAATTAAGCCGTAAGGGTTGAACCAGCCTGAACCGTTGTCTTGTTCTATAGCACACCCCATACTGAAAGTAAAATTAGTTGGAATTTGTCTCGTCACGCCGAATTTCGGGCGTGTCTGCAAACCACACAATTTAGAAGCACTTGTCTCATATATAGGAATTTAACACGCAGCTAGATTATTGTGTTATATACCTGTCTTAACAATATATACCATAACTTAATTAAATTAATTTCAGTCAACAAAGTAAGCGATTGTCGTAACACATGTCATTCGAAATAAAAGTCGTTTCTTATAAGAGGCGTTGATATTTTATGTATGCAGAATATTTGTCTAATTTTAATACAGGAGACTATCGGTTAGGAAATTCTAACCAGTATCCTATTATATTTTTTTAAGTATGAAAATAATTTATTTAAATGATACGTGTAACATAAATCAAATAAAAGTTTTTATACAATAAGCGATTTCTTGTGTTTCAAGTAATTCTCTCTGTATGTAAGTGGTGAAATTAGAAACTATGGCATCAATAAATTTTTATTACTGACTTTTTTATCAGTAACTGCCAACATTCTCCTTAATTTGAAAAACGAAGTGCAAACTATAACTAACTTTGTTATAATTAATAAAAGCACATTAAACAAGAAATGCAAAATTGAATTAACAATCAATCATGGGCTTATTTCTGAATGACAATCATGAACTATTAGAGCGACAGAACGTACATATATCTTATTACTCAAAATTAAATCATTAAACGACACAAGGTCAACTCAGTAAGGTTTTTCGATATAAGAAAAAACATTTATTATTTTTTCCAAAAAAATATTACATGATACCGATCAAATACTATATCGATTAAAACTTTTGAAAGCATTACGTAACGATGTTTCATGTCATTCTTTATTCCTCTTGGAAAATAAAACTAATCCTAACTTTCGGAAAAAATATTTTATGAACTGATGAAATTATGTTTCAGTTAAACCACCATGTATTACCATATTTGTTACTTACCTAGTCTCTGATACTACGATCCTTAAAAGGATCTTGGGGTTTCCGATTCCGGCCTTCCGGAAATGACACCCTCGCTCGAACTTTTTGAAATGTATCTTAGCGAGTTCATGAAGTTTTTATATTTTTTCTTTTTGTGACGGACGTACTATAGTCATCGTCCTTCATATTCCAACATGATCTACTATCTTCTTCCCAAAGATCTTTTTAGTCGCCTTATCTGACTGCTTAGACTGCACACAATCCAGTCAAATTTCTTTGTTATTAATATACATGATTACTCGTACCTTCCTCTTAATTCATTACGTGTTAATATCTTCCACGTCCCATTTCATTTTTTCGTCCATCTATTCCTAATATTTTGTTGTTCTCATGTAAGTAAACCTTGTGTTATTTCTGATCATACATCATGATTCTATATATTTTTATTTTATTTTTTATTAATATTGTTGGCTTTAGTATCTGCTTGAATCCAGAGTATCACTCATTGTCCACTACTAATCTCTTATCTTCTTACCTTACGCATTCTCTTCAGTAATTACGTAGTGAAATTTTTAATTCTCTAATAGTTGCTTTGATTTACTTTAAGTTATTTCACTCTGTTAAATGTGTTTGTTAAGTTAGTGAAAAGCCGGGTAAAATTATCATTGAATATCGAAGAAACAATGATTAGAAAATAAGCTGTAGTAACAACCTTCCACCTAAATTTCATAAGTGAAATTACCTTAACGTAGCATTAGAATGGCCATTCATACCATATGACCTCACACCGTAAGTCTTATAATCTGTATTATTTCTATTGCTTACATTTTGAGTTTTATATCTTCAGTATTTAAGTAAATGTGTATTGACTTAAAATAAAAAATATGTATGTACACTGTTTATAAATTATCACGACCTTCACTTTTTAAAAACACATTGAAATATAACTTTCAGACATAGATGAACGATAAACAAAAAATTAAGACACGAAAATTAACAAAAAAAATTAATTTAAAAAATATCAGTTTGATGAAATACGAAAGCTCCTTTTATTTATATTGAAAGTGTTGTGACAATTAGATGGAACATTTTTTAGAGTTGCAAAATAAGACGAAAATTCCTTATTAAGGTATTTATTTCCGTCTCTCGCCATCGCTAAAAACAATGTTTTAACTAATATATTTAACATAATCTTATAAATTTGGGAACACAAATATGATTTTCTATTCCATATGTGGGCAACAACCGGCTCGCGGGCCGGATCCGACCCGCTGTAAGATTTGATCCAGCCCGCGAGTCATTGTCGTATTATTTCATGTCTGATATCTAAAGCTAAAAATTATGAACACTTCTTTAAAACACTACTTTTAAAGGCGGCCCGCGAACGTATTTGCACATTAAAGTTTGGTCCACATGTCAAAGGTTGGCCATCTATTCTTTCACTTTAAGCAATACAAGTAAAAATACTAACTTTAAAAAACAGAAATATTAAAAGTAAAAAAATTAAAACCACGCGTCTACCTGTTGTTTAGAAATGAGTTTCTTGGTCGCTACTTTATTATGAAGAATTTGAGTAGCACGGCAAAGAAAAGAACTGTCAATTCTTATTAAAAAGAAGTTTCACTCTAGAAAAATTAAAGAATCACTGGTATACTGATGATCTGAACAATATTCATAATAATCTTGCAATGTTTCTTGTTAACTGACTGTCAATCATTGTGAAAGAAAATTTGCAGCTGAGCAAAAATAAAATTTAGTTTTTAAAATATAGATTTTTCCTAAATAAGAAAAGAAAATTTAAAAAAAACAACTTGAAAAATGTATTATCAAAATTAATTTTAAATACAATGGAAACATAATCGTTGCTAAGAAGTTAAAAATTTTTACATTTTCGCGTACCCTTCTAACAAAGTTAAAGCGAAAATTGTTGAATATTTAAAAATCTATATTATTGTGTTGCACCGTCCGGACCAATCTTTCTGCCAATTTTTGAATTCCATATTGACTACAGTGATTGGCTTACCTGACTACCTGATGCGCTAAAGAACAAACGCTAATAGCTTCTCCACCCGCCACACTACCAACAGAACCTGAATGACGAGTAACAAAGAAGAGGAATATAAAAGAACATACATATAGTCACAGCGAAAAACACTTACTAAACACAATATCAGAGCAATCACACGCACAAGACCAAACATGACACAGATAGAACATCTCATCTACTGCATTATTATATAATGGGTCTTTTTTAAGCAACATGAGTACTATCGATATCGATAACTATGGTTTGACAGCTGATAATGTCAAACTGTGTTGACATTTCTACTCAGTAAGGTTTGGCTAGTCATTATGAATCGTTTAACGCCAGAACAACGCTTCCAAATTGTGGAAATTTACTTTGAAAAAAATAAATCTGTTCGCGAAGTTTATAGAGCACTTCGTCCATTTTACGGTCAACATAATCGACCTAGTGAGCAAGGAATTCGTGCAGTTATTGATCGTTTTCGCACTAATTTTACTGTTCTCAATTCAAAACCATCAACAAGACAAAGAAATGTGCGTACCGAAGAGAATATTGCTGCTGTAGCGCGAAGTATTGAAGAAGACGCCGAAATGTCGATTCGTCGTTGTTCTCAACTTGTTCGCCTTTGTCCTTCGACTACGTGGAAAATTTTACGTAATGATATTGGCTTACGTGCCTATAAAATACAGCTCGTGCAAGAATTGAAGCCAGACGACCATCGTTTGCGTCGCATTTTTGCTGATTGGGCTCATTTGAAACTGGCTGAAGATGAGCATTTTTATCAAAGAATTCTGTTTAGTAATGAAGCTCATTTCTGGTTAAATGGCTACGTCAATAAGCAAAATTGCCGTATTTGGAGCGAAGACAATCCTCGAGCCGTTAACGAATCACCATTACATCCATCAAAATTGACTGTTTGGTGCGATTTACACGCACATCAGTCCTTATTTCTTTCGGAGCTGCCGTTACGGTGAATGTCGAGCGCTATCGAGCCATGCTGACTGAATTTTTGTTTCCAAAAATTAATCAGATAAACATCGACGACGTTTGGTTCCAACAAGACGGCGCAACTTGCTATACAGCGCACTTAACAATCGATTTATTGCAAACTCAATTTGTTGACAACTTTATTTCCAGAAGTTTTCTGTTCACTGGCTCCCTCATTCGTGCGATTTAACGACTTTTTATGGGTCTATGTTAAGTTATTGGTTTATGCCGACAAACCAGCAGCTCTTGAAGCATTGGAAGTCAATATTCAAGCCACTATTGACGCCATACGGCCAGATTTATTGTAAAAGGTAACTCGTAGTCGCGGCGGACATATGCTGGAAATCGTATTTAAAAAATAAATACCATGAAATTATCTACCAGATTATAATAAAAAAAATTTCATTCCAACAATATTTCTGTCTTATATTATCATTTTACGAGTAAGATCTCAAGCTCTTAAAAAAACACCCTACATAGACGGAACGTATTTTATTTCGATTACTTTCTAGTACGTATGTATATCAGAATATATACCAAATAAATGTAATGCTTGAAAAGAGCAGATATAATGAAATGAATTCATTCTACTTATTAAATTTTACACAACTAATCGAAATTTTAGAGATCTGATGTAAATCTAATAATCATTATTGTGCATACGGATTTAGTGTTGATTTCATTAAAAGCAAAAATACGTTATAATCTATTTTAAATATAGTAATTAGAAATTAGAAATAGAAAAAAGAAAGAATATTTCTTAGAAAACACACGTAATTTTCATATTCTATACTGTATAGCTTTATTTTAATCAAAACTATCAAACTTGTGTTAAAAGGAAACGAAATATCTATTATTAAACAAACTGTTGGCAGAGACTTTCATTTTGTTCCTAAATATGTTATAATTAAGTTTAATATTATTGAAATTATTTATTAGATCTTTTAAAAAAATGATTCAATGACTTAAACAAGCAATGTGTTTATATTTATATAATATACATCCATACACATCTCAAACGAGCACAATTACCATTCAAATAAAACTGTCCAGACGTTGGTAAACTGCACTACAAATGTTAGTTTGTAGACACAATATTCGAACTAACAGGTATTGTTCACTTGTACAAACATGAGCACATTAAGTATGTACAATATTATCTTTTCCCGCTCGGGATCAATACTCTATGTGTAAATAAACGTTTTGCGTATACTGAATAACATAAATGTGTGTGTTATTTATACATACATTATACAACAGCGCCTTCAGTCTTAATTTTCAGTTATGGGCTTATTATTAAGCCCTCATATTCTGGGACTTTCTTAATTTACAAAGCATTCCTACCAATGTACACATGCATGTTTTTAAATAAATTATTGTAGATGTTGACATTTCACACCTGCTCTTAAAATATGTTTTATATTCATTGTTCTAATGTAATAAATAATAGTTTAAATTGATAAACTGTTTAATGTCATTTGAATGTGTATTATGATTTCACATATAATATTCGAGACACAAATAATTAATATTTTACTTAACGTGTTCAGTTAGGTTAAAACAAAACAAATAGGTTATATAAATCTAAGTTAACGTTGTTTTCAAATTGAAATAACATTCATTACTATCTACATATCAAATAATAAAAAATAATCGACCAATTATTTGGCGCATTGACGTCGCTACACAAATTCTAATTTTTATTGGACGTAAATTAAATTCCGCAGATATGAGGATTTTTAGGTATATGATTTGCATTTGCATTTCTGACTAGAATTACGTCATGGTAGATAAAACCAAGTCTAATTCGACATGAATGGCACGATATAACGTGATCATTAGACATGATTTGTTTTGCCGACATACAGTAACACGCCTGGTACGAGTCCAGCTGGCATCAGGCGGATGATTTTATTTATAGCTATTTCACGCAATTGTGTATTCGTTAACTCGTATTAACTGTCGCGTATATATCACAGGTGAACGAAAATGTTACGTAAACGACAAGGCAGATGTATATTTTGTTTTAAAATACCGTGACAGTTCTTGCTTGATGTAAACTGATTTACGGAGAATGGAATGTATATTTATTTAATATACGTTAACACATACTCTTTTTCATGATTACAGTTACAAACGCAATCGTTTAATTGTTATATATAATATGTGTTTGTATAATAAATGTATGTGTATTATTTATTAGAGTATAATAATTGCTAACGTTTTTAATCCACATCTATATTTTGAAGAAAACCTAAAAAAAATATATTGAAAAAGGATATATTGCTTTTATAATAAAGTTCAAGTATTGTGATAATGTAAAATTATTGTACATATATGTATGTAATGAGATTTTCTGTACAATGCACTTAATCTCCGAAAATGTGAACAACCTTTTGTTAATCTATGATTAACTGAATTAATTACATAATATAGTACTATTCAATTTATGTTCTATTCGATGATATTACTATGAATAGTTTTTAATGATAACAAAGCTGCTCTATGCCAAAAGATTCTGTAAAATTATATATGAATGTTTAGTGTTGTGACATAAGACTTTGTTCAAACAAAGGTTTGGTTACCAATAAAATTTTATAGCCTTCGATAATTCTGTTTGTTATGCATTTGTAAATAATTTCATTACTAACAGACATTGTAAAGATAACATTGATGAATAAATATTCTATATGTATATATATTTAAGTAATTAAAAAGTCATGGCTAGGCTTGTTATTTGTCTCTGCGCAACAGGTCAGGATCCGCTATATGAAATACATACACATGTATCTATATACTTAGACAAATCCGAACCAGTGAAGCAAATATTTCCGTTTGCACTTGGCTTGGCGACGCTTTTTATTTTGCGTTTTATATAAATATATAATTAAGTATGTCGAATGCGTGGAAGGAAAAAAGCGATTATTGCCTAATACGGTCAAGAATTTCTTGATCTACTACAGTAAATTTTTAAATGGTTCTACGATAATATATAAAGTTTGCGATAAACTTCTGATATGTTCGGACAAATACGGCTGTATCGAATATGTTAACAGCAAAAAGCGCAGAAATTAAAAAGATGGGTACCCCCAACGGCTGAAGTCATGCTAGATTTATTTTTGATAATCACAGTATGCTGTTTACCGCTAAACTTACTGAGTAAAGAACAGTTTCGATTCTTCTGTGTAACTATCTAGCATCTTTAGGCAAAAAAATCGAAAATACAGTCAAAGGTGTAGTAAAAGACAAACAGCTGTGGTTATGCGTCGAAGAGATGACAGATTGTAAAAGAAATTCTATTGTAAATATAATAGTATGTGTACTGGAACTCTGTAAACCTATATTTACAATTTTATTAGCTAGCAAAACCTTAGAAATATCTCTATCTGTAGTGATTGCGAGGGTAGTGCTGGATACACTACAAAAATTTGAACTTTCAAGTCATCAACTGCTGATATTTATGAGTGATGGTGCCACAATAATGAGTTCTGTAGGCCGATATCGTAAACAAGACTATAGTACTTATGATACATGTGACGTGCAAAGGTCATCCTGAGGCACAAGATATTCAAGGATATTTTCCAGATGCGAATGCATTAGAAGCAAATACTAAAAAAGTGTTTCTCAAATCTCGCAAATTAATTCGTGAATTTCACAGACGGTGCCCCCGTTTTCTCGAACCACCAGAGCCAAGCCTTAAACGTTGCGGAACATAGTTGAAACTGGCTTTTTATTAGTTTAGCTTTTTATTAGTTTTAAGAAACTTATGTTGAAACAGACTTAAAAACTATCTAAGAGAACTTTAGAGAATTATTTAGCGCAATAGAAAAATTGCAAAATAGTGAACGATGTACACTCACTACTAAATGCTATAGGTAAGTAAATATATTTTAAAATACCTCAAGAGTGTATTAGTTATAGTTATATATATAGTTATGAGCAAAGATCTTGATTTTACCAGGTTAAGAAAAATTTGTGGCGATGCTTGTATAGATCCGTTATCTATTTATAAAGATTATTTTAATTATGCGTGTCTTGCTTCAGTAGTTGTCGAACGATCTTTCTCAAAATACGATGAACAATTTTTCATCACACACGCGAATTGTTGATAAATATCCTAATGGTGTAACTTTTCACCAAAGCTATCTACCTTGCGCCAAGGAAAGAATTTCAGAAATATTAAATATTTATTTTCCTTTATTTTATGCATCGCCGATTGATTGTATTTGTTTGTATCTGATTGTCGGTGCGTAGATATGTACTTACTACAATCGATCCTGACATGTCGCGCCGGAGGAAAATGTCCAGCCTAGTAATGACATAATAAAAATAAAGAATAAAGAACCGCAGCTTGGTACCCGAGAAAGTACATCTTCATCGTACGTCCGCGCAACCATCAAGGTTAACATATACGAGGGTAGCCGTTTATATTTCGGGAACTGGCAACACTGTTAGTGTTGCCTCCGATCTGATGATTGCATCGTGAAGTTTATCATTCTTGACAATATATTCACCTTAATAGTTTTATTATCCGGTCAGTATATACTAGTTTCGACAGTAACTTGAAAATTTTGTCAGCGAAAAAATGGAATTAACTCGCGAACATTTTCGTGCAATTATTTTTCATAACTTTCGGCGTGAATTATCTCAACAAGAATGCATCGACGAGCTGAATTCTTTATATGGTGATGAAGGACCATCGAAAACTATAGTATATCGTTGGTATAGTGAATTCAAACTTGGACAGCGTTCTTTGGACGATGAATTTCGTGAAGGTCGTTCCACAAATGTTGTTGTGTATGGAAACATTAATGCAGTGTCTGAATTGATAATGCAAGATCGTCATGTGACATACCGTGAGATCGTTATTAGGTATTAGTAACAGCAGCGTGCATATGATACTGCATGAACATTTAGCCGTTAATAAGCTATGTTCACGTTGGGTATCACAAAATTTGACAACCGCTCAAAAAAGGACTCGCGTCGACTGGTGCCAAGAAATGCACAAGAAGTACAATGGAGGTGCTTCAAAGAACATTTATAAAGTCGTCACAGGTGTTGAATCTTGGATCTATACATATGAGCCCGATAGTAAATAGCAGTCGACCAAGGTGAGCCAAAACCAACAAAAGTTGTTCGCGTTTGAAGCACATTAAAACAAATGGTCGCCCGTTTTTTCAGAAAAACCGGTCATGTTGCAACCGTGCCTTTGAGTTGAGAGTTGTAGAACGGGCAATTCCGAATGGTACACAACTATTTGTTTGCCAAAAGTTTTTGAAGAAATAAGGAAAACAAACCGAAAACGACAGATCATTCTCCACCATGGCAATGCGAGCTCTCACAGGTCAGTTCAAACAATTGAATATTGACCGGACAAAACATTGAATTGATGGGCCATCCGCCGTACAGCCCTGATCTAGCACCCTGTGATTTCTTTTTGTTCCAACACGTTAAGAATAAACTTCGTGGTCAACAGTTTACTACGCCGGAAGAGGCAATTGAAGCATTCAAAACTCACATTTTGGAGATACCGCCTTCGCAGTGGTAGCAATGCTTTTCAGATTGGTTTAAACGAATGCAAAAATGCATCGATTTTCACGGAGAATATTTTGAAAAGCAATAAACTTGTTTTCGATAATGAAAAATTTTTTTGTTAGCTATTCCCGAAATATAATCGGCTACCCTTGTGTATATATATATACATATGTCCCATGAATTTTATTTAATATATGAATATGTAACTATGAAATAGAAACAAAAATTTTTACTTTCATTTGGTAAAGGAATAGTTTTTTTATCATTTGAATAATGCTCGAAACTACATGAATTACGTTTCCATTTAATCGAACATGGACCGTATTTATCGACTCAACTCCCTCAAATTTTTCCTACTTCTATAGCTGCAAAATATATTAGTTGGAAAGAAATTTTCATTAAATACTGGATCGAAAAGTTTTAAATGGATATTTCAAAGGTTTTGATAGTCCTTAATTTTTCGAAAGATCGAAAGGTCTTAGCGTTGGACTTAATTTGTAGTACTGAAAGACGACTGTGTAGAACAATAAATATGATTTTCCCCAAAATTTGTTCTTTTCTGCCTCGTTTCGATATTTGCCGATCTATTCTCATACATCGCTCAAGTTATTGACTTTTATCTATTATCCACCAGTACGTTTAATTTAGCCGAAAAACAATTATTTTTTATTTATAAAGAAAATAGTTTGGTATGTAGTGTACTGAAGGAAAGTTATGGTAATGATATGCTTGCCAAGGTTTCTTATTTCACTTTTATGAATTTTCTGATTTTGTTCTTCTGTCCTGGGAAAATCTTTACACCATACAAATTATGTACGTAGTTATACACATATCCGCATAGATAATAAAATTCGTCAGGCCATTGAAGCTTACACTATCGTGTTGCATTCTACAATAATATAAGCTACTTATTTATGTGACAATATATTTACAACATTTCATATAAATTTTGTTTATTTTTGTACTTGGTCCGTATTTAAAAAAATGTCTTATGTATAATATTTAGCTTTACATGATTGGAATTTTTTTAAGACATCAGTGTATGTTCATTCATTATATTTGGAAATTACGTATTCCGAAAAAGAATACAATAGTTTAAATACAATATGTGCGCCTAATGTATCTGTGTCCTGTTTATATTTCTAATGTCCAGAAAAATACTTCTAGGTAAATATGTAAACATTTTTAGCGTTTATAACACGACAAAATTGTCAATATTTAATTGAGATTGATTATCCACCCATATTAATGCGTTTATACACAATCGCGACAAGTAATAATTTTAAGAGAAATCCAAACACTTTAAATGGATACACCAAACTATGGTGTACCGTAAAATACTGGGTGAGCTGATACGCTGCTGTTCTAGACGAATCATCATCAATCATAATTACCCAATTGACTTCACAAATTATCGCTTGGGTAGATACTCGCTCTGACATAAAAATGCTTTCTGTACGGCGACACTGTATTTCGAAATATTACAGTAAGTGTTAATATTTTGGTGTTTTAACGAGGATTTCTTAACATGATCGTGACTCGCGAAGACTAATGGTAAGGAAGTAATTGGTGAGTTGAACGATTACGTCTTGAGGAATAAAATTCGGTTTTGTAACATATAATATCTATTAAATAAAATTATACATTGTGAAACAAGCAACATTCGTAGAATACGTAAATATACGATATGTGGATATTCATAATTTCTTGCTACGAATATCCTAGAATATATATGTCCTAATGTATACACATGTGTATATTTGTATATAATACCAGCCATAAATGAGGGTTCACTATAGGTAAAATACAAAAAAGTGGTAAACTTTTGGTAAAACAATATATTTATATATATTGAATAAAAATGTAATTACTATAAAAATAAACTATATATCCTTATAAAACAAAATAATATCATTAGTTCTATGAAGAAAAATTGGCACTCCTTATTTTAAGCGGCTTTCGTCAAAATATCCACCTTTACATTTAATAACTTCCTTATAATTTTTGGGTAGTCTCAACACAAGTTTTTGATGAGTTTCGACTGGCTTATTGTTCCAAGCATTTGTAAGGTGTTCCCACAACTGTTGCTGCGATTTTGGACAGTGTTTTCTCACTTTTCCGTCTAGCTCATCCCACAGCAACTCGATGGATTCATATCAGGCGATTGTGCGGGCCAAACCATATTTGCAAGAAGTCCTTCTACTTTTTGTTTCACATAGTTCTTTCAAAGTTTAGCACTATGTTTGAAGTCATTATCTTGCTAGAAATAAAAACCATTTTCTATCAATTTAATTCCGTACGGAATTGCATGTTCCTTTAAAGTTTTCAAATATTCTTCATTCCTTAAAATTCCATCAATTCTATGCAAATCTCTAACACCGTTAAAAGAAAATGACCCCCAAACAAGAACTGAACCTCCACCGTGTTTAACTCTTGGTAGAACATATTCTGCGATTACTTCCGCCGATTACTTCCAAACACTTGGAACTTGGATTCATCCGTCCATAGAACCCCCTCCCACATTTCCATATCCCAATGTTGGTGCTCCTTGGCCCACTGTAATCGTTTTTTACGATTTTGTGATCGTAGCAATGGTGCATTGCACCCGTTGTTATGTACCTTTTCACTGAACCTTGCACTGTATGGTATATTATATTAATTTTAATTTTTGCGCTATTGTCCGCGGTTACAATTTTACTTTGTGTAATGTTATAGTACTACGAATTTCTGCGCTCCATTTCTTTCTTTTCGATATTTTGTATGTTTGTTCACGAATATTCCTACTACAATTTACTCGGACAGACGAATACTAAATTTTTCTTAGATTGCAACATTCTGTATGGTATCACAAATAGCTTCTTAGGATCATTAGAGTCTTGTAATATAAAAAGAACATTCAAAATAAATATTTTTAGGAAAAATATTAATACTGAATACAAGAATTAAAAGAAATTATAATATTTTACACTAATAAATATGATTACATAATTTACATGATGATCCGGATATTATTGATAAACTTCCCAGAAACGCACTCACGTATGTTATTTCAATTGTCCCTGCCGAAACCCGGGTATAAAGACAGAGCGATTCTATTGATAGTATGTGATCCCTCATTTATAGCCAGTGGTGTACCTATGTATTCACTGTCTCTTTACTTCTAATGTAAGAAGCTTTTCTACTGTTGTGTGAAATATATATTTACAATTACCAAATGTGCTTGTTCTTGCTGCAATTGTTGCTTTGAACAAAATTAAGAATACTATCTAGGCACATATAGACTTTTGGACTAAAGAAAATTTTAGTCTTGATTGAGAAGAGGGCAAAAAGAAGGACGTAAGAGATACTGGTATTGGAATGTTCTTTATGTACTGTAAGGCCTGTCATAATTGGGGGTATATCCTATACATATAACACACCCAAAAGTGAGTTTAAAACAGGTCCAATATATGTACAAAGAATAAAAATTAATGTGTGTGTAGTAATACGAGTAATACTGTTAGAGTAGAATTGAGCAAATAGCATGACGGCTGTGATCATTTACAATTTCAAACGTGTCTTAAGTCTACCTAATAGACTATTGGTCTTGCTACGAACGTGACCTAACAGGAAATTACTGTAAGTAGTGTTCAATCAACACTGATGATTGGTGTGACGGTAATTAACTCTGGTGTAGTGCCACAGGCGGAGCACCGGATTTTAGGACAGTTATTATTAATTATTTATATTTTTCTAAATAAAGAGACGGTAATTAACAACATCCTAGACAATAAAGCTACACTAGATCACTTTGTTAATGGATCGTCCCACCTAGTGTGCGACATCTTTACAATTCATGAAACCCAAGTACATTATTACGATTTTGAAAATGGTTTAGATTTTTGGGGACAAAGTGGTTCCACCAAAAGTTGCTCGAGAATGAAATCGAAATAAAAACATGGTCGCCACACTTTTGGTATGTTTCCAATGTAACGCTGTAGGATCGGCTTACTGATAATGTAGAACGGTACAACTTCGATGTAATCATACAATGAATCAACGAGCATATCTGTGGCGAATGATTAATTAAACGGCTGTAAGAAGTGCAATAGCAAAAAATATAGTTCCAAATGTTTACCAGAGGAAGTTATAATAGGGCGAAACAATATTTAAGTATTGAAGTTGTTCATCCTACCCTTTATATATAATATGACAAAAAAGACGAATCACCCAGTAAAAATATATATTATTAAACCAAGTTTTGCACAAATGTTAACTGTTTTGAGAATAATAAATAATAAACAAGCAGCAAGACAGCAATAAATATTTGTGTCGTTCTTTGCTGAGAAAAATTCTTCGTTTCCTTATTTAGGATCAGTTTAGTATGACTCGTCGATTGTAACAGTCTATAATTGTAAATTAGTTTGTTACAATGCCAATTCGAAAACCACTAAATCATCGTGTGGTGGTTTTGAAAGGGGTCGAATTTATCGAAATTATCGAACTACAGGAGAGGATACTGCATTGTTACAATTATTCGTCAAAAGAGAGACTGGTCTCAAGAAAGTAATCAACATTATAGAAGAGGCTCTGGGTGGCCTAGAAATATTACCGAACGCGAAGATAGGAGATTAAGATTGCTTTTCCTTAGGCATCAGTATAGTACCACGCGGTCTGTGTCAAATAAGATAACAATACATCCCATATATTGCCATATTCCTTCGTTCATCCATAATGAAACAACCATTATGGATGAAGTCCAACATCGAAGAGGAGAAATTTTTCCATAAACTGTGGGACTAGACTTTCTAGACGACTGACAGTTTGAGAAGGAATTAGGATAGGAAGTGGGACTTCTCTGGTATTCGAAGCCATTTAAATATTTGTAAGTATATTGACAAAGTTTTGGAACTACTGGCTTAACCACAGACCTAAGGCTCAATAATGCCACATTACGACAAAAGAATACCTGTTCTCATATTGCAGCTATTACATAACGATTCCTGTAATAGGCCAGCATCAGTATTCTTAATTGATCTACGCGGTCGCCAGTTCTATTGCCGACAGAACTGATCTGAGATATGACAGGTCGAAGGGTAGGTATGCTTCGTAACCACCAATGAACTTGCAACAGATATGTGATATCCTAAAAGTTGTTTGGAATGAATTTCCACAGGAGGCCATAGAACATCGAACATTTTATTAGAAGCATGCCAGGGTGAAACTAGAATGTATTTGTTTACGTGGGGCGGCAACACATTATAAAATTTCCTATATAATTGTCAAAAATAGAAGAAACGGAATGTATTGGATATCTTGGAAATTGGAATCAACCTTAGAAATAACTTTTAACTTTTCTGGTTCAAAATCGTGTACATTTATGAAATGAGAAACGCTTGCTTTTCCACAAAGCTGTTTTATTAATTTTTTTTGTGTTTTTTTTAATGTTAAAGTTATTTATTTTACTAATTTTCGTGACCCGCTATAATAACGTAACAAATGATTGTATGTGTTTTTTCTATTTTATTTCTTTATTTATATATTCATAATTTGCAAAATATATATTATATCAAATGAAGCTATCGCATAATATTTTAATATTATAAAAAAGGGAAAAAATAAAACTTGTGAAAAAAGCTTAAATACTCTTAGCTCTATAGGTATTATGTGAAAATCAAGAATTTCTATCAATACTTCTGTAATGTAAATGAATTTCAAAGTGATGTAAATTTACAATACAGAAGTTAATGACCTTGTAAACGTATGCGTGTATATTGTGTGTGCACGAATGCTGAACTTTAATTTCCCAATTCCATATCTAAACTGTTTGTAATTGTAAGCTTGGATCCCATATATTTTAATTGAAGAGCTAGTAAAATATGAATTAAAAAATTCGTAATAAGAGCTTAGAGAATATATGCTTTAAATATATTTGAAGTTGTCATAACACCACATGTTGTTTCGTATTTAAAAAGTTTAAAAGTTATCATTATAATGTTATAAAAACATACAATTTGTTTGCATTATTTTAGTAAATATGTTCATGTATGATATCTATGTCACATACATATTTGTAATACTAGCAACTACTAGCAAATGTAGGGATGAAGGGTGCCATACATATAATGAGTAATTATGGAGAATTTGATAGTATGTAAGTTATTGTGTTTTCTGTTGGTCTCCAGAGTGACTACAAAATATAATTAAAAATTTCGCTACGTCAAATGAAAATTTATTAGTGTTTGAAATTTTAGCTATGCCTCACAGATCTTGGCCAATCAAACATTACACTATGAATAGAGGTGAAGTCTGTGATAGAAGAAGCTAAGCGTGCTAGTGCAAGATACCAATCGCATCTTGAAGTGCATTCTAATGCTCTTGCTGTAAGTCTTCTAGATAACAGACAAAAGGCCTATCGACAGAAGAGGTTGATATCCTTTAAATATAAGTGATAGATTATGCATTATAATTACATAAATAGAAGTAATCATCCTTGTTGACTAATCTTTATTTCACGAAAATGTTAAGCTTTTTATGTAAGCACATAACCCATGCTGATTTAGCCGTGTGATACCTAGTAAAAAACTTAAACTCTCTCACTTTGCCTTCAGGTTGCCGGTCAAATGGAAATTTTAAAAAATATTTGAAATAATAGACGATGTCGAAGAAACCTTACATTATATATAGTTTTTCATGTTGTAAATTAAAGTAAACATATGTATTTCTATATTTAAATGCTTTCATCTGTAATACAATGTTAATATCTTCTTATAAATTATAACTAGCACTACACACGAATATGGAAAGCAGCTATATCGTAGCAGAATTTCTATCTAATGAATCTATATACTATCTCTAGTTTACTACATTTTATGTCATCGACACCGTTCTGCAAATATTTTATTATACCAACATCATGAACATTCGGTACTGTATCATTAACAGCACGTGTTTTGTGTAAACTGCCACGCGTTCCGCCGCCTGCCTTTGACAATCGGAGGAATCTAACACCCAGCGGTCCCGAACAGCGGGCGAGGTCGCATTTCCGAAGGGGAAAGGGCTCATAATCAGACATGGTATTGTTAAAAGAAACAGTCCGCATTTTGTATTATGTGCACACTATGGGTTTCGTTTCTCTGGTCTCTGAAAATAATAGTCATTGGGGTCTCTCTGTTATTTTCTCCCATTCTATCTTCTAACTGTGATTGTTTGTCAATATTTCATTATATTTCTGCATCTAAATCTTGATTACTCCCTTCAAATGTGTACTATAATGTTCCTTCTCATCTGCATTGCATTTAACTAAAATTTATGGGTACTTTCATCCTGTTCAAGAATATATGGATTGGTTTTAAATTTGCCACGACAGTCATTATATCTCTTACTGAATGAGACAATCGAACAAATAATGATATTATATTGAAATGTATAAAGGTCACCTAAAGATAAATAAAGTATAATATTACTGCATGTAATTCTGAATTAGCTTTTTAATTACGAATATTACCATGTAATATTCATAACCTTGTTATGTGCATAAAATTTCTTTATGTGGTTCAATAAAGATTTTGTTATGATATTGACGCCTTCTTTTTATATAATTTATATCCTTAAAAACTATCAATTGAGACATTGAAATTTCAAAATTTATTAATATTTTATTTTGCATGCATAAATATAATATTTAACGAAAGAATACTATCTATTTACATAATTTTTGATTCTCTTGTTAGATAATAAAGAAATATGTATATAGATAGGTTGAGATTAATTGAGGTGACCATAGAGCCTATTCCATTGCAACCTTTCCAGATTTGTTGTGGTCCTTATGTCTCAGTGATATATGTTTTATAGCTTCGTTGTTTAATGAGTTTTGGGGATTGGTGTTTTTACAGTCCGTTTCAGAATATCCGTCTCCCATATATAGAAACAGTAGTCTTGTCAAGTCCTCACAGTGAAATAGTACGTCGATCCCGGTTTCCTTTTCTACTTGACAATATGTTTATTATTCATGCTTGTTGAACTTACAATGCCCTGTTAGTAGACGCGTTATTATCATAACAGTCTTTATGCTCCAATAGACCCATAACAAAATTGGGTGACTGTTGCCAGTGTTGCCTTCTTTGGCTTTGGTAGGTCTTATACCTTTCTCAAGATATATTTTGACAGTCACTTTTCAATGGCTGTTTGGAGGATCGATGCCATGTAAAGATCTCGGTGTTATGAAAGCATAGCACTAAGATTGTCGAACCATTTTGTCGGCTTTTTTTTATTAGTTCTTTAGTTCTCTTGTCCTAGGACTCATACTACAATCATCTTTTCTCGGTTACTGAGCGCCCACAATCTCGTACAATCACTTGCACTAAACCGAAGTGTCTTATATTGCTTGACAGTCGAAGTAAATTGTCACCGTGTGACTTGTCTCACCTTGCGTATTTGTTTCTTCAGCATAATGATGTAACGGGGTTACTTTCGTTTTAAAAACCGTAGTATCTTTAGTGAGGTTAGATTTACATAAATCACCCTCCTTTCATTGAGTGTAAATTTTAGTTTCAATACCTTGTTCTTTCTAATAGCCATCTATGTGTCAGATCGAGTATGCCTGTAACCGTTAACATTTTCTCTATTCTTCTCTACTTTTAATTCGTTTAATTTTACTTTTGATCAGTTTCCAATCACGTTGATTTGACACTCTTGGGTATCGAAATCGAACCTTAAACCGTTACTTTGTCATAATATTAATGAAACCTCCAGTTGCCTATGTTGATGATTAATATGTATATTTCTTAAATGATGCGAGTAGTGAAAGACTGAAGATCATTTCATGGAAATAATAAAATATGTTGTAAATACTGTTGATAATGATTTTGACAAAATGGATTATATTCACAACTTTAAGCAAAATTCGCATACTGTAATGAAATATATTGTTTGTAAATACGTATACATATATGTATAAGTTCAAAAGAATAATTGAAAAATATCAAAACTTTGAGGAAGGAACACGATGGCGAAATATAATGCGAACGAATATATTTCTGACATATATGTAAACATAATTAATGTATTAAATTTGATATTAGGACGAATCTATTTTATACAACAACAGATTAAATAAATTTCCTCCTGTTTTATTTAAATTGTGTTAAATACGTTACTTTTCAAAGCAGTTAATGTTTTATTTCATTTATTTATATACAACCACATATTAAATTTCAAGGTAAAGACGCGATAAATGCCTCTATTTATAAGTATTATGTTTATGTTAAATTAATAATTAATTTTAATAGAACATTGCTTCGAAGAATAACACATAAATATGAAACAAATTACTGAACATCATTATCACATTATGCATGATTTATGAACATATTTGTAATTTAACACTAACAAAGGAGAAACTGATGCTAACAAAGCAAATATAGTAATTGAATTTCTTTGAAGTTACTAATAACATATTTCATATGTGTATACAGTTACTTACACTCATATTCTTACAGCAGTGTAAATTTGAATTAAAAAAAGCTGTAGTATTTATAATTCATTTTATTATACATTAATTAAATACATCACCTTATTTTTTTATACAGTACAATCAGTATAATACTATACTTAATCTAAATATTGTAACATTAGACTTAGTACTTTCTTCGTGTCAGACTAGATGTTAATGTTAGTTATCATGCGCCTCTATTAATAAGACATCCTTTGTCACAAGTCAATTGTATGATGAATGACTGCTATGGAGGTACAATTTCAAAAAAGAGCTTTATAACTTAATTAATGATTATCTCATGCACTTTTAAACGTTGGCGCAATTATTGTTTCTGTTAATATATTTTGTATTTTATACAGCACTTACAAAACTTTAATATTATACTATGCCAATTCAATACTATTTTTCTTGGTTTTCCGTCGAAACGAAGCGCTTAATCGAGAAGCCAACCATACAAACCTTACCCACGAAACAGTTCTTAACTCTACAGTAAACGTAAGCAGTGGTGATCTGAATCCAAGACCAGTGTTTCAGTTGATTACAAGCGATATTTGTGTTTTACCCAGGGTAACGCAAATTAAACATAAACATATTTTGAATTTGGTGTGTTCCAATATAAAATCCTAGGACATACCGAAAATATTGCTCTTCCAGGATGTTTTTTCTGATTATTCTTTTGTTGTAAGTAACATATTTACTACTAATTTTCAAACATCGTTCTTATGCTAATTCAATACTACAGTTTAATCCCATGTATTCATTATTACTAACTTTATTTTGAGCTTTAATATCAACTCTGACGTTGTCTTTGAAAGATCAAATGCCCTTACTACTTCTCTTTTCTTAGGTCCGGATGATGTTCCACACTATATGTTTAAAATTCTGCAGTCAATCACTGTCATTACCTACATTTCTTTTATATACGTCTGTTAATATTTGTGTATTCTCCTTATTAATGGAAAACCGCTTTTTTAATACCTTTTGGTTCAAATGTTTCTAATAATATACAAGGCCAGATATAGTTACTTATTTATCATCATATTATTTCAGAATCAATTGAAAATGGACTTCAAGTCGATTCCGTTTACACATACTTTAATAAGGCTTTTAGCCAAGTTGACTATAACTTTTAGCTCTGGAAACTGAAATTTTCGGAATCATCAGCAAGCTATGGTTGTGATTCGTATCTTATTTGTTTAATCGTGTGCAGATTGTGCATTTGAATTTCAGTCATTCTCATCCTTTCTTAGCTAGCTCAGGTGTTTGGCAGGGCAGTCGTTTGGACCTAATATTATTCTTACTTTTATATATCAAGGTTTGTGAACCATCGTATATAATTCTTATTACAGAATTTTGGTTGGAAAATCCTTTTCTGATTCTTCTGATTTTTCTGAGTATTTTATTGCTTATGTGGTGTTATGGTGGCTCTATCTAATGCGATCTCGTATCAATCTATGGATACTTCTTTTCTTAGTTCCAATACTTCTTTAAATTACTTGGTTTTACTCTCTGTATAAGTCTTTCAATTTTCTCCAAATAAACGTTTATATTTAGTTCAACAACATTTTCTTCATAATCTGTTGTTCCTCGGGCCCCTATTATTTTTACTTTTCATTTGTTACTTACCTTGCCTTCTCCTGCCTTGTTTTATGCTGATGACGTAAAGATTTTTACTGCTGTTCCTTTTATTGAAGATGTCATTAAGATAAAGGCGAGTTTAAGCTTATTTCAGTTTGCTCCAAATTTACTCGTCTTGATTTGAATATCGATAAATGTTTAGTGATATCATTTACTCGTAAGTTAATTGCTTTTCCTTCCTTATATTCCATAGATTAATGTCGAATCTGTCAAGAACTGAAATTGTTAATGAATATTAACTTATATATTGATAAAGTATGTCGTTCTGCTGTTAAAAGCGGCATTTTTGTAATGAGGACTGCAAAGTGATATTGGTTTACTAAAAACACTTTTCTTTGCGTTAGTTGTTGGTAATTTGAAGAAAATATACAGTTTGCAAATAAAGGCAATTCAACCTGTTCAACTTCGATTTTTGAAATTCCTGACATTTAAATCTTCTGGTGTGTATACTGAGCGTGGTATCGACTATATTATTTTGTTGAGAAGTAAAATGTCAAATCACTAGAGGATCTTACATAGCACTCGTTTCCTTTATAAGTCGGTGAACGGTCGAATTGACTGTTCAGGTCTTCTGTCTAAATTAAATTCCTCTGTTCCGCGCTCCTCCCAAGTGCCACGTTTATGTACTGTACGCGGAGGACAAATCTTCTTTGGAAAGTTGCTTTAATTCATATGTTCAGGAATGCTAACATCTGTAATATTTTTGTGAGTAGTCAATTTGTAGTTTTCAATTACTTTTATTTAATTTTTGTAATTTCTTTTTAGTCCTTTCAACAATTTTATTTATTTTTGTAAATTATTCTTTTTTCTATGTGCTATGGCAAATGTATTTTTTACTTTGTAATTAGGTTCGCCTCGCTTATTGGGCAATAAAATATATTATTATGACCACTTTTATCAATGACATAAAGCACCGAATAAATGTCTTTTACTTTCTGCTCTTTGCGAAAAATCTGAAATTCTGTACATCCTATACCTCCGCATTGGATTGCTTGCTGCTCTAGTCAGATGTTGCTGCCGTTTATGTCTGGTTTAAATATTATAACACCTATTTAAATATAAAAAATATAGAACTATCACTTTCACTAGGAGGAAAAAGAGATGTCTAGATAATTCTGTCAAGGGTTATTTGTTAGAAAGAATAGGTCTTACAAATTTTGATGTCGGAACGCGTCGTAAACAAATCCCTTTGATTCAGCTTTGACCTTGTCCTTCCATATTGTCGACTCAATTTGCAGAGATAGTAGGTTGTATATACAGTTTTCTGCGAAGCTACATTGTGCGAGGAAAAGTATAAACAGTAATCACTATCTTAAGGGGGTCCAAAAGGATTTGGCACCGCCTGTTGTCAAACTTTTCAAACGTAAACGTTATAAGAATCATTCAAATGTTAATAACACTTTGTTTACGACGTGCTTCGAGTATATTAGCACTCTTCAGATAAACCCTGGTGTTACTAACGAATGATTCATTGTGGGTTTATCGTGCCTTGTCGATAGAGTAGAATGGAAAAAGACAATATCTCTCTCTCTCTCTATCTCTCGTCCAAACATACGAATATGTCTGAACGAAGAAACAAAGCTGTGTTGTCTCGCCAAATAGATAACTAAGTTACATGATGCGTGTATAAAGTAACACTTTATAATTTGGCAATTGCCATCCGATGAATGTTATAGGAATCGTTCAAATGTTAATAATACCTTGCTCACAACGGGTTTCGAGTAAATTAACTCTCAGGTAAACGCTGGTGTTATGTATGTACCATTCTATGTGGGTTTACGGTACCTTTTGACACAGTAAAATGATGGAAAAACAATATCTCCATCTCTTATCTAAACTTATGAATGTCCGAATGAAACTACGTTACCATGATGCGTGTAGTAAACAAATACTTTAAACTTTAAACCGCTAATTAAAAATTATTTTCATTTTGACTTATAAAACGTGTGTAACAGTATATATATATATATATATATATATATATATATATATATATATATATATATATTGTACCTATATGTATTGTGACTTTGGCATTAAGATGACCATATAACCCATAGTGGCGTCACATTTATCATTATTTCTACCGTAAAATTCTACTTCGTGTAACAGCACATAACACTGTTGTTTTCTAAAAAGTGTCGGATATTTCTACGATATACTACGTTTAATGCAATTTCCTGTCTAGACAAAGCAGAAATAGTTCATTATCCCGTTCTAAAGGAAAGCAAATATCTAAATGGTCTCTTAGTTTAAGTTACAGTTCTTTTGTAGAACAAAATTCGATTCTTTAATGTGCCAGCATTTAAAACGACTTCCAACAGAAATTCATTAATGTGAATATTTGTAGAATAGAGCACAGCAAGTTACTTCTCTAAAGGAAGTTCATCCTATAATTTCGTTCTACGCTCCTACTGTATTGGTTTGTTGTTTGAATTATATGTATATGTACGAATATGTACGTATTTACGTATTTTACAGGTTTTTCAGATTTGAGATATCTTAGTTTTATATAATCTATTACTATGAAACTCATAACAGATGAAATAGGTAGGACATATTTCTTAAATTCTTAACATTACAATACGCGAATTAGTCTGCATAAACTTCTGTAATTAGGTGTCAGAATTTGTTTGCTGTATTTTAGCTGCACTCTTCAGTTATTACATACATATTATTCTTCATGATGTAATACATAAAGTTAAATATTTCCTATGCGACATAAGAAACTTATATAGATTTATTTAACGAATGCCGTATTTTACAGTCTTAGTTCCATATTGAATATTATTTTATTTTTATTCTTATAATAAAGTTCTAGACATAGAAAATGTAATGTTAAATGAGAGAATTAGTTTCTGTGATAATATTCTTAGTTAATCCTGCTCGAATAATCTGTCCTTTATTGATGGTTATTTCCTTGCTTAAGGACAGTTTGTGTGCAATGTGTGTTGGTATGTCACAATTTCAAAGCGTTTACTTGAATTATTGTGTTTTCAATCATAAAGAGTTATCTTAGTACAAGTATCCATAATATTTTTCTGATATTGTAAGGACTTCGATACTTTAATATAATAAGTACCTATAAATATGTCTGGTATTTATTTTATTCCATGAATAGGTTAATTTTGAAGTGCCTGGAATATTTGTTTTATCATTAATAGGTTCGGCGACAGATTGCAGACACTACACAATATTGTAAGTCTTCGATTTTTCAAATTATCAGAAAGCACGAAGCAACCAGTTTGGTGGTAAAGTAAAAATATAGCGGGACAGGATAAAAAGAAGTAAAAGGTGACGATCAATATTTACGATTGACATCCTTGCAAAATAGGACGAAATCATCTAAAGAATTAATATATGTGCATCCTTCTACCATTCGGTGCCATCGATTTAAACAGGAGCTAAGAGGTTCCGTTGCAAAAAGAAAAGCATTATTGCAAAGGGGTAGTAAACAGAAACGATTGGAATATGCACCAGTTCATTTTCTTTAGATATTGGATGAGTAGCGACGCGTGCTTTGGACAGATGTATATAAATTTAAAATATCCAAAAGGAAACGGTATGTTTGGAGAACGGTTGAAGAAGTATAATAAGTATTTATACAGACAACAATAAAACTGGAAGGTGAGTCTATGAAAGTATTAAGTAGCACAACTGCGCATTTGTTGTTGGTGCATTAATTAAAATTACTAAAAAACTATCGTCAGAGAAATATTTAGAGATTCTGCAGGAACTTCCTATGCTAGCACGAACACCAATAAATTGGAAATAATTACATTTTCTAGCATTCTACAATAGCACATTGAGCAGCAAGAAGTTGCAGTCTGTCTACTTCAAGTCCATATTCAAATATTATCGAACATATATATGTGGGATCACTTAAATCGTGCGAAGCCGAAAAGATCACCAACTAATGTCAACAAATTTTTTTGATATCCTTTTGGAAGAATTGCATATATTCCACAAGAATTTCTGATAAAACGGTCCGATAGTTTACCAAACGCATGATAAGTGTAATATCTGTTATAAATGGCCATTCTAAATACTTTTATTAATGTTTCAATTAACATTTTTCAATTCATTTGTTGTATTAAAAAAAATTTCCTATCTACAAGAAAGTTCGTTTTAGATATTTGTTTTGAAAAAGATGCAGAACGATAAATTTTCTATAGTGGTCACTTACTTATGCACACTATTGTATGAGTCGTCCACCATACTAAGTATAAATTAATTCGTTCTATTTACATTTCATCTTCTATTTTTGTATCTTGCCTACCACAGTAGATATTGTGTAGGTAAATGTAAATCGTGTAGTGTCCCAAATAAATATAATTTCATTAATCCGACGTCTCTGGTAAAATAATTCTGAAACAGTAATCCAGTGATCCCGTCTACTACATGACGGCAGCGTGAAAATTAAACTGCAATTAAGTAGGAAGAGAAGTGAGCGATCAAGAAATAGTGCATCTGCTGCATCGCACTTTGTTACTTTGCAGTACTACTCCGCACATTAGCCCCCATAGGGGTGTGAATTGAAGTGGGCTGAATTGGATTATTGTTTTTGAGATGCAGGATTTACCAAGGAGGCCTCGCTTGTGGGTGTTTTGAAGCGAGATACTAATCGTTTCAATTATTGAGATTCTTACTCCCACTTGTCTATAACTCGTTTGCAATTTGCGAGATTAATGCTTTATGTAAGGGTTCTTAATTGTTTTATTACAGATATCAGACTCGTTCATTATAATGGTGAAATATTTTTCGTCTGGACTTACGATTTATCGAAATAATTTATTACTAGTTATTGAAAAAACATTTTATACTTAAGAGACAATATGACTTTGAGTTTCTTTATGTGTATATCTATATATATATATATATATATATATATATATATGTATGTATATATATTTCTGATGGACAAATTTTATTTTTGCTAATGTATGAACGCATTTAAATGTTTTAAACCAAGCATTTTTAAACCATATATCTCGAAGATTGTGGACACCGTTCCCTGTCCACTAATGCAATCGATATCTTTACTAGCGGAATTCGGGCTATTTCTCCCCGAATAAAGTTCTTTAGCTGAAGCAGGTTTGTGGGGCGATAATTAAAAACTCCGAGATCGCTTTTTGTGTAGAAAACCTTAGGACAAACGGAAGAGTGGTGAAAAAATTGTCAAAATGATGACCGACCATAACGAGGACAAAAAATGTAGAGGCATTTCGAAAATCGATTTTTAGATATCCAAGCTTCCGTTCGCTAACATACAGCGGGATCTAGGAAGTGTCCACCAGGTACGTATGAACTTTTATAACAGTTTTGGGAGCAGTGTTGCTCGAACAATTCTTCACGATTTGAGATAACATCCTAACACTTGCAATTTTTAAATGAGATACCTCAAGGCAGCTCTTAAGCATAGCCCCACAAATCTTCTTCAGTTGAAGAATTCTATTTGACAGGAAAAAAGGGGAACTTCAAAAATCGGTTGCACTTGTGTATAGAGAAAGGATGGCCACGACCTTCAAGATATTCTGTTTAAAACTATATTATTTAAAACACGAAGTAATATTCTTTCATTAGCAAAAATTAAATTTTGTCTATCAGTAATATTTTTTATACTACTATCTGGATACGTCCCCACCTCATGGGGACAAGGACATTGGGTGTGTCTATCTCTCGTTCTTATTTTTTGTATAATATTATTTCTGTATTTGATATGAGTTTTTTATTTCTTTTATTAACGCGTTGTAGTGTCTCATTGTTTCACTTGTTGGAACTTGTATGCATTTGGTTATATATAGAAGAATATAAAAGATTATGAAAGCATTTAGATATGATATCAGTATTACAATAGCTAATTTTATTAAGTCAGTTCTAAATAAAATATTATTTTATATTAAGAGATTATACATGTCTGTATGTTTGTTAAAAACTTTAATATTCAGTTTATGCCTAGATATTCAAAATTTCCCTCTTATTAGAAAATTGTTAGATACAATGTTCCGTTTTCAAGAAGAGAGATACCACAGATGTGAGAAGTTACAGACCAGTGACTATTTTCTTTAATTTCTCGGAAGTTCTTAAACAAATACTCTATAATTAGATTTTATCAAAAATACAATCTTCTATATCACCAAATCATCATGGTTATGTGCAAAATAGACCAAATTATAACGAGTACAAAGGAATCAAGTCATTTACTTACTTTGCAAGGTCTGGAGTTGCTCAGATTTTAAATCTTGGACTTCTTTTCTTGCCGTGTTTATAGACTATTTATTTATGTCTGATCCTTGATCCATATTGGCATATGTAAATGATGTGAAAATGTGGTAACTAATGTTTTCTGTTATAGAAAGGTTTCAATTAAATTGTGAATTATTGCGATATTAATCGATTAACTTTAAATATTGGAAAATGCAACGTCGTTTCGTTTACTTTAAATTTATATCCTGCGCTTGCTTTTTACACTATCGAAGACATTTTTATTATTATAATTAATTAGAGTATCATTTTTTTAAAACTTATTACGAGTTGTTCCTGTTTTTGGATATCTAAGGTTTTTAAAGAAATTGCATTGTCACTTTTTATCTATACATATATAAACTTTTTACACAGTAGGTAGGTCCTACGAAAATTAACCAACTAAATTAATATGTCAAGATGTCAATATTCAGAATTGATTTTGTATCAAGAATGTTAATTTAAATATATAAATACATTTACTTGGGCTGTATTGCGAATTTTAAAAGAAGCCATAGAACATTTTGTGGTTCAAAAATAATTTAAAAAAGAAATTATATGACCCAAAAAATATACTCTATTAATCTTTATTCAATGATGAAATCTAAACAAGCTCTTCCTTAAGTTTAACTACTGTAGCAATTAAAGCAATGTGGTAGAAACTATTTACTCTCAATATTTCTATATCACTTTCAGAAAAACAGAAATGTTTGGTATGGTATCACATTCGAGGTGAAGGTGTTTTAATATTAGATATTATTTAATTCAGGCCCAGGCTTGATTTTATTACTTAAGAAGCATAATATGTTAGCAAGACTATAACGGATGTCTGGACACTATAGATTGTTAAATATTGATTTGAAAGGAAAGCAACATGGTTTTATGAATCTATATTGTACTCTTCTGCAATTGGAAGTGCGTTGAATCCGATACCGAAATCTTTGGAGGATTCTTTTTACATGTTTCAAGGCTTTCAATAAAAATGAATCAAATACGCAATATAAATTTGCATTGTTTTTCACTCTGTAATATTTTGAAATAATTTATTTAATAAAAGTTATTTTCCGATAACATTCGAGACTGAATTTAATTAATTGTCAAATACAATATTTTCGCCTGTAAAAGATAATTTATGTAAGCATAAGAATGTTAAGTTTTGAATTTTTTGCTATCTAGTTTAAAATTATTTTTTGTAAATACACAGAGTTTCCGAATTTAAAACATTACTAGTGAGATTGATCTACTGCCACAGAGTGTATGTGCGCATCTGTAAATATGTAAGTACTTGCATATGTCATTTTAAAAATACACATAAAAGAGATGTCTGTAAATAATACGTACTTGACATTGATCCATCGACTTTACCATGAAAACCTGAACTTACGGTGTCGTGTTTTCTATCTTTACAATACCAGTTATCTACAGATGGCTACGTAATGTTGTTTCTAAGAGTTTATATAGACATTTCTTGAAATATGTGAAAAATATTTCAGGAAATGTCTATATAAAAAAAGGAATGCTTATTATAATTATATATGTATATATACTGTATGTGTTTTTAGGTTCTCGACCGCATGTGAGATGTGTCCTGAGAAGGACCGTTCCCTCGACGTTTCAATGAGATCGCACTCATCATTTACTAAAGCTGATCTATCGCCTGCTAAAGCTGGATCATCTTTAGCAAGTGAGAGACCAGCTCCAGAAGATGGCGAGTGCGACTTCATTAAATTTTCTCGAGAACAGCCCCTCTCAAAAAACAAGTCACACGCGACTAGAACATCAAGAATTTTGGCCTAAATTACAAATATGTCGCTTATTTACCTTTTGTAAATTCAGCTTCCAACGTATCCGTATTTCCGCTTCATATATACTATTTTGGTTAAACATTTGGTCTTTCTTACATTTATTGAAATACATATATTTCCTTTATTACATTTGATTTTCAAATTATATACAGTTTTTATTAATTCAATAGTATCGTTTTCAACCTTATTCATTCTGTAATCGTGCAAGAGTATTGAACGTATTTTTTGTTTTTGCGTTTAGTTTGTTAGTAGAATTAGAACATTTGTTTAATAATAATTTTAAACAAATCCCTGATAAAATTTATATAATTTATTACTGAAGATAACAAAAAAATCTTATGTCGATACTTAAAAAGTACAATAAATAACCTTGTTAAAAGTTCTTACTTTAATTTCACTTGTTAGTCTTTATGCCTCTACAAATTTATACAAATACGGGTTGAACAATGATATCTATCCGCAGTTGGTAACAGAAGTGTTCATTTTTTGTCATATGCGTAAGAATAATTGTCACCAATTTACAAAAATAAAGATTCTCTAATTTAGAAAAATTACCTACAGATTAACTACAGATAGAGCGGTGTATATAAACAATTTACAAACTTCAGACTCTTCAGTTCATAGTATATCGTTAACAGACGGTCGCCACATATGTATTTAACTTTCGCGAAGAGGACAGTTTAATAGGATAATAGTTTATATCCTGACACACAGCCTGATAGTTCCTATAACGAAATTCAAAACATATTTTTTTGTTTACGTATTTAAGTACTTGCTTATGCATGTAGAAGCTCTATATACGAACTGTCGCACGCGCCATTAAGACGACATGTCTGGTACTTTATTGACAATTATCGATTTCACATTGTTATAGGAGCTTTTTCAAGATGATTATTTGTTAACGTCAGAAAGCGTCATATGGTTGGACGAGTAGGTGTGTGGTTGGGCTGTTTATTTGGTATTTTATAACTCACAATCGA
This sequence comes from Dermolepida albohirtum, assembly GCA_031893035.1. NCBI lineage: Eukaryota > Metazoa > Arthropoda > Insecta > Coleoptera > Scarabaeidae > Dermolepida > Dermolepida albohirtum. Next base: position 888,478 of record JAVIWB010002317.1, on the reverse strand, counting down.
TATATATATATATATATATATATATAATATCCTTTTCATTCGACGAACGAATTCAGGAGACGGATAGTTCCGTTTTGTATGCTCGGTAATTCTCAGACAATTTCCTGTTGTGTACGAAAAAAACAAGATTCCTCATTCCTTTTTTGTAGGCACTTCTTTGTTGAGGTGGAAGTATTATTTGCTTGACAGATTGTGAAATACAAGTAATTTTTGTCATAACCACAGCAAATTCTTGTAACAAAGAATTTCACTTTGAAATCTTTACTTACCTTCTAACGTATAATGAAATAATTATATGATAAGGTGCATTAATTTTTTTCCTTAATTTGGAAAATAATAATTCAAAAAATATATCGAAATGGCGCAAGACAAATATTAAATAGGACGAAATGATTTTAGAATTCATTTGTTAATATTCTGTATTGAATAAGAAGTATAACACGTATTCAATTTCTTTTGACTTTTTCCAGCTACTACTATATGTATGTAGACAGACATATCAGATCTAATTTTACCACTAAAGAAAATATAATATAGTATTATAATGTACAGTCATTGCTGCAATGTGTCTGTTGATGTGTAAAATTTTAATAGCTAAATAAATTCTGACTTTAGAAGATAGGTTTTTGTTTAAAAATATAGAAGAATATCTGGGTTATATTATGTTTAAAGTATTAAGATAAACAAGAGTGTAGTGCGAGTATCACGTAAATATGGAAATTCATAATCGAAAGACAAACAATGTTTTAAATGCTCATTGTTGATTATTTTGCTTATTATTTAAATTCGTCGTCGCCAAAAATATATAAACATTACAATGTAAGAGTGATTATATTATTTTGCGATGGATCTATCCTGGTTCCGCGAGAATATAACATTAATGTATGAAACGCAAAAATATTGAATTCGCCTATAGTCAAGATTTATATTATCGACCAATCTATGCTCAATAAGTCAGCAAGCAATTCATTGCATATTTATGAAGTAATATTCCTAAAACTTGTACGTGGGTGACAGTGCAATAATACGAGGGATGTTTCCAAAGTTCTAGGAATTACATATAATTTTTATAATTTTGTTAATTTTCGTCAATATTACAATGTCGTTTTTCAACATAATCTCCATTTAACTGAATACATTTATCCCAACGATAAACTAATTTTTTTATGCCGTCCTCAAAGAAGTTTTTCGGTGTCTTGTCGATCCACCTATTTATGGCACGTTTTACGTCAGTTAAACTTTCAAATCGAAGTAAGGGTTTTTTCAAATTTGGGAACAGATGGTAATCACTGGGTGTAAGATCCGGGGAATAAGGTGGGTGCGGCAGCAATTCCCATCGTAAATCGTTCAAAATATCCTTCGTTTTTCTTGCGGTGTGTGGTCTTGCATTATCCTGTTGCAATAACGGACGCTTATGCAACTTTCCAGGCTGTTTTTTGACTAGTGCCTGTCGCAGTGGTCCGGATAATAAATTTGAAAAATATTCTGCATTAATTGTAGTACCTCTCGGCAGATAATCCATGAAACTAATCCCTTCGCAATTCCAGAATACAGTAAGCATTACCTTTCCAACAGACGGAACTGCACGCGCCTTAAGTGGAGGCCCTTCTTCAGGTTTGCGCCATTCTTTGGATTGACTTTTCGTCTCAGGATTGAAATAAGGAATCCACATTTCGTCAGTGGTTATTATTCGTTGCCAAAATTCATCACCGTAACGGACTAACAGCTCTTGAAGTTGACGACAAGTATCGATCCTATCGAGTTTCTGTTCTGGTCCCAACAGCCTTGGCACCCAGCGCGCCGAAACCTTGCTAACGCCCAAACAATCATGCAAGATGTCATGAACTTGTCGTGTACCTATCCCTAGGTGTACACAAATTTTACGAATAGTCATTCGCCTGTCGTCTTTCAGTAGGTTTCCGACGGCAGTAATGTGCCTTTCATTTACCGACGTGCTTGGCTGCCCACTGCGTGGATCATGTTCTAGTGATGTTCTACCGGCTTTAAAACGATCGATCCACCGATAAACAGTACTTTTGGATTCTGCAGATTCACCAAATACTCCTTGCAGACGACTAATAATTTCTGACGTTTTCACATCTTCTTTTCACAAAAAGAAAATTATCGCTCTTTGAGATTTTACCGCGTGTTCCATGGTTACAAAAACAGTGCTACTAAAACGCGTCTACATCAGTCGAATACCTGAATCAGACTGAACAATGTTGCACTAGATAGTTGCATAAACACGTCAAAACTTGTCTGGCATCAATAACATTGCATATAAGTTCTGCGTTATTTAATTATAACACCAATTCCCAGAATTTTGGAAACACCCCTCATTTTTCTAATTTTTACAGGTTATTCAGTTCTAAAACAGTCTCAGTTTAAATATGCCTACTTTATTACACCATACATTTACCGATGATATTAAATACAGTGTTTTATATTTTTTGAATAACTGTTAAAATTAATAGCATATATATATATATATATATGTATATATATATATATATATATATATATATGTGTATATATATATATATATATATATATATATATATATTCTAAATTACATGTTTTGAGAGTAGCTAATCTCACTATTAGCAAAGAAAACCTGTAACATGAATTCACAATAAAAAGATTAATAAATTAGTTTTAAAGCGTAAAATAAAACTTGAACTTCATGTTGCTCTATTGGAACTAGTTCTGTTTGTACTAAGATTTTACTCGCCTGTAACTGACGACATTTCCATAATATACACCAAACAATGAATACCTTTGTTCTTATGAATAAAAAATTAATAAACAAAAATTACTTTCTCAAAAGCTTGATCTTACATAAACCTCTCAAAAGTAATTTTAGTTGCTGTAAATAAGATAAGAAATATAAATAAGTATCTACAATCATCGTTTTATGAGTTTTATTGGTTTTATAAAAACTTATTTTGTGAAAGTTATAGCCTATATTATTCGAAAGCTTTGTTCAAGTGCTAGGTAGTAATTAGCGAATATGCAAACTAGTCCCCGTTATTCTAGACTAACACATGGATCAATAAGTCCCGAGACTAACCCATAGATGGCGCTCGTAGTAAACCAGTAACCACGTCTTTCTAGAGTACTAACCTTTGCTTGAAACGTGTCAAAATTTTAAGTCGATCGGACCAGAAACAGCTGAGTTATCGAGGTTGGAGTAAAGTCGTTTTGTAGTTTGTTTAAACAATGGAAAAAACCGAGTTTCGTGTTCTGATAAAACATTGTTTTTTAATGGGTAAAAACACCACGCAAGCAAAACAATGGATTGAAAAATGTTACCCGGACTCTTGTCCATCAAAAGCAACGATTTGTCGGTGGTTTGCCGAGTTTAAGCGTGGTCGTACCGACACAAATGACGCGAAACGCTCGGGTAGACCTGTGGAAGCCGTTACACCGGAAAATGTGAGTGAAGTGACAAAAATTATAATGAAAGATCGTAAAGTGAAGCTCCGTGAGATTGCTGAGATGACACAGATATCATATGGAAGTGTATTTACTATCCTTCATGAAAAATTGAGCATGAAAAAGGTTTTTTCCAAGTGGGTGCCGCGATTGCTCTCGATGGAACAAAAACAGCAACGAGTCGATGATTCAGAAAGCTGTTTATCGCTATTTACTCGCAACAAAAAAGATTTCTTGCGTCGTTACGTGACCATGGACGAAACATGGATACATCACTACACTCCAGAGTCGAAGCGGCAGTCATCTGAGTGGCGCACAGCTGGCGAAAGCCGTCCGAAACGTCCGAAAACGCAGCAGTCAGCTGGCAAAGTCCTGGCGTCAGTTTTTTGGGATACACATGGCGTGATTTTCATTGACTACCTCGAAAAAGGTAAATCGATCAACAGTGATTATTATATTGACTTACTGGTGCGTTTGAAGGAGGAAATCGCAAAAAAACGACCGCAAATGCAGAGAAAAAAAATCCTTTTTCACCAAGACAATGCACCCTGCCACAAGTCGATGAAAACAATGGCAAAATTGAACGAATTGGGTTTTGATCTGCTTCCCCACCCCCCATATTCGCCAGATTTAGCCCCCAGTGACTACTGGCTCTTTGCTGATCTTAAAAAAATGCTCCAGGGAAAAAGATTTGGCTCAAATGAGGAGGTCATCGCTGAAACTGAAGCTTATTTTGAAGCGAAAGATAAATTTTTTTATAAACATGGTATTGAAAAATTGGAAAAGCGTTGGAACCATTGTATCACCCTAAAAGGTGATTATGTTGATGAATAAAAAAAAATTTTGCAAAAAAAATGTTGTTTTCATTGTTAGTCTCGGGACTTATTGATCCATGTGTTATTGTTTGACAGCACATTTCGTACGCGCATAATTGGTGCTAAGAAACCATTAAATTAATTTATTTCGATAGAACTGTTTTATATTCAACGGGCACTTTGCTTTCATATAAGTCTACATATTTTTATTTGGATTAGTATAGGGTGATTGGGATAGTCAATCTCATAGTGTTGTTTCATTTTCGTTCTTTCAAGAATACGCATGACGAATCTAGTATTTTGGACAATTATTTTCCTAAAGTATATAATTGGGACTCGTTACTACAACGATTTGACCAATTTTAATAAACATCTTCAATAAATTTCGTTCACACCGATCCAAAGACCCTCAGAGATCTCTCGAGCACTCATGACTAATGCGTCCTTCATCTGAGAGTTTACATTCAAATGAGGTAGAATATGTTCTCTTAATTGCGACTGCAATTTTATTGTGCCCATAGTGACCAATGTATTTTCAAGTTTTCTTTCATTAATTTGTGCTCAGCTTTAGCGTTAAGGTAAAGCAGAATTTTAAGGAAGCATTTTCATGGTCATAATCCTGCCTTTTTGTAGCTGCGCAAGGAAATTCCACGCACCGACAAATTAAAATCGGTGTATATTTCGTTATATAGTACTTATTAAAAGAACGTAATTCTCGAATATATCTGTCCTTTCTAATCCCATATTTGCTTTACCACGCTATAATATTTTGGGCCTAGTTCGTAGTGTTCACAATAAGTGTAAAATATATTAAAAAATTGGAAGCGGTATTTCTATGTTGTCACTCAAAAGTCCCTAAAATGTCGTATAAACCGGCGGCAAAATATTTTCGTCATTCTTGTCGGTTTGTAAAATAGTGGGTAGCAAGATATAAACTAAATAGCAACGTTGACGAGTTAGCGAAACGTGTCTTGAAACGAGGAATTTTGAGTCAACAAGACAAGGTTAAAATAAATAATGTTAACATTAAAACAAGCACAGCAAATATTAAGTAAGTGTAATATAAAAGTCAATATTATGACTACCCATCTTTGGTTACGAGAAAATAATATTAGCAAAGTGTAACTGCAAAATCATAGTTATTAGAGCAACATGTTAGCAAACGTTTACTCTGGGCGCGCAAAAGCTTAGACCGCGAATGATAATGTAATATTTTCAGACGAGGCGTTTTTTTATGAATTTGTGCCCAAATGCAGAGTATGGTCAATAAAAGGCGAAAAATCATTTATAGGACAGCTAACATCAGACTCGGCGTTATGTGTCCTGATATGCACGTATTAGATTGGCCTTCATAATCCCCGAACGCGAATCCAATCGAAAACGTGTGAATCTTCATAAAGGCAAAGCTTGAAGGAAGGCCTGTAGTTAACGTGAAATCCCTATATAGAAAGATTAGAAATGTATGGCGATATCTACCTGTTGCATATGCTCAGAAATTAATTAATGCTCAAACGCTGCGAAGCTGTAATAAACAATAATGGTAACTGGATAAACTGTTAAAGCATAGCGTATTAGTGCTTTGTATATTTTTACTAATAATGTAAATAATTACGTTGTAGCAGTTGTTTTCTTTATGTAATACGAGATACGTTCTTGTGGTGCTGATTGTATATCTGCATCCATTTCCTAACAAGTGACTGTGATTTTCTAAGGTTAGCAGCTATTACATTTGTTTGAGTTTTTGCATGAGTTCACAGAAATACCGCTCAAACCGTTTATTAAATACTACACTCTTGAGGATAGGCATGCGCATAAATTGGCAATTACTACAATACTTGTATTGTTGAGATGGATAATGGATCATAAATATTTTCTTAATCAATAAACTCGTTAATGTTTATCTGATTCTTCTTTTAAAATAATCGCACACATATTTTCTCAGTAAAATAAACTGTTTTCTCTAGCGTGAAAGACACTAAAAAAATTAAGCAAATAGCCCTATTAAAATTAGACACGAAGATACATTTGGAAAGTTGTTCTAAAATATCCTGCATCCATATTTAAATCTGAATTAAATTTGCGAAACTTTCTATTTATGTCAATAAAAGAAATACATACATACGGCGCTAGATTAGAAAATCGACATTTTATGGGAATAATAAAACTGTCTGCTTAAGTTTCCTTATACACATACTTTAACTAACCGGCTCTGTTTTATTAAAACAAAGACATAAATGTTAAAACTCATTATACACATACTGATAACAAGGACATAAAGCAATACATTTTATTGCAATAGCTCGCATTCATTCTTGTTGGTTATTGAATTATTCATTAATTCCTTTCACAAGGTCATTTTTGTTTTGATATTCTTCAGGCAATATGCAGTATGACTCGTCTTTCTGGTAGACATCAGCCTTTCGTAGTAATTGTTAAATATGTGCCTGTTGTAATTTTATGTTCAATATAAATAAAGCACATTGCATTATTTTAACAAAAGTTGCCGTGACATAAAGAAAAGTCAACAACCTAAAGCGACATATCGGATATCTTATTATAATTTACATATAACCTTAGCAACGAACAATGACTAATTTAATATTTATGAAGTCATGTGCCATGGTTGTAGATAATTGATATGTGATTCATCTAATATAATAACGGGGAGTATATATGTTTGGTGTATGTGCCGCCGTATATTCTATTAATATGGGTCAAAATATAAACTATAACGCTTTGTTGACCCTCTGTGATTTATTATATTTACGGAGGGTGTTCGCTATAAACGACGCAGTTCTTAATAGATTTAAGTCTAATTTCAAGTAGTCACGATATCAACTATAATATAACGTTGAGCAGCCAGAAGGGATCTACTAATTAGGATATATTAATAAGTACGGTGGAATTGAATACGCAATTAGAACCATTACTATTGTAATTGAGAAAAATTGAATAGGAAGGGAACTTGGTTCGTTAATTAGATTGCTGCGTAGATTAGAGAGCACGGCGGTATAATGATTAGTATTTTTTGTTTAGCAAAAGGATAATTAAAAGTTTTTCACCTTGAGTTAGTACTGTACATTCCATGTATTTATTATACTATTCATTGTTTGCAGTTGTTGTTGTTCTTTTGATTTTGAACGTATCAAAGGAATTCTATGAAAATAATTTACACGTTAAATATTCATCTTATCACATTACATATACATGTATCTTAATATGATACTTTAAATTAAATCCTTTAAATTTTAATTATACTGTCAGATATCTAAGAAGTTATTTAATATACTTTTTATTCTCTCATAAATATTAAAAGGAAACAAGAATGCAGATTCAATTATACAGGAGACTTTAAAAGAAAATTTATTAAGTAAATATTTAGACATCATGAGTTATTATTTTTGTTTATATGTAGGTTCTATGTTCTACATATTTTTCCAAGTTAATCGGGAGATTTTTAGATCTAGTATTAATCAAAGGTAATGGTGTTAGTACGACAGTAATTGCAAAGAATTTTTTCATTTGCATGCCACTCTCGAACTTCTCCTCCACAATGTCTCCTTCAGCGATTCAAACACATAAAAAAAATCAAAAAGCAATACATCCTTGGAATTTTACTCACTCGAGATTCTTCAAGTCTGAAAATATATTTCAAAAAATCATTTTGCTCATTCGATGCCAGTTCAAAAGAATTTTCCGAATGCGCTCAAAATACTCTAACGTTTGGTTAAATGCGTGGACGATGATAATGTATTAGGTTTTTTATTTTATTGCGGTCACCACAAAACAACTTACCGTCATTTGAGTACCTTAATCTTCATTGTCGAACTGCCTATGCAGTCGCCGTAAAAATTAATTTGCTTGAACATGTCTATTAAACACAAATTTAATAACAATACGTTTCGCTGTGATATGAGGTACTTCTACTTTCTTCGCGTTGACCGTTACTGATCTGATTTCTCGTTCTCGCGCCCTACGAGGCATTACCCAATACAGAAAATCATCTTCATCCTTGAGTCACCATAGTATTTAAGCTAGTAAATGATAATAACTGATTATGTTTTCTTCATATATTACCGTTAATGTAATCCATTTACTTACAATGAATTATATACATAGACACTGTCAGTAAATAGCTTCTATAATAATGGTCCACATGTACCACTGACAAAATATTAAGTGTATAAAATACGAAAAACAATACATCTCTCTTAATTAGACAACTATAACTTCACAACAACTTTAATAACAATTGCATTTAAAACGTATTCTTACACTAAGTAAGTAAGAAATATAATTTTACTTTAGAATACATACGAGGGTAGTTTGACAAATAGTGAGAATGAAAAAAATGGATTTTTCAATATATTCTCCTAAAAGAGCAATACATTTATTCCAACGGTGCTCCAATGCCCTTATGCCATCTCTAAAATGCGATTCCGGAAGGCTTGCAAAATACTCATTTACGAAAATGATAAGCTCGTCGTTAGACGAAAATTTCTTTCCCCCTAGTGCCGTTTTCAATTTTGGAAAAAGGTGGAAGTCGGAAGGGACTAGATCCGGCTAATAAGGCACATGCGGTGCTTATTGGAAATGCAACTCGTGGATTTGGGACATCGCAAAATGCCCTTTGAATCTCAAAAAATTGATGCCATCACCTTGTTTGCCGATAAAGTGGTTTTCGCTTTCTTTGGAGGTGCAGAACCACGTTCTAACTATTGCTTCGACTGTTGTTTAGTTTCGGGTGTACTATAGCGTATCCAAGTTTCATCGCAAGTAACAAATCGCCTACAAAAGTCAACCGGATTCCGCTTATGAAGGTCCAAACACTCATTGGAAATGCGCAAACGAGTGAACTTTTGATCAGTCGTAAGCAATCGCGTCACCCATCTTGCCGAAAGCTTGGAAAGGCCCAATTCTTTCGTTAAAATGTGGTGTACGCGTTCTGTTGAAATATTTACTATGTCTGCTATCTCTCTCACTTTGAGTCGTCGATCTTGCGTAATAATATTATGGATTTTTACAATCATTTCCTTAGAAGTCACGATTTTGGGTGCTCCAGAGCGTGTTTCATCAACACAGTTTGTTCTGCCACGTTTAAATTCATTTACTCATCTACTTATTGTGGCGGATGATGGAGCAGATTCACTTAATGTTTCCCGTAACTCATCTTTTATTTCGGTAGCTTTCATACCCTTAATTACAAAGTATTTAATCACCGCACAACACTGCTTTTTCCATTTTAACAAAACGACGTGTTGCTTCTTTTTCAATCAGCTGTCAAAAATAAACTAATTGACCGATTTATCAAAATATTGAAATGAAAACATATAACTAGGCAACCTAAATTACAGTGCATTTGTTTTACCAATTAAAGCGTCATCTATGTGTTATTCTCACTACTTGTCAAACTATCCTCGTACAATTTGTATTATTATAAATTTGCATCTTTGTCAGATGTTCGTAGTAGACTAAATATTTTTGAAGTATCATATATTCATATTAGATTGCCATTTCAAACTCAAAAATAATTTGTTGAATGATTTCTAGGGTTGCTTGGTTATTTATATTTAATATTTTGGAGATATTTCTGTTGCATCTGGTATAAGCTTCTATAATGTATTACTGCAATGTCCTACACAAGAAATTTTTAAAATTGTTCAATATTATGTATGATATACAAAAGAAGAATATAATATTATGCCATTTATTGTTCTTAAAAAATTCTAATACGACTCAACCTTGCTAAAAATATTATAAATTCCGTCTTTTAACATTTTAGCATTTCGTGTGGACATAAAATTTTTGTTTATTAGATCATTTTGGCACTTACAAAGACTCGTAATAAGTATACTCTAGTTTAGAAATTGCACATGTGTATTAGTCAACTACTAAACTTGACTTATGTTAAACAATTTTTGAAATTAATTGAAATTAATATTCTGCACTCTGTAATACCACAACCCTAAAATATTAAAAATGTCTGTTAAGAAAAGTTTCATTTTCACTGTCTAACAGAGATTTTTCTTCCGCTAATTCAATAGAAATGTACTGTTACTAACAACTCCATTGTGACACGAGTAATTAATTTTAAACCAGCAATTAAACTAATTAGTAGGGAAAAGTATAGGGATTTAGAATGCTGTATATTCAGATTATTTTACCGCCCCCCGTGATATTTAACACCACTAAGGTGTATATCTCTCATGCCCTCATGTGCTATGCTCATACAGGTTTTCTTTTTATATTGAACACTATATCAATATTAATAATTTTCCTGTTTTTATTTATTATTCTTTTATAATGTTTACTAAATACTGAAAACGCATGAAATCGTTATATTAGTTTCTCACTTATTAGAGTCCTTTGTGGATTTGGATTAGTCGAACACAAATTAATAGCCTCTAAAAGGTTTATGTCCATGTGAGGCTATAAAATTCCAAGTACATAATAAAATGTTTTAAATGTAATCGTACATCAAAGAGGCCTACAGCACACTTATGCAATTCGGCGTCGAATATCTCATTAGGGAAACACACAGAATCGAAAGACGAATATCATCATTGGCATAGTAATTGGTTTTTCTTAATTAGCATTTAAATTTGGTAAAACTAAATAAGTTCCTAAACCGTTTATAGATATACACGTTTACGCTTTCGATCTAAATGGCCTTGTTTCTTGAACATTAACATTTCAAAAGAATATATTCGAAAGTCGTTAAAACCGCCTCATGTAAAGCATTACATTGTATTTTAAGTTTACTTTGTCAAAATGTTTTCTGTAACACTTTGTTGAAGATCGTGTTATGTATGTTCTTACCAAGGGCGAGCCTTTAATCCGGCTGAAGATAAATAATTGAATTGTCGTTTTTCTAACAATAGTTTTACTTAATGTATTTGAATTACGTTCGGATTTCTTGTTGATTAATTTAACGTTGTTAGGAATATACAAAAAAACTAAAGACTAGCATATATTTCTTACTTGAAAAAAACGTGTATTTCAACATTCGGGTATAGCTAACATATAAATCATTAAAATAGCCTAAATTACTGGAAAATATAACTCAAATTCGATGTCTTATCGAAAATTCCACTATTGATGAATTTAGAGGGTCATCAGAAATTATAAGTATTAGTATTTTCTTATGCGTTTAGAATATAGAATGAAATCCAAAAATTCGTTTGTGCGATATACGAGGTATAGCAATTAAATAACGAGACTGCGCTCCTTCCATCGCACAACCGCATCGGACAAGATAGTTGAAATGTCGTTGACCTTGATACTTCCCAAGCAACAACCCGCAGTTTCTTCTATCTGTCTGTTTTAGTTTGCTTTCGAGCTTTAATTGTAGAGGACACTGTTACTCAGTAGTGCAGTGATATTGGTTGACATTAAAATCGAGCAGCGTATTAACCTGCAATTCCTTGTCGAATTCAAAAAATCGCCAACAGAATGTTTACAAATGTTAAAAGAGGTGTTTGGTGATAATATTATGTCGTGAGTTTTTGAAAGGCACAGACGGTTTGCTGAAGGTCAGAACTGCAAGAACAGAAGGGAACGTTATTAATGAACGAAAATTAATGAAATTGTGCGGAACGTCTGAGCATTCGGACGATTGCCTATATGGTAAACATTAACAAAGTAAGACACATTTTACATGATCAATTAAACATGACAAAGGTTTGTGCAAAAATGGTGCGGAAAAACCTCACTCAAGAACAAAAAGAGAGTTGGCTGCTCTGACATCATTGAACTACTCACAGAAGAACCAGACTGCTCACGAAAATCATCACATATGGTGAAACTTAAATTTTTCACAGACGCGTAAGTATACAGAGGTGTATAGATATGGGAGGAGAGTATGTTGAAGGGGATAAAAATTAAATATAAATTTATTTGCTATAAATAACATTTCTCACACAAGTCTCTTATTTAATTGCCACATCTCGTATTGAACAAATATGAGAAAATCTTGTCGTAAGAAATTTAGATATATATATATAAACCAAAGAAGTAGAACGAGAACATGTTTCATCTATATTAAGACTCATCAGGCAGATTCACATAAGGCGAAATGTAAAATAAGTAATTGAGAAAATATCTCAATCTCTGATTAAAAAGTTAAAGCATTTTTGCGTGACACTGCACCTCAGGACAGGGTTTTGTCTGTAATAACTGCAATACGACCTGTTCATTAAATCGGCTTACAGCGGGCCGGATTAGGCCCTCGGGCCTATGGTTGCCCACATGGCTTTTGCTTTGCGTATGCCCAACGGTTGGTTAAATCTTGTTTTATGCGTAGGCGTAGAGAACTGTATCCGACTCAAAAAATTCAGATAATCGATTCTGTAAGCTAAAACTATTGTATAAAGTGAAAGCTTTGTAAGTCATATCCATCTAAAAGCTACCGGAAGTCATTCATTGAAGTGATGTAATCTAACCCTCGGGCCGGGTACACACCATCGCACTTTATATAAAAGGTATTTTAAAAATCTCTTATGCATCTTGTTGACTGTAAATTTCTGATACCATGAGTGTAGTTAGGATGCCTCACAACCTCATGAGCCGCTCGTATTTTATTAATTTTGTATTCAATTTATATAGTATCATATTTACGAACATAAATTTTCATCAAGAGCTGAATGAATTCAATTCAATTCAACTTCGGTAACCACAACATAAATATTTTTATGTTTTATGTGCATTTTGTTTCATTTCTATTTAAATATTAACCTTTAACCACCATTGGCCATCAGCGTAAATAATTATAAATTTCTAAATGCTAATATTTTCCTTAATAAAAAGTTGATGACCTTAATATTGCCTTAATGATGTCCACAATCTTAAAGGCGGTTGACTTAGTTATTGTAATTAGTATGGCTTAGAATAATATTAGGAGTAATTCTACAAAATATGTCTAGAATACTTTTTACAAACCATACAAATACTTGCATTTTAAGAAAGATTGCCATAATTAATAATTTGCAAGATAATGGACGTTAAATCTGCATTTTTTAATGTAAACCTATTAAAAAATGTAGATTAAACGTCCATGATCTTGCAAATTATTAACTATTGCAATCTTTCTTTAAATGCAAGAATTTTTAAGGTTTGTAAAAAGTATTCTAGCCATACATTGTAGAATTGCCCCTAATATTATTCTAAGCCATTCTAGTTACAATAACTAAGTCAAGCTCTTTTAACATTGTGGATGAACAAAGTAATTCTGAACACATACTTTTAATCAAAAACACTATATAAATGAAAGCAAAGTTTTTTGTCGATTTTTTAACTAAATCTAATGAAGGAGTTTCGCCTTATGTAATGGATACATTAGCATTTTAAATTTAAAATAGTTGATTGTTGAGGTCATTACTTGGTGAAATTTCATTAAACTAAGGAATAAATAAAACACTGTCTAAATTTCACATTATATTATATATTTACTGGGACAAAACTAGTCGTAAAAGTTTTATTTATTCTTCATTTCAAATTTACATACTTGATAAGCGTTAGCATGTATTTTGAGAATTGTAATGGCAATTTTGGTAGGACCAGTTTAAGGGTAATATTAGTGGTTTAAGAAAAGCAACGAAATTATTGTCGTTGATCATATCGTACGTAAATTATGAAAATTTATTTGCTAGCTATGCTTTATAACAAATAAGAACGCATATCGTATGGTATTAACTCGACATAAAACTACAACAAGTACAACCTTGCGAATAGATGCATACGACTCCATGGTGTGTTTACTACAAGTACCATAACTCATTTCACATGATTTTTTCCCTTTTGAAACTTTAAGAGGATTTTCAAGCTATACATAAACATATTGTAAAAGTTTCAAGATCAATATAAAAATTCCACTTTTTCTCTAGTAGGAGTTTTATGTCGATCGCTATTGTTTAGCTAATTATTTTTAAGTGTCTATAATATAATTTAAAAATCTACATATCGTATCGCAATATTTAAAAAGTCATTTAGGCATTTTAATTCTTTTTAAATTTTTGTCGCACTTTTTCTTATTTTTCTACAAATATAATCCTACCTTATAAAAAAGTCGATTGTGTTTCGCGAGTGTCTGTACGAAAACTCGTTGAGGAAATATTAAATACATCAGCATTTTCACTGTACCCGTTGAGTAGGGTGGAGATGTAAGGATATCAATCATGTGGATGTATTTTTTAAATAAATAGATTAATTAGATGTTGCTTTAAACCAGCGTAGGTAAATAAATTGTATTTTCGATAATGAATAAAGCTAATAACGAACGAAACTATTGCATGGTACTATGAAATTTCATCGACAAGATTGAAATCTATATTAGTCTCAAACGGTAAGTGAAAAGTCGTAAAGAAGAAACCTTGTTTTCAGTTCTTGTGGCATTCATGGAAGCGTACTTACGTCTAGCGCCTGTGAATGCTATTCTGGTTTGATATTATTTGTGTATAACAAAAATGAATCACCGCATGTGATATTTTGTAAACATACGTAGAAAACCGTAGTAAAGAATAATTTATTTTATGAAGTACATACATATGAAACGATGCAGAAAAATTGCTTTGCTATGTATTATACGAAATAAACTATCAAATAGTTGCAAAATGTCCGTATATATATATATATATATATATATATATATATATATATATATAGCACACGCCTGAGGAAGCTGCAAAGGTTTTGGCAGCGAAATAACAGTCGAACTGAAAAGTCCCTGGTCTACCATAGTAAAACACAGTTTTTTGGCAAAATTCGATTTTATTATTCAACATAGTTGTCTTCGAGGGCGATACACCGATTATAGCGTTCTTCTAACTTTTCGATACCATTTTTGTAGTACGAATTGTCTTTGGCCTCGAAATAGGCGTCAGTTTCGGCGATTACATCCTCATCCCTGCTAAATTTCTTTCCGGCGAGCATTCTCTTGAGGTCTGCAAATAGGAAATAGTCGCTGGGGGCCACATCTGGAGAGTACGGTGGATGGGGAAGTAATTCGAAACCCAATTCACTTAATTTGGCCATTATTTTCAGTGATTTGTGACGCGGTGCATTGTCTTGATGAAACAGCACTTTCTTCTTCTTCATATGGGGCCGTTTTTTTTGCGATTTCGTTCTTCAAACGGTCCAATAGCGCTCTATAATAGTCGCTGTTGATGGACTGGCCCTTTTTAAGATAATCTATGAAAATTATTCCATGCGCATCCCAAAAAACTGACGCTATAACTTTTCCAGCTGACTGTTGCGTCTTTCCACGCTTTGGAGCCGGTTTATCGCGTGCAGTCCACTCGGCTGACTGTCGATTGGACTCTGGAGTGTAGTGATGAATTCATGTTTCATCCATTGTCACATATCGACGCAAAAACTCGGTTTTATTACGATTTAACAGCTTCAAACACAGCTCAGAATCATCAACTCGTTGTTGTTTTTGATCGAATGTGAGCTCGCGCGGCACCCATTTTGCACAGAGCTTCCGCATGCCCAAATATTCATGCACGATGTGTCCAACACGTTCCTTTGATATCTTTAGGATGTCAGCTATCTCGATCAACTTTACTTTACGGTCATTTAAAATTATTTTGCGAACTTTTTTGATGTTTTCGTCGGTGACAGCCTCTTTTGGTCGTCCACTGCGTTTGCCGTCTTCGGTGCTCATTTTACCACGTTTAAACTCAGCATACCAATCAATTATGGTTGATTTTCCTGGCGCAGAGTCCGGAAACTCCTCATCAAGCCATGCTTTTGCTTCAACGGTATTTTTTCCCTTCAAAAAAGCAATACTTTATCAGCACACGAAGTTCTTTTTTTCCATTTTTTTAAATAACAAAAGTAGCTTCACTCTTAACGCAATATCTCAGTAACTAATGGTCGGATTGCTGTCAAATTTTGACACGTTTCGTTTGAAGGTTAGTACTATCTAAAAAACATATGGATTTAATAACAGTAACGCCATCTATGTGTCAGACCGGGGATTTTTCAGCCGACCTGGTATAGAGTATTGAAAACTAAAATTGTTTGAGTCTTTATTCAACACACCGATACACCTGATAATAGTTGAGTTTAAGATATTAAGAGTAAGGTCGATTATACAGTCCTTACATATATATATATATATATATATATATATATATATATATATATATATATATTGCTTCCTTTTTCATTTCCAATACGATACAAGTAAATTAATAAGTATGCAAAAGAAAAATTATAGTTAATATACGAGGGATCTTTTCAATATTCTGAGAATTGACCAATATATACCAAATTAAATCTGTTCAGGTGCAGACGATGTTAATCGACGTTAATCAACATGCTTCAACATCTTAGTGGATAAAGATGTTTTGAAATGTTCATGTAACCGTTATTTTTTTGTATGAAATGAGAATGTATAACATCCGACTTTTATCAACGATTACGCGGGATATTTTGCAAATCTATAGAATAAAAAGTATTGTTTACTGGTAGATCGAATAAGCTAAAGATGGTAGAGCATCCCTAGAAGATGATGTCCGTAGTAGATAGCCAAGTACTTCAGTAAACGGTACCAAACCGCTGCGGCGAAGAAACTTTTGATGGATAATAAGTTAATAACTATTATTTAATGTAAGTATAGATATTGATACATAGTGCCGCCCCAATAATTTTGTGTGAATTTTGGAATTAGTTATATTTCAACTCCGAGAGTAGAAACTCCACAGATCTGACATTTATCGTTAACCTGAAAAGCTATTAGGTCGTTATAACGACAAATTGGTACAAAGAGTAATAATAATTGGTGAAACGAGGATCTTCCACTTTATCCCTGAAACAAAAAGTCTTCTATAAAAAAGAACTTTGACTTAAAAAACGCTCCGTTTCATTTGCTGGTAAGGTAATAGTTCCTCTGTTTTGCAATGACAATGGAAACATTTTGTTAGACTCTTTACTACCTTGACTAGCCAAACTGTGGAAGATTTGCACGAACTGTCTTGAGCATTACTAGCTCATCCACCTTATTTCTGATTTAGCATCCAGCAACTATTACCTGTTCATAAAATTAGAAAACCCAACGCATAAAAAAGACTTTAACGTCCATATAGGTGAATACAGTTAAACGGAAGGTATATTGAAAAATTGCAATATAAAATAGATAGATTAAAATTAATGAAGAAATTGTAACAAAATTTCCAAAACTTTGCATTATTTTTAATCTCCATTTCAAGCTGGTGTAAATACTTACAAATCATTTAGTCAAGCACATTTAATTTCTATCGTGACACAGGTACAACGCCTATATATAATATCAAAAGCCAACCGGTTATATAAACTGTAATGTATATAAATTTGTATAAATTAGAAATAATTTATTGCATAACATTCTACTTTATCGATCGTTTTATATGAAATTTATAAATATGCATTATTAATTAGGTAAATGCATACATTACATGTAAAGGGGTTATATTTTATATAGAATTTATGTGAAGTGTAGGTGTCTCTAAATTATTTAAATAAATGTAACTCATATTTATGTATCGGAATTAGCATTACAGCGGAATGTTTTAAACGTTTGAAATGCAGTATATCTAGCTTATCTAATTATTTAATACATAACATTACAAGAATAACGAAAGATAGATTGATGCTCTATAATATTTCATTATAGCTAGTATGTACCAAATGTGGACAACCTGATATTTCAGTTTAACTTGATTATGTTTCGAATAATATTTACGATGTGCGAGGTATAAAATTGCAGGCCATAAATTACATCTACATTCTCAGTTACTAAAAGAAGAAGAAAATATCGTTGTGATTCGGATTTTAAGATTTTACTCTTTCTCTTGTTTTCTCTAATTCAAAACTTTCTTATAATGCTGTTTAATATTCATTATCTCTTGCACACCATTTCGCGCTGCCTGTATTCATCTACTTTTGGACCGCCTTTGTCACTGGCTTTCTATCGGTTTTTTTTCCTTTTCTTAACCGGTTCTCATGCCTCCTACGCACATGATTTCTGATGATGCTCTTCCATACAGTTGGTTAACCTCTTCGCTGTTTCTTCTCTTCGAATTCTATCTCACGTACTTCCCTTGAATAATCCTTCTTAGTATTTTCCTCTCCCACATTTCTGGCTTTGATCCCTTTCTTCTGCTCAACTTTCAGGTTTCACACCAAGAAGTCACTACTAATTTTAGTTCCTAATATTTGCCTTTATTTGCATCTTAGAAATGTACTAAGAGCCTCCTTCACCCCCTTTCACTATTCTTACGCAAATTTTGCTCGTACTATCTATGCTATATCGGTAAGTTCCTCATCTTTTCCATTTTCGTTTTGTTATTTCCAATTCACTTTCTACTTCATTTTAGTGATTCGCTTTATGACGTAAACTTTTTATTTGCAAGTATTTCCACTTTTTTTACTAATTTTCTGTTCTACTTTGCTGGAATCTACTTTTAAGACACTTGTTATTCTTTGTGCTTTTTAATTGTTTGGCATATGTTCGTGTGATACTGGTAACTCTTTGTTATGAATGAATAATGTATATAACTTTTTCTAAGATTATTATTCACATTACTTTATTATTTTCGCTATAGTTTATTTATTCTAACCAATCTGATATTCTTATTTAAAATCCCCAGGTCTTTCGTAGCATCATATAATTTGTTCGTTTAGTTGAATTATAGATCTTTCGAAAGTTTACAAATATTCAACGTGATTTCATATTCTTGCATAATATTATTTGTAACTCTATAATCAAAATTGTTACCAAGCAAACACTCATGCCAAGGAAAACATTTAAAAGACAAGCAGAATGTCAATGAAATTAGAACTAAAAATTGTTTTAGTGAAACAATAATGTGTTTGGTAGGTTTTTAACTATTGCATTTTTGGAGAAGTCTACCTTATTTTACTGAGTTAGTAATAAATAAAATGCCGACTAATATAGTGCCGTTTAGTTCCTGTGTTTCCATGATTTTAATTTCATTCATATAAAACTCAATATATTACATTACCTATATATGTATGTACATGTACTTTCACACTTTCCAAGTATTCGTGCATTTTTATAGCGAAGTGCTAAGATAAATAAGTATTTTGGGTTTTATTTCTCGTACAAATGTATTCACATTAACATTTTAATAAATTGTCACCTTTAGAGAATCATAATCCGAAATTACGCCGACGCTAAAACCGTCTTTATACTGTTTATTCAATTTACACTTTTTATCACTTTAAAAACAAGTTCCGAGGATTTTAACGCCCCGGCGAGACACATTTTTTATGAAGTTATTTACAACACCGTAAATTTCCGGATAATTGCTTGCTAATTGTGTATTGGATAGCGGCGCAATCTACCCCGAGCGAGCAACTATATTAATAACCACTGAAGTCGAGAAAACAAAAAAAAAGCAACAACGCCGACACATTACGTTAAATTAGTTCTAAATTACAATCATTCCTTTCCGGAGACCATTAAATTTAAACCTTAATTAAGATGCAACTGCATGGGGTCCATATCTTGCAATGAACATCTAATTCAACTGGACAGCATAGCGACCGGTCATGCTTCCTGTCACTGTTTTCATGTACACCGTCGTCCCGTAAACATTGTGAAATCTGAAAGCCAGCAATTCACCGCAATTGTTTGCAGTTGTGTTTGAGTAGAAACTACATTATACATATATCAATGTAAATAAAGTTTGTTTGTGGAGGCTTGGAATATAAAGCATAATATTTATTAATTACGTAAAATATTACATTTTAATAGTGAATTACGTAGAATATTTGGAAATTATTATATAAATAATAATTATTCAACTTTAATCTCTCTTTTTCTTTGTGAATTAAATTTTAATCGAAAATGAAACACACGCTGATTATTTAATTTTATTTCACATAGTTAACAGTTTTATCATAGACCATTGACTTTTGATTTATGTATAATAATTGCAAATTAGTATATTTAATTCATTATTTATGTTTTTCTTAGCAGGATTTTTTAGTTATAATACCGTTTATTGAATAATAATGATAATAAATACATTTCAGTTTGTT
Organism: Dermolepida albohirtum; assembly: GCA_031893035.1. Classification (NCBI taxonomy): domain Eukaryota; kingdom Metazoa; phylum Arthropoda; class Insecta; order Coleoptera; family Scarabaeidae; genus Dermolepida; species Dermolepida albohirtum. The sequence goes on along the minus strand of JAVIWB010002317.1, from coordinate 868,184 downwards.
AAATAGAGTGACTAAGAGATAAACTAGTACCGTAAATTCAAGTCAAACAATTATAGAGAACAATTACTAGCCTGTCCGCTAATCGGCGTAATGCTAAAAAGAGAAAATACTGTCTAAGTAGACTTTTTTCATTTTGCAAATCTACAGTTGCCACAAATTATTTATTTGAGTTTGACAAAGCACGAAAACTGTAATATTGTTATCGTGGATCTAATAATAGTGATGACTGAAATGAAAGAGTGAAGGATATACGATAAAATTTTATCCATGATAGCGGCGACTTTTAGAAGACAATCTATGAGAAAATTTATTTGTTTTCAAGTGCTTTAATTTGTTGTATGTGTACTGTTTGAGAAAACTGTTAACTCTGGTGCAGCAACTTGTTACATAGATTCACATTTAACTGACAACATCTGTTGGAAATATTTTCACCTTTTTTGTACATGTCAAAGAGCGAATAGTGTAGCGACATATAAGCAATGGAAGCAATTTATTTCAGAAGAAAGTGATAAGGAAAGGAAGACGATTGTTACTGGGAATGTCATTTGGGTGTATTGTTATGATCCGGAGATGAATCATAGGGCATACACCTAGTAGAAAAGGAAAACCGCTATCAAAAAAAGCTCGCACACAAAAATCTATCACTAAAGCTGTTGTCATAACATATTTTGATTGTAAAAGAATGGCGTATACGCCTATGTGCTCACATGGTAACCATCAGTTATAAAAGTGTAAGCGTCACTCAATGAAAGATCTTATCCCGATTAATAAGCTGAAGCGTTTTCATGAAAACGCTTGTCAGCAGTTGGGTGTTGTGATCAAAGTTTTTCATAGTAAAAATACTAAATGTATACCGCACTCTCCGTATAATCTTGATATAGCACCATGCAATGTTTGTCTATGCCCTCAGTCAAATGAAGATCATAAGAGGCCACGGTTTCAAATGAAATTGAATGCCGTTAAAAGTTCTAGAGGCGCTTCTGAAAAACCTTTTAAAGAATAGCTTCCGTCATGTTTTTGAGTATTGACAGCCTCATTAGGATAAAGTTATTGCAGTCTAGGAAGACGAGAAATCATCAAAAATATTATTAATTTGTTGACACTAAGTTGGTACTCTTGTACTCTTTCTTCAGAGGATGAAGTTTGAATATAACATTGATCCAATACCAAATTGAAGAAAATTATTTGAGGATATTGCTTCTTTCTAAAAACTGGCCTTATAATGAATACGTATACTTATTTCAAGCGATTTTAGGAACGAAAATCTACCGCAAAAGTCTCACAAAAATCTTAAGCAATCAGTTCTACGTTCTAAAGTTGGATTAAGATCGGTACCCAGCGGATTAGAAAATTATGAGAGCTCCTCTTTTATTTAACTTGTACAAAGATATACGTTTACAAAGTAAAAAATAAATTTGCTAAATCTCCTTCCACGTGAAATTGAAACATGTAGACATTTTTTTATATTTAAAAGTAGTTTCATGTACATGAACTACTACAAACATTTTAATGCAATACAAATAGTTTTCAAGGTATTACATATAAGTTATCAGTTCAGTTTAAATGAAAACAAACACTGTGAATTACATTCGTCAAATTGAATCTAGAACTTTAAAGTCGTTACTTGGTGTTTTGCTACAATATTTGGCTAGATCAATTGAAAAAATGTTTACAAACCGTGTGAGGTCTTTCCACTTTCTGCATACAGTATAACTAAAATATGCATTTAAAATAAAGTTAGTTGCTATCAGAAACATAAAACGTATGCGTATGTAGTGCACGAGCAGATATTTGTAACTGACTTGTCAGTTTTATTAGTACGTTGCCGGCGAGCTCAATAAATCTTGCTTTAAAGCGTAACCACAGTTTCTTGATATCCACATGCATGTATATAAATAATTCCTTGTCGTATTTCTGAAGGAACAAAAAGATGTTTATTCGTACGATGTTGCACCGGTAAGGAATAAGCAACGTGTTTCCAGAGTTTGCACATGGCAGCACCTCACTTTGATCACCTACCGTGATAACGTATTTGGATGGATCTGCTTTTAGTCTATCTGTTTTATGTATACTAATGGCAGTTCGAAATGTTTAATTGTGGCATTTACATGAAAAGAGGAATTTAATTAGTAAATAATAAATACAAAATTTACTTTTGCGTGTGAAATTTTCTAATTCGACATATTTAAGATAACTTTTTCTAAAGTTTAATACTGTGATATGTATGTTAATATTTCTTTAAAACATTTTTTAGCAATATATAAGAAATTATTATATATTATTATTCAACTTCGGTCTATGAACTTGAGCAGTATATCTAAAAGGAAATTTGGAACTAAAATATACTAAAATTCACCAAATAATTTTAATATTCGAATCTGTTGATAATTTTTAACAAAATGATTGGTAAAGTGAAATCTATTCGTAATTAATAACGACATATGCATGTATAGTGAAACAAACTCTAACGCCCAATTTATTCATTGAATTTTCATTTTCCTTTAATTTTTATTATTTGGCCAACAGAATTTCTTCCATCAATAGGGTAAAACTAAATGTACGTGACACAAATATGTAAATACTAATATGTAATTTTATAAATCATGTGGAAAGATGACATGTTGGTACATAATATAAAAGATATAAGACGTACAGGAAATATCAAGGAGAAGGCGAAAACATATTCCTTTCTATTTGTTTCCAGTCAGTCTGAGTCAAGTTTCTATACAGTTATAATGAATATCACCTGCACAAGATTGCACATTATATATGTTGAAGCGACTTTAATACTGTACGGGTTTTAGAAGGTGGATAGAAAAACCACCTTCATCAGTTCATGGCAAGGAACTGATAATCAAAAATAGAAATGAAAATATAGTTTTTGAAGGTCTCGTCTCTAGCAATGTAACATCAAATGGTAGAAGCAAGTCCATTTGCTCAATACCTCGTACTGCATAAATGTAATAAACTCGGAAGCAAAGATATTTTAAAAGTTGTCCTTGCACAGTTTCAAAGATGTTCTTATGCACGTGATGTAGAAGTAATTTCTCTTGAATTATTTACAATAAAACCCAACAACTTTTTCGCAGATAAGGCAACATTTTTGATGTGGTTGACAAACGACACTTCGTATAAAATAAAAATCCAAGATCTTTGACTAAGCTGGACCGAGTTAACGAAGTATGATGTATGACGCAATGAATGTTTTGTGCTTAATTGAATTCAGTTGCTTTCTATAAGTCGTAAAAGGTTTCGGAATGGTATTTCGATTACGAGTAAAGATCGAAAAAAAAAACACCTCAAAGTCTCTCTGAACTCAATTATCACGGTTTTGCTTATGTTAATATTTCTTTAAGACATTTTTTAGCAATATATAAGAAATTATTATATATTATTATTCAACTTCGGTCTATGAACATGGTTTTGTGTATTCGAAATTGAGGAGAGGCAATCAGTCAATATTATTTAGGTGTTATGGAGACTGTTCGCTGTTAAAGACTCGTAAAAACAAAATTCTTGAATTTTAAACTAAATATAGATCGTAGTCGTCTACCCAATTTTTAATTTTGTATTAAAATTTTTGATCGAAAATTCAATTCCCGATATTCGTTTGATACTTAAATGTAGAGAAATTTTTTTAACGCTACTGTAACTTTTCCTGCTCTCAACGAAACTACACTTTCTTGTGAAGAATAACTCCAAAGAACTTGCATTTTCTTCGCATTGACTATTCAGTGTAAAAATTTCAGTTTTTTGTAATTGATCTAAGAGAGAAAAACTTGAAAAACTGATGAAATTATACACCTGCAACTTGCTCTTGGGCGTCGAAGTCGGTGGTTCATTTGCTTCAACGCTCAGTATTTCTTTGGAAATATGCGAGTCATCCCTGCGTCTTAAAGTTACGATATTTGCATAAACGTCTTATAGTTCAGTATGGATTTTAGTCGTATTAAATTAAACATTTTGACATTGTTATGTTCAAATTATGAATTCATAGTTATTACACTTTTCTCTAAAACACTAGTGAATGGCGCTGATTGTAACTTGAGTTTTGTTCAAAGTGTTCTGTTATTTAAAGGGTTTTAAAGCAACACGAGATTTCACAACATTATTATTTAGTTTCATTTTCTTTATTTTCGTTATTGTGGTTTAATTATAGAGTGAAGAAATGAAACTTGGACGGAATAAATTACAAAAGTAACATTTGTAGTTAAAATTGATGGAGAATATATATAAGAAACAGCTATGATTAGACTAGAATAAAAATTAAGTAATTTTAGAATATAAGAGTGGTATACGCCTGTACTAATTTTTCCTTGTATAAAATATTGAATAAGAAATTTATTTTCTGATTACAAAATATCCTTTTTGACATTTAGTTGCCATTCACGAATAATGCTTTAACCTCTCTCTATAGATTTGCTTACACAATTACCTAATTTCAATTGATGGTAGTCATAAGCATGTCAGTATAAGCAATTCTTTTAAGGTAAGAACGAAAGGTAAATAGCGGAAATATTTGATTAGTAGACATAATAATAACAATAGCGACCAAGGAAAATTAGATTAAAGGAATACTGTTCATAAATGCTCTGAACACATAATAATATATAATTTATAACAATATATGTTCTGAAAATATTAAAGGGAAATTACCTTTTCAGAAAAAGTAATATAATAATATTAGAATATTGACAGCAGCGACATATTACAGATTGTAATAACCCAAACAAGTAGTTAAATCATACACAAATGGGGCTTACAACCGACTAAGAAATATAAATTGTGCATGTCCCATAGATGTCCCATACAAATGGGTACGAAACGTCGGCAGATATACAATTACGGTTCCAGTCCGGAAACCCAGAAGCAGATAGCATGGACCACGACCGCGGAAGTCTACATACCAAATTATAAATTGTGCAGTTTGAATTAAATCACGATTTAGAAATATCGGTGGTAGATTTCAGTTAACAAAAAATTATAATTATAATAGCGATAACGAATAAAATTCATATTCTGTATAGCCAAGAATTCCAATTTGGTAAGTGACTGTCGAGAAAAAGTTTCGTAAGTAAATAGTCGAGTTATAGAAGTGGCAACGACGGTGTATATACTTTGTGAGAAAGTCTATGACTAACCAGTCTCTAGGTCAATGGGCAAATTGGCACCAAATTATGTCTCTTTGCTGATAGTTCTCGCACTTTACCAAAAATTGGCGCAAAGATGTCAGATTTAAAGCCAATATGAAAAAATGTTCTTTTTTGAAATAACTTTTTGTGACAACAGTTTGATTCATATATACAGGCCAACTAATTTTGATGAAACTGAACAGTTTCTTTAAAATCAAGCATTATTATTATTACCAAGTACTTTACATAATATGGTGTAACAAATATTTTCGTAGGACGACCTAATATTTATTTGCACTTTAATTATTAATATTCTTGCTTTACGGGCATCATACAACATTTCCTTATTAGATATTGAAATACATGCAACCTTGAGTGTAGAAGTGGTAATAACTTTTTGTCTATCCATGTGTAGAATTTGACCAGAATTCGTTTATTATTTTGTGCATTATAAATACAACAAAAAAGTTTTGTGTAATTAGAATATTGCAGTATCTTTAAATTTTTGACAAAGGAACCTAACACTATTCACTACTGAAGTTATATTTTAAAAAGAATATTAGTCAGAACAGTGAAGCTGTCAATCAATTGAAGATGACTCGTAGTTTTTGGTGACCAAGCAGGTGTGATTCTTGTGTAATACGTGCCAAAAGGGACTATAATAAGAGCATTAAAATAATTAGGTACGGTTGTTAACCAAAAATGTCCAAGATTGCATCCCAAAGAAGTACTCGTACTTTATGAAACGCGCGAGTTGACAAGGCAGCCGAAGTCCAGCCCATCTTTCGCGAGTGTAGCTTCCTTGAGTTGAACAATAATTTTTATTATATATTATTTATAGAAATTTGATACCTATTTTAAGGACCGACAGAAATGTTCTTTTCTGATAGAATTAAGTCATTGCAGGACAGTTGACGCGCTCAAGTTAAATATTAGATTAAAAATAAAATAATCAATAAAATCGTAGGTCTATTGTTTCATTGTTAGATAGAAGACTTTTCTAGTTCCTCTCGTATTATCTTTAAACATCTTAACAAACATAAGATTTTTCATTTGATTTTCATTTTAGACATTTTTCCTATAACCCATTTGTGTTAGCAGTGAAAAAATGACTTGATATATAAATTAAAATCTGCGATCCGCTTCTTCTCTTTTTTACTTTTTTTAATTATGTTAATAATAGGAACATATGTTTTCAGAAGTTCGTCACGGTATGCCGACGCCCGGCATATCGTAAAATCCTTTTTATTATTCACGTCTTCAAGTCAGAAGAGTTGCGGTGACAGATTTTATGATCACTTCATTTCATAGCCCCATATGTAGGTATTCACTTAAAAACAATAAACAAGAAATTGAGGAAAACGGTTTGTACGCGTATGTAATGCTTTTGTGTGAATGTAGGTGCTTCTGAGAAGAGGTTCAACTTCTTAAAGATCTATTTAGCTTATTTTTATACTTTTTTTAATTTTTAAAGATGAATATATATATATATATTTTCTTCGCTCACAACGAAAAAGTTTATTTAGGATGGATAACGGATAACGGCATATTTATAGCCTACCCGTATAAACGATATCGACCGCTACGTATATATTTTTTCTATATAAAAATATCCCAAGACGAATAAAAAACATGTGTAAGTGTGTTCCTATTTTCCTTTTTTATGACTTACGGACGTCTTTTATTATTGTCGTTATGTTTGTCTACTATTCAGCGGATATGTTAACGTGGGACGTTTTTCTCATTACTCCTTCATTTATTTATCACTATTTTTATATTTTTGATTTTACGCAGCAATAAAATTTACTACTTCATTTATAAACGTCGAATCACTTTCACTTTTATTCTTTTGCTTTAAAAAAAAACTTAATAATTTTACTATTAAAATTCGTTAGTTTGCAGGTATTTAAGTTTGGCTTTACACTTTCCAATAATTTTTGTTATGCAGGTTTCTTACTTTATTTACTTGACTAAATATTACTTTTTCATTAATTGCAATTGTAAATTTAAAAATGATTTATGTAGATATTACTACGTGTATACTGTTGAGTTTAATGGAGAAATTTTAAAATTAACGTTACACTCATGACTAAAAGTAGATTCTTAAAATATATTCAGTATAATATGTTTAAAAATCGTTTTCGTTTTATTTATTTATTTCTAAGCAATTGGTCTAATAATTTTATCGGTAATGAGGTGGGCCCGCTAAGAAAAACATAGGGGGTCTGTTAAAACCACTCTTCTCTGTTTTACTTAAAGTATATTGTAAATATCGAAGTAAATGCCATTAATAATAAGACGATATATATTATAAATGTTTAAAATGTATAAATTCGGAATTATATAATATTTATAAATCTACGTAGATTATATTGGGTCTGGGAAAAAGTTCGTGGCGTTTTTCCTGATAGATGGCATTGGTTGCCGATAACTAAAGAACAACAAGTCACAGCGACACCACCGACGGCTCGTTTTTTAGATGACCTTCCGAACGTTAGTTTGAGCGTAGAAACATTGTAATCGGTGCAGTGGTTGGAAAGTTATTCGCACTTGAAAATGGAGAAGAATAATGAGAAATTTCGCTATATTCTGCAATATTATTATGATAAGGGGAAGAACGCTGCGCAGGCTTGTGATAAAATTTGTGCTGTGTACGGTGAAGGTACTTTATCGAAATCTGTTGCGCGGAAATGGTTCGCTCGCTTTCGTTCTGGAAATTTCAATGTGAAAGATGAGTCACGCTCCGGTCGTCCAATCACTGAAAAATCTGATGAAATTCTTGAAAAAGTCCAACAAGATAAGCATATCAGCAGTGTCGATATTGGCATGGAGCTAGGCATTGACCACAAAATTGTTTTGAACCATTTACACAAAGCTGGTTACAAAAAAAAGCTTGACGTATGGGTTCCTCATGAGTTGAGCGTGAAAAACATGATGGACAAGCGTCACAAGCGTTCGCTAAGCCAACATTGACGCCAAAAAAAGTGATGCTGTGTGTATGGTGGGACTGGAGGGGAATCGTCCACTACGAGCTACTTCCAACTGGTCAGACGATTGATTCTCAACTCTACTGTGCACAACTAGAGAGATTACGCCAGGCGATTGAAAGAAAACGGCCCGAATTGATTAATAGGAAAGGTGTTGTCTTCCATCATGACAACGCCCGACCACACACTTCTTTGATGACCCGTCAAAAATTGAGAGAGTTTGGTTGGGAAGTTTTGATGCACCCACCTTACAGTCCGGATATAGCACCCTCTGACTATCATCTGTTTCGATCTCTGCAGAACTCTCTCAATGGAATTAAGTTGGTTTCAAAAGAAGCCTGTGAAAACTACTTGATTCAGTTTTTCGACCAGAAACCACAGAAGTTTTTCACCGATGGGATCATGGATCTACCAAAAAAATGGCGAAACATTGTCGATAATAATGGAGCATATTCGGTTTAAATGAATTCGTCCACGCGCCATGCGGGGACCAGTTGAATTTTACTGAAAAAACGCCACGAACTTTTTCCCGGACCCAATATACGAAAGAAGAGGGAGTAGTAAAAAGTTATTAATGGAATAGATCTATTATCACTTATTATAGTTCATAGGAATTTGATCATCGACATGATCGAAAGAATTCAAATTGTAATAAAATAGTAAGGAGCTCATTGTCTATAGAAAACTGGATAAAATAATTAGAGATAAGATGCTACTTTTTGTTTCTATATTAGATGGAAATTAATTGATTATTGACGAATTTTAAAAATTTAAATATATGTACGTATTGATAAAGAAAAAAGGTAAAGTTTTGCTAATTAAGAATTTATTTTATTGTATATAATATAGTTATATTTTATTTTTACTTATACAAATATTTAAATAATTTACATAGAATTGTTGTAAAAAGTATTTTGTGAGGATACTATATTGTTTAGAATTTTTTTTCATAATTTATAGTTGAAGACAGAATGAATGAAAAACTTAAAAAAATAAAACGAGATTTGCTGGTTATGTAAATTATTTTCAAATAAAAGAAAACAGATATATAAGTAAAAAAAGAACATATAGTTAAGAAATATAAATATTAAGATTAATTGCTACAAATGAATAAACTATCAATTTGATCGAACTTCAATTCTGAGATCATATTCGATTTATAATAATGTATCTGTGTTATTACATAGAAATATTGGCATCATAGCAAATTAATGTTATGTCAGAAAAATAACAAATAGTATAAAACACCACAACAAAGTACAGCAGTTATTGAAATAGAAACATTCAATTTAGAGCAAATGTTATAAAATAAACTCCGTGACGTAGAGTATAAATATTATACATATACTTCCTAAATAACCTTCCACTGAAAGCGGTCTCTTATAGATTGAAAGAATTCAAAAATATCATTCGGTTTTATATTACAACAAAGGCGTTAAAAACATATAATATGAAGATTTTAAAAAAAGACCAAAACATAATAAATTATAGAAGAGACATTATCAATCCGAATGATATTTACAACTTAACATATTACAAAAAAATTCAAAATATATTGTCTGTCATATCAGATGTTACTTTTACAAAGCATCAACTGAAAACATTTAGAATGAATAAGTCTTTTGGCAAGTATATAATTTAAAAAAATGCTTGTGTTTGTAAATTTTATATCAAAATGTATGTAATCACAAATATTTAAATATACATATATAAAAAAACAATTGTTCACAATTGGAAATATAAAACTGTAAAAGGTATCGCACCTTAAAGAAAATAAATAATTTGAAAACTCTTCCCCAGAAACGTCGTCAATATAAATTAAATGCTTTATTAACACAACAGTCGAAACTCCCAGAAACTCCTAATAAAAAAACTAAAGATTATAATGTATGTATGTATATATATATATATCTGCTTACACTGGTGCCAGGTCAAATCAATTTTAATATATTTAATAAAATTACATTATAGGAGTAGATTATTATCTAATTCATGATTAAATCTAATTTCTTAGAAAAATGCAAGCTTTATTATTCTTTCATTGTCTAATTTCAACATACCTCAAATCACTAGGAGGTATTTAACCAGATTTTACTCAAAATTTGAAGGGACATGTGCGGAAAGTAATTTTGCTTTCTCCATGGAAATGGAACAATTCTTTTAGAGTATATTGATATTATATTCAATTATATTTTGACCATTTTGGTTTAATACACTTTGCCATCTTCCTGCTAAAAATGGCATGATTTTGCATTCGTAAAACTTCTCATCTGTACTGAACCAAATGATCTTTGAGTGATCTTTGATGATGAGTGAAATTGAACTTGTTTACATTTAAAGAAAATAGTGACATTTAAAGAAAATAATGGAAACAAATCGTAGTCAGATCTGGCGAAAACGTGAATGCGATATTACATTGCGTCCAAGCTCCAACAGTTTCTAGCAAGTTTCAAACTACTATAAGGCCTGGCGTTATCATGATGAAAAGCTATTTATCAATTCTCGCTGCTTTTTTTTCATGAAATTACTAAATATAACCAAATGGTGCCAGTACAGTTCTAAATTAATTGTGGAATTGTCAGGTAGAAGCACAAAAAGGAAGAATAAAGCCTTCGAAATCGCACCAAATATTGCTCATCGCTTTTCTATGAACATTTGCTTTTAATATTCTGAGCCGTTCATTTTTTCTGTTCCATAATCAGTTGCGTTTAATATTGCTGTAAACAATCCATTTGTTATCCAGTTATGACTCACCTTAGAAATAGATCATTTTCTTCACATTTAGCAGCAAATTACATACGGCAATGCAGCGGAGCAAATCTCCTTCTTTGAGAACATACGAAACTGAAATATCTAGATGTGATGTGAACCAAGTCGTTTCTTATAATCATGAATGACTGACGTCTACAAATTTAAGCTTGCAGCAGTTACTCATAGTGTTATTTGGCGTTTTGTTTCAACCAATATTATTTTGTCCCCATCAACTTCAACTGGCTTTTCAGAACGGAGCGCATCGAAATTACCAGAACGAAATTTTGCACACTAGCTTTGACGCTGTTCTGTTAAGGCGTTTTCTTCATACGCTCCACACAACTTCTTTTTGCTTCGATTGAATTCTTACCTTTTCGGCAATCAAATGGAAAAAAAAACGCTCATTTTTCCTTTTCGATTTTCAAAATCACGACAACGAAACAAACGCAGAGAATCAAAAGCTTTATAAATAAACCTTAAATGTGAGCTGTCAAAATGTATAATGACAACACTTAAAATGAAGTTGGCTCAGTAATTATAGAACTAACAAGTCTTGAGAGAATAAGCGAAATTACTTTACAAAAAACACAAAAGAAAAAGTTTTAAAAATTGAAAGGTTATTTAAGAATGTAAAAGTGCCAAACAAATACGGTTGAAATATTAGCATTTGTTGTATCTAGTTTTGAGATTTCCGGGTAAAATATCACCTACCAACTTATAAGCAAACTCTCTGTATCAACATTGTTTTCGTGTCAAAATAAAGTTTACTTCTAGTCATTAGCATATTAAAATATTATTTTTCTGAGATAAATTTCTATCAGCCTCTTGTTGATTATGTTTGAATGTTCGAATCGACATCGCCGAAAATAAACTTTACACATTCCAAGTGCATTTATATAGATAAGTAATTCTTTTTCACACGATATCCCACATTGTAACATTGAATTTACTTTCGTACATATTCTCTGAAAGTATTTTATTCAGAAACAGAGTAATTGTTAAAAATGTAATTATGTGGTGTATCATACATAAGTAAAGTGAAGCCTTTATCGCAAATTAATGAATATCAAGATTCTTTTGCCAAAGCTTTTCTACATTTATATTTTCTCCTCTTTTATGATATATCTTAGGAATAAATTTACACTGCGAAAAAAAAAATATAATTGTACTTTATTATTGATATTTGTGGGGCTGTTAATTATGGGACTGAGTATGTAAGTATATTATGCGTCACCTTTTGAAAAATTTCTATATGTAACATTAAAAAAATGTACGAAAAACTTAAAAAAAATCTAAACCTCGAATACGCTATTCTTCATATTCGTATCACGCGTACAAGAGCATACGAAAATGAATGAGGTTTGTTTCTTTCAAAACCTTTCACGTAGGTCTAGTGTGAATTAATGTGTCTGAAAAAGCTTTCCAGGAAACATATATGCGCACTTATGTTTGAAGTAATTTGAACCAGCTGTGCATACAGATTTTAAAAAATAATATAGCAACTCAATCAACACACCAGCAGGGTGTAATTTATATCTTCACAGTGCATCGTTAAGTGGTCATCCTTTAATAGTCGGGCTATTTCTGCTAATACTTGGATACTTCGTCGGGCATTTGTTTATACAAACACAGTCTGTAACTTATTTGAATACTAAGAACTTCATGTTACCTTTGTCATGTTTGTGTTTTCTTGGACTAATGCTGATTTACACTGACATTGACGAATGTGCTACAAAAACTTGCAAATAAAATTAAATGTATTTATTACATTTTCTTTTGTATGTATACAACTATTGTATAATGATCGCATCTTGCATGGATTTTTGTACATATAATTTGCATTATAGATGCCTGTGTACATCTACAAATAAATCTTATCGTATTGTATAATTAGGCGCTAACGCAGAAAATAGACTGATACAATTTACTACTCTCGATAGACCATCCCAGGTTTACATATTTGGAAAGACCGGATAAATATAAATACGTCAGTACAAGTGACTCATGTAAGTAATGTATTAACTTAGCAGTTTTAAATGTCACGATGCGGACAATGCAAAGAATGGAATGAACGAGGTATGCAAATTTATGAGCGTTTGAGAGAAAAATCGTTGTAATTGATAATACTCAGTATTCGCGCCAACAATGTCGAACTAAACGATGTTGGTCTTTATGATTTTATTATAGGTGATCTTCTTTTGATTCCTGTTCTTGACTTCAAAGCATTCAAGATCGTTTTTTCGCATATCTTCTTACAGCCAAACTACGAGGGAGCGTTTTTATATTCGCGGAATGGGGGACAAGGGGTGGAAATAAAAAAACCAAATTATTTTTCTTTTTCAATATATTCACCTGCAAGACGGATACATTTTTCACATCTTTCAATTAATTTATTTATACCCTCATAAAAAAATGATTTCTCTTTATCTGCAAAATACGCCGAAACTGCCTCCTTGACTTCATCATCGGCAGTAAATTTTTTTACCCCGCAGCTCTTTTTCATTTTCGGAAACAGGTAATAATCACTCGGGGCCACGTCTGGGCTGTAGGGTGGGTGATTCACAATTTCGAAGCCCACCTTATGCAGGGCTGCTAACGCAACGCGGCTCTTGTGGACGGGCGCGTTGTCGTGCAAAAGCAGAACACCTTTGGTCAATTTTTCCCGTCTTTTCTTTTTAATGACTCCTTTTAGTCGCTCTAATATTGAAGCGTAATATTCTCCGGTTATAGAAACACCTTTATCTTTATAATCAATCAACAATATTCCTTCCGAGTCCCAAAATACCGTTGCCATGAGTTTCCCAGCTGATTGTGACAATTTAAATTTCTTGGGAGGTGCTGTGCCCTTTTTATGCCACTGCATGGAGTCTTGTTTGGACTCAGGTTCATAATGATGAACCCAAGTTTCGTCCCCAGTAACAATTCCACTCAATACACCATCCTTGTCTTCATTACAGAGGTCTAAAAATACACGCGAACACTCTACGCGCTGTTGTTTTTGCGGCGGCGTGAGCATTCTCGGCACCCATCTTGCGCTGACCTTAGACATGCCGAGATGATCGTGTAGGATTTTAAAAATTGTTGTATCGAATACTCCAACCATTTCTGCGAGTTGTTTCTTCTTTAGTCGAGCATCTTCGAGTACAATTTGTTCAACTTTTTGGATAAGTGCTGGCGTGGTCACCTCAATGCTCCTGCCCGGCCTCGGGTCGTCTTCAAGGGATTCCCTTCCTTGTTTAAATAAACTATGCCACTTGTACACCATGGTTTTTCCTGGACAAGAGTCGCCGTAAACCAATGACATCTCATTCATTATGGTCGCGACTGATTTTCCTTGCCTGGTAAGGAACTTTATAACGGCACGATATTCGATTTTTTCCATATTTCACTTTTCACTCCTGATTATGTTACTTGGTTGACGATAGCTCAAAGACTAACTGTCTAATAACAATGAAACTTCGTATTTATACTAGTCATGAGTCGCTGCACAGGCCACGCCCCCAATGCGCCTACTCACCCCTCTACAACCCGCTCATTCCGCGAATATAAAAGCGCTCCCTCGTATATCATGAACTTCTTGTTGTCTTCTATCAGAATTTAAAGTGAGTAGATTAATTAAAGTCTGGTATATTAAAGCGGCTATAACAAAATAGAACTTTATATTATAAGCCACTAACGAGACGCTTCTGTATGGAAGAAATACGTACATGTCAAATTAGTACTCCTTCTACAACTATTTTTCGAAGTTATATTGAATAAATTTTATTTAAAATTACAAGAACATAGAACATACTTATGCAAAAAAAAATTTCTATAGCAAAATTCAGTAACATATAGACGTTAGCATTTATAAAATATCATAACTCTAAATTTAATCTTTTGTATCTTTTTATTTCTTCTCTGTCTAGAACCTAGAGATTTTTTATAGTTTTCCTTCTCGTTTAAAATAAATGCTGACAGTAAAACATTTTAAATTATTTCGCAAGTGCGAATGTATTAATCTCATAGCTTGTTAATTCTTCTTCTTTCTAATAATTGGCGTCAAGTTGTTCTGAGTATATGACGGCATGCTTTGTTATTATTATTGGATTCTTCCAGATTACGTCAAGTACTTCATCTTTTTTAACTAACGTACTGGATAACTGCAGTAACTTTAAAGATACAGTTACCTAACACTCGTTAAAAATAATGTGTTTAATATTCTGCAGATGATTTGAGCAGATACATTGGATAAAAAATGTCGTTCTAAGCAGTTATTTGCAGAAATTTGCTATGGTCGTTAAAACGAAGTAGTTGACTTACTTTTGTGTATTATTTTATCACGAAACTTACATTTTAATAATTAATACATAAACTTTTTTGTTATTTCCTCGGAAAATGGTACTGCCCTACCATATAGTTAGTGGAATGAATAGGAATTGTTTAAAATAGTTAAAACTGGAACAAGAGTGGTTTAGACAAGAGACTGTCTGAATGGCGATGACCTAAGATTCACTGAACACCCATATATATATATATATATATATATATATAATGTAAAACAAACAAGTAAACTAAACAAGCTCATCACTAAAGTATGTTTAAAATATTTTTCTTAGATGAATAAAGCTGCAGCTAACCGTCAGCACTACGGGCGCGTTCTAAGAAGTTCCCAAAAACATTGATTAAAAGTAGATTTGATTTAGAAAATGACATAACCACATTAGAATTACAGTCCTGCAAAGATAGAATATTTCTGAAGGTTTGTACATATATCTTACTCATGCATACATACGAATGATTATTATGTACATGTAGAAGAGTATGTCATATTTACCATTTAGAATGTTAATTTATGAAGTGAATACAATTGTCTATTCTTTAAGCTCTTACTAAAAACACCGAAAATGCTTTATATTTAAATTATTATAATTATTATATCTAAGAATTTCTAATAAATAAAATAATAAATAAATATTTGCCATGAACAATGTAGTTCGCCTGACATACTACATCGTGTATTAACATGAAGTGAGACAAAAATTTATATATGTAATATGAGAATAACCACTGGTATATTCATTCTTGCCATTTAAATCCCTTTGTTAATTATTACGTTTTTGTCAAAATATTATTCTGTAGGACAACTCCAATATTTGATATGTTCATTTAAATAACAAAATTTAAAAAATTCTAAAAATAAACAATTTTGAAATAGTGAGAAATAAATAAATATATATCAAAAAATAAGTTAATAATTTTCTTAAAATTTGTTCTAACGTATTCTTTCCTTTATTGAAGATAATCTTCCTTATCTTTCTTTCGAGATGGGACTCACAGTTAATACTTCTCTATTAAGTATGTGCCACAGTAATTTAATATATTCCAAATCGAACTTTCTTGTTGTCCATTCCATCATTTGCCGCTCAGTTATTATGGCTAACAATCCAAGCGTTTATTTAAATCCATTCGATAATGTGGATTACCACTATTTTTCCTGAAGGTTATAACCTTTCATATGTCTCGATAGCTTGCTCATGATTTTTTCCGTTACTTCTATTTCTGCACACTTTTTCAGTCAATTACATTTAAAATAATTATATCTTGTTCCACTTTACCCCACAATATGTTCTTCATCTTTCTTCTCAGTTTTAATAGGATCCACCATCATTTCTGTCGATGACCTTCTCATAATATATCTCACCCACACTTTTATGTGACTATTTTGTCCTCACATTCCCGATTATAATTCACTGTTTTTTTTGCAATTATTTCTCTATCTCTTGTTATATTTGTTCCAAGAATTACTTACATTACTTTCCTCTCCAATATGTTCAGGTTTTGTTCCCTTTTTTTTTCAACAGCGTGCAGTTTTCATATTTTTCCTTATCTTTTTTATATATAGATGTTCAGCCAGTATTTCACTCTTCTGGAGTCTTATTTCGTATCCGTACATATTCTGTAGGCGTTTGTCCACCATATTTCAGTAATTTATCTGTTATTTCGTCTTCCTCTAGTGCTATTTTCTGGTCTTCCCACACACTTGCTTTTTCCTTTTTATCGCTTATTTTTCATTATTTTATTTTTTCTCATATATGTTTCTTTATTCTTGACCTTTTATACTCAAAAACATGAGTATAGAATTCATTAAAATTTTTTTCTATTTGTAGAGATTTGTGTTCTGTTTTGCCATTTTTTATTTTTTGTTCCTATTTAGTCCGTGATTTGCTAATAGGTAGGCACTTTTATATTTCTATAAAATTTTTTGGTTTGTCTTGTTTCATATCATCTATTAAATCTTTATTATCTTACATATTTCAATTTTTTTATTTATTATTATAACATAGCGTCTTTTGTCGTTTCCTTTACGGTTTAGCAATGTCACTTAGATAAAATATTAAGAATTTGGTTTTTTCATCATTATTCTGTAAAATGACTAACTGAATGCAGACCGGATAGAATAGCATCTGATGAATCTTCGAATAATTTCTGGAATTCTATGTAATGTTCCAGCTAAAAGAAGTAGATCTAAACTAAGACGACACTATTATGCTGGCATATTCGCATTACAAGATAGTCATATGAACACTCTTGTTCATTAACCTAGTCCCAAAGAACGTTTGTCCATTGATGCATTGTCTAGTATGTCGTGCCCAGGTAGTGTTGTTAGCCGGATATCTTTGTGTAGGAGTAGCATTAGTACACAGCTGTGCAAATTTTCCTCTTCAAGACTGCATTAGACCGTGTCATTTGAAATTAAATATTGCAACCCGCTATTAAATTTGTTAGCTATTTATGGTGCTATTTCCCTATGACTTCTATTACTTATTAACTAAGGTTATTAATCATTGACTGGTGTAGTTACTTACGACGGATGTATACTCACGCAATTCTTCAATTTGCATGTGCTTTGAAATTTTAGGAATCCTGTTACCACAGTCGATTTGAATAAATTGAATTTTGCGTTTATTTGTGTGCTGACATAACTGACTTCCTGCATGTCTTGAAATACAAATTGGTCTGTCACATAAGGTTTTGCACATTATCATCTTCCACAATCCATATACAAACTAATTAACTTGTAATCAGTGTCACGATTACAAGTGAGATGTCCATAGTATTATGAAATGACTGCAAAGTTCTTCAAATGCATATTCGCATAAGACGAAATCGAGATTATGAATTTTGCTATTAATTACGTATCGATAAACACATGCGCATTAAAAATTTCTTATGGCAAAAAATATTTATTCTTAGAAATATTTATTAATTCAGTAAGTTTGCTTAGAATTACTATACAGTAAATATTTTAATAAAGACGAATATTTTTTATAATCGCATTTTGGAACTTTCTGCGTTGGCCGAATTTCCATAAGCAATAGTGTATATAAATAATAAATAGAATTGAAAGTCAATTAACTTAATGTATATATAGATTTCTTATAAAAAAAATTGTGTATAAACATTCGTTATCTCTGAGAGTATTTTTAGTCATACTTATTTAAATTAGTATTTTTCCTTAGAAACATTTACAAAATGTTCTATTAATAGCGTATATATATTTCAAATGTATTGAGTAGAATAAACTTAATTACTTCTGATTTTTACTAATATAGTATTAAAGAAATTAAGTTGATATATTACCAGTTCATATAAATCATTTAATTAATCTAACTGCTCTAATAAAACGAAAATAGCGTGCTGCTATTTTAGGAATAAATTCAGCTTGTTTCAAATTTATTACTTGCCTAATATCTGACTGGCGAAGTTTAAAAATAATACTTATTAAAATTTCACAAATTCAAAATTTTAAGTAAAAAATTATTTAAGGGAAACATTTTTTATTTTTCTTTATAATCAAAATTGAAAAACTATAAACGGTATTGCTGATACGTCATTTCAAACATATTTAGACTAAAGGCGGAAAGTGCCGCAGTGAGGTACAGAAGGTAGTGTCCCTTGAAAAAGAAGACATTTTTCTAATTAATGAAAGTCAGTGGCATACAGTTATTGTTGCCTCGCATTTATAATACACAATTATGTTAATTAATATTGCTCTATCTATCTTTCGAGGCCTAAACTCACAAAAGGAATAGTACAATAAGGTCTGTCGTTTGTGTATGATGTCGACAGCGGTCAGTGTCCTAACTGGGAACGCATCTCATTAATAACTCGACAACACCGACGCCCTGTTCACTCATTGCCAGAGAGATGTTTTAGCGTAATGCATACTTTGTCCAGACGACTGTCACTTCAGTTTAATATGTCCCACTCTAAACAGTGAGTAGTTGAGAATATCGTAAGTCAGACCAATGAAAATTTTACATCTAGCTCTTTGTGCTAGTTGTTTTGCCGAAAGTTTTCACGCCTGCTTACAATGATGAACACAAACCGGAAGTCGGCGATGAAATTAACAGATTTTCAACGAGTAATTTCTAATCAGCACATTTTAATGAAATGAAAAATGAGATAAGGTATTCATTTCATTTCTTATATTTTTAATTGTTTTCTTCGAAGGAATATATTATACATTTCACACTATAAGTGCATAAAATATTTTTTTATACGGATCAAACCACTATTCTATAATAGTACTTGAAGAGCTACCTTTTATATTAAATATATAATAATTCCAATTTCAAAATCTTCCGGACTGAATTTTTTTTATTTTCAAGAAAAACTAAGAAGAATCATACGCCGAAGAAACTTTATATCAATTTTAAATAACTTAATAAATTCAAAGTAATGAGAAATAATTATATGGTCATCTCCTGTGTATAAGTGGAAGTACTCATATCAATTTAAATATGTAAGACTGACTGATATAACTTTAAATATATATATATATGTATATATATGGTTACAAAAGCTGTAGACTATTGTTATTTTGATTGATAAATGTACTTGAAGATACAAGTAAATAAAGATATCATTTAACATTGTTTTCATTCTTTTTGATCGTATGTACACAAAAAATGATGTACCTTTATGGGAAAATTGCTTTATTTGAAAGTTATAATAATTTCTTTTGCATTTGAAAAGATAGTGGTGTTATATCAAATTTTTACTCTTCTAAAATAGTGAATAAAAGTGTTAATAAAAATTAACACAAAAATATTCGTCGTGTTTAATAAATATTAAAGAAATCCATAAAATGTATATTGAAAAGTGTAGAAACAAAAATCTAGATGAAAGATTTGTGGTTAAACTTACTTCGTGTAACTACTTCCTTCAGCAAGTTAAAAAGTGTCGCCTGCTTATTTGTGATTCAGGGCAAAACGCTAAGTGCTACAAGCAAAATATAAAAATAGAATTGCAAACACACAGACAAGATACAGGAAAACCTTCACTCAACAAAAGTTCTGTTCCAATAAACAATGCCGTTAATAAAGTTATCAACATGAAAAGCTCCTTATTTACAATGCCCGTAGTTTTGTAATTTTGGTGAGCAACATTCATTTAGTGAAATTTTTTTCATTCTATATGGACAAATATGGTTAGCGAAGATATATATAGTATTGAGATACTAAGTTTCTTGTATAGATTCATATATTAAGATTCAAATCGTTCGAACTAATCAATTCGTAGGCCAAAATAAAAACTGAGCATTATATATTTTATACATTTTTACATGGATCAGTTAAGGTAATTAATCACAATTTGCCCGATATTGGTCATGAACATTTATGTTCGGGCATAAATTTTGAATCGAGAAAAAGCCTAAAAAGGTGATAAACTTTTACGCCTTCTAACAATATTATGACCACATCAAATCTGCAAATACAAAAAATTGTGTGGAC
The DNA here is from genome assembly GCA_031893035.1 of Dermolepida albohirtum. Taxonomy (NCBI): domain Eukaryota; kingdom Metazoa; phylum Arthropoda; class Insecta; order Coleoptera; family Scarabaeidae; genus Dermolepida; species Dermolepida albohirtum. The sequence goes on along the minus strand of JAVIWB010002317.1, from coordinate 847,535 downwards.
GTTAGTATGCATAGCGAATTTACTTTCATGAATTCAAAGGAATATATTACGACAAAAAATTGATTTAAGATATACTGATATATGAAGTAGGTTGCTAAGTTCGGTAGCTACTTGTATCAAGAAAATTTCAATGGATATCCTTCATTTTTTTAAATAGATTTATTTAAAAATTAAAGTAGGATAATAAATGAGAAAACAGCACTTAACTAAATTGAATTAAGCAACGTCTTCATCAATTGTTCTATATTTTTCTAGGCTTCACTTTCCATGGGTAAATGTGTCATAGAGATGCTATGTCTTTTTAAATAGAATGCAAAAGCTTTCCAAAATATTGTAGTCACCAAAAGACGTGACTGTATAAAGTCAGTCACAAAAGTTTTTCGTACGCTCCATGGCTGTTGAATAACGTCAAATGTTAACACGTGTTTACTTCCGGCTATGATAAAATACATGTACTTCCATTTAAGAACGTTAAAAAACTCTAAAAATCATTAATAATAATATGAAAACGACAGTTCTTATTTACAACTAGAAAATAATTTGCTAAATATTCTAATATTAAATGTTATAAAAGTTTTCGTGCACTTCATTTTTACAAGATATTTCTCTACTGTAATCCATAAATTTAGAATGAATTTAGAATAAATCTTGATAGTATTATATATTTGTGAAAAATAAACATTAAATGCTTTTACAGAGATGAGTTATAAAAGTAAACACATGTATGGTAATGTGCTCGAGTTAACATTACTACACAAGGGAAAAAAATTTCAAGAAAATATCACGTAAAAAATCTAGTTCCCTATTGTAAAGCATAGAGCATGTAGGTAAGTATTAATATCACTAGTGAAAGGTTTTTACGTGGCACTGTTCCATTATATTTGGCTTTTCTACAAATTCTTTTTATGTTCTCTTAATATACTTTCTTTCCAGTATCAAATTCCATCTGTACGGCTATCTTCGGTACATAAAACCATGAATTTTAATTAATTGCACTTGTAATAGTTGTAATCGCGCTCAGCTTGAATCTTTAGACGCCTATTTCTCGGTATAACGTCAAAAATTCAAGATATATTGAATATTTTCTTTTTCATCCTGCATTGCAATTTGGCTATTGGGCCTAAGGATTTCTTTCCTTGTGTAGTGGTGTTAAATCGCGCATTTTACCAGACATGTGTTTACTTATACAAATGATCTTTGTAAAAGCATCAACATTCGATGTTTGAATATTTAGCAAATTCTTTTGTTGATGTAAATAATACACAGTTTTCATATTGTTATTAAAAGTTTTTAGAGTTTCTCAAACTTGTTAAGTGGAAGTAAATGTGGTTTATCATAGCCGAATGTTGACACTTGATAATATTCAACTTTTGCGGTGTATACGAACACTTTTGTTAAAACAAGTACAGAAATAAAATGCATAAAACCATCGAAACCAGTTTGTTCCAAATAAACATTTCGTTACGAGACACCATTGTCGACTTATTGTTAGTCTCCATTTACAAAATCAAGGCTCACGTTAAACTTAATGCTGTAGTATTATATATTATGCAAACCAAATAATTATATCCAGTGTATGTATGTTATATTGCTATTGCAGTACTATATCTACGTAATAATTAAATTACAGAATTTATTGTAGTTATTTGAAACTTAGTCATGAAATAGTAAATACAAATATTTATTTAGAATAAAATCTAATAGTACTACTTACATATTATGCACGTACGTACATACATATTGTACGACAGCTAAATTATTACATCTTGAGATATCATTTCAGTAATTAGAAAAGACAGTTCTTTTTTCGTACATCAAGCACGTACACGCATACGTCTGAATTTACATGCGCGTTTTACATAAGTATGTACATATATAGTACTCTGTTAATCGCATCTCGAATAAAATTTGCATGACGGCAATTGAGACCTAAATGCGATACTTTATGTTCTTGGTCCGTATTTAATAAGTCGACTGTAAATTAAGGAAATATAAAGTCCAGGAAGAAAAAAGCTACAACGATAACTAAAATGCATTTAGAACGCATAATTACACGGTTGAACTATATTAAGTATGAATTTCCATAAAATAGTGTGCCATAAATTTGTCCCCTATATGATTATGTAAAATAATTAAGTATAAAAATTACATGGTTCAACACTGAGCTGCAGTGTTAATGAATTCATAGCATTAAAATAGAATTTAAAGTTTGCAATATCCTGTCTGTAAAATCGTTTATTAATGTACTGAATTACAGACCATTATATAAGCTATTTAAAAAGAAGCAGAATATACTTTTCGTATCAAATTAAACAAAAAAAGGATAGCCACTAGTATTGAAATACATGTTTTTGAATATTAATATTTCAATAACTTAACTTTTCTATAAATTAAAACACATATTAAATTAAAATTTAGCAGCATAACTTCTACTAGAAATATTACCCTAGATTTGCAATTTCTTTTTTAATAATTGAACAAATTTAAACATTGGCTCCTCATACATTTTTTAAATAAGATAAGATATATATACACAAACTCACACACACATACAAGCAAATATATATATATGTATGTATATATACATACGTATATAGTTCCAGCTTAAATTCACCTACATATCTACAACTATATGTACTAGTAACTGTGCTTTTAATTGTTATTATTGAATTTATTCTTTTGTTATCGCTAGGCTGCTGATTACCCTATTCATATTTGTGAAAGTGAAAATCAGTAGTTTGCTGTTTAATGCTTCGAGGTTGTATGAAGTTTGGTCACTTTCATTACTGGATGTCGTAGATTATGGACACAAAACATGAGTTTCCAGAACAATAGATATTATTGACTTACCGGATGCATAAATTCGAGTGATCTTCGATAAAAGCTCAAGTTTTTCGTGGAGTCTCAAATTATTTTATTTTTGCTATCTTTAAGAGTAAGTTGTTAAAAAATTCTTCTCAACAAATTTCTGATTTATTTTCCGTTGCGAATTATATATTGACCTATCCCACCTTGCACAACAATTGAAAAGTGCATTCAAAAAATATGGATCAGAAATTGCAGAAAGCGCCAAAAAAAAGAATGTAGAACCTCAAGTCCCTATAAATCCCGGTGCGGAGGAGAGTGAGGTGGGAGTTTGTTCATGCGTAGAAATTAATGAATCTTGCCCTAGTCGACAAGTTTCTGATGGAACCAGTATTAAAGAAAAATTTAGAGCGCAAAAAAAATTTCCCTCAGAGCAATATTAGAAGAATGGAGTATTGTGAAGCCATTATTTTATTCTCAGGTCAGTCTTCTTTTCCAATATACGGTATAGTTTGTTTCAGGATATTTTAAGAGAACTATGGCATCTCCTGGTGCAAAAGTGCGATAAACTAACGATTTTGTAATATTTGTGCATTTGATTTACTATATATATATAAATTAATAACTAAACACAAATTTATATGAGTTCTTATTTTAAAATACATAAACCCAGAAATATAAAATGAGTCTATTAAAATGAATATATACGCATATAAGAATCAAAGTTTTATGTATTATTCTTACATATATAATGTGCTATTGTAAATAGTAGCAAACTAAAATTATACTTGTTATTTCTAATCTTATTTTGTAAACCAAAATATAAATTATTTTATGTTTTACAACATATAATGGTCAAATCTATATTGACTAGATAATTCTAATTAAAACCTTCGCTACCCATTTATAATAACTGCATTTATGCATAATAATTAGTAATGTTAACCATAATTTAATATTGGCACATGAAGTACCTGACATAAACTATTTGAAATGATACATAAGAAAAATGTGACACTTAAGAAAACACTTTTTCACATACTTTGGTGTCAGTGGGACAGTGGTGCCTCCATCACTTTCATTTAAGTTAATTATAAATTCCTGATAAATATTGACATTTTCTATATACTCGTATACATTTTCTATTTCAATTGTTTGTCGAATGCATTTTTTTCATTTTCTGGTATTGTATTGGTAATTGCTTCTGGAATACAATTTAAAGCTACCTCGCTAAATTTGGGACGATCGTTAGTACAGCGAACATATTCTTTAATTGACTTCAAATTAAGTCGATCGGGTTAAATTTACAGTTATATGGCGGCAAACGTAAAATAGTGTCTCTGGCGGTCCTGGCTATTCCATCTACAACGTATTCTTTTTCGAAAATCTTTGATTTAAAGATTTTTAATAGTTGACATTTTGCGTAGCAATCTTCAGAATAAGTATCATCTTTTTTGTACAAACATTGATATTTCAGGCTTTGTACTGTTCGAATTTTGTAGCTTCTTCACCAGTCGTGAATGGTATGATGCATTATCGAAAACAATGAGCATTCTTTTGGGTAATACTGGTAAGAAATTTTTCTAACCACTTCAAATAATGGTGTTGTTATATCCTATGATAAAATTTTTAATTCTTTTTGCCGAAAGTAACACTTCGCCGATCCAACCGCTTTTAGAACTAGCACGTAAAATAATAATTCTTTTGCCTTGGAAGGAGGCACATTTAATAAACATGCCTCTGTATCATTAATCCAACCTTTTTTTTATGATATCGTGAGTGCCAAATCAAGTTTCATCTACCTAAAAAAGCGCCTTTTATCCTGTATGTTTTTCATGTCGATAAATATTCTTGGAGAAATTTTTGTATCCTCTAAAAGGCTAAAAAGATTTATCTGATAGTTTATGCCAAACAAATACTTTACAAATTTGTATTAATTTGCGAGAAGAAAGTGCAGAAATTACAGAAACTGCCATTATGGAAAGAACGTTAAGAAAGTTAACTGGTGTCTGCTACAGCACAATTTGTAGTATAGTAAAGCATGCTATTAGTTATGGTATAATTTTTAAGAAAGTGGATAGAGTGGACGACGATATAACTCTATATACATATATATATATATATATATATATATATATATATATATACATATGTATACACACACACACACACACACACACATATATATATATATATATATATACATATACATATACATACATATATGCCATCTGTTGACTATTAAACATGTTTTGTTGAAGAATAAAAACATGGTCTTAACATAATAATAAATATTTTATTTTTATTATTATTCTTATAAATTACAAATTAATCATCCCAAGTAATATATTTTCGAAAGAATTAAGGAGCGACAACATAACTATAAATATTATATTATTAAGTAGGAATTTAGTTTTAATTTGATATGTTGCCGGTAGGAAACAATCATGTTAGTTCTAGAAAATTATCATTAAAACTAACTTATTTATATTGTGATATCAAAAAATATTATCCTATAATTTAACGTGAAAAACTAACAAATAAACAAAATGTATCAAAAGATTATTGGATGGATATTGTTGACAAACGTAAACTGCAAGTATTGTTTTACAAAAGCAGATATGTATGATATATGTACAGTATTGTGCAAATTAATGGAATCATGATCATTTTTTTAGTTTTCTGCATGTGGCAACATTGTTAGGTCAGTTCTGATAGTAGTTTTATGTCAAAAAACATAACCTATATCACTGGGAACACACTACACAGTTATTCAGAGCGTTTTAGAGAGTTTGTTCACATATACTCCTTCAAAGTTAAAAATTTGATTTATATTGTGCTTTTACCAGTTGTTCACGATATGGATATCACGCCCAGAAAATGTGAGAAGATTGTGGCATTAAGTGAGCACACTTCGATGACACAGAGAGATATTGCTCGGGAATGTGGTGTTAGTCAAGAAGCAGTAAGCAAGATCCTAAAGCAAAAAAAAGAATACCGGAATAGTTGAAGTGAAACGAGCGGGAAAATGTGGGAGAAAGGGGAAGATGACACCCCGGGATGTCACTTTTGTGGTCAGAAATAGTAAACTGAACCCAAGAAAAACTAGTTTTGAACTACAAAAAGACTTAGCCAACGCTGAAGTGAAAGTGCATGACACGACAGTTCATAAGATACTTTTAGAAACTGGAAGAAAAGCCATTCGACCACAGAAGAAGCAACTCTTCACTCAACGAATGATGAAGCAGAGGCTTATTTGGGCCAAGAAATATGCCGTATGGAATGAGGAAGACTCGAGAAAGGTGTTGTTCTCAGACGAGTCCTATTTTTTGGTGCAGGGGCAGCGATCAAAATTCGTGAGAATAAGTGGAGATGAAAAACTCACTGAAGCTCATATCGATCAGACTGTCAAACATCCTGTAAAGAAGATGTTTTGGGAATGTTTTTCGTACATGGGGACTGGATCGCTGGTGCCTATAGAAGGCATGATGAACAGCTAGAAACATAAAGAGCTACTGGATAAGTATTTGGGAAAAGATCTAAAGAAATGTGAACCAAACGGAGCTGCAATTTTCCAACAGGACTCAGCTACATGCTACAAATCGAATATTATGGTCAAATATTTCAAGGAAAAAGGAATAACTCTCCTCGACTGGCCTGGCAATTCTCCAGACTTAAACCCAATTGAAAATCTGTGGGCCACTTGTAAGGCTAGGTTACATAAAATGGACTGTACAACGAAGACAAAATTGAATTCAGGTGTGGTTTCGGCACGAGAAAATAAAGGAAAACTGTCAAAAATTAATAGATTCCATGTCAAAGAGAGTTCAGGCTGTCATCGAAGCCAAAGGAGGGCATATCTCTTATTAAATTACTAGTAATTTATAATTTTATACCATCTCATCGTGATTATATGACAAATAAACGGTTTTCTTAGTTATATTGTGTTTGATTCCATTAATTCGCACAATACTGTATGATATGGAAAGAGAATGTGTTTACCAAAAATTACTTTAATACTGGCTGCTCTAATTTAAATATATTTAAATAACAGATCCCTATGATTTAATATTTATTTAGACAAACTAATTTAAGATATAGATTGACATTAACGTTAGAATAGAAATACGAAATACACACTACATTTTTACTGAAAAGCAAATTCATCACATATTTCATAACTATGAAATATTACAAATACTTGAATTATCGCTAATAATTATAAAACAGATATTTCATCTTCTGATAAAAATGGATAAATATCACTATCTTCTACTAAATTTATGATCAATTCAGAATAATTGTCTATTCCATTACAAATATATGCTTACATAAATAATTTTTTTATGTGCTGACAAATTTTTGCTAATCGTCCATGATTATATCATGGCATCTAATTAAATAAATGCGTGGCACCACGATTTTTTGTTAGTACACTGTATTTTTTCTATTGGGTTGGGTTTTCTATTGGGTGGTGATCTTATTGCCCGTACGTCCTTTATATATATATATATATATATATATATATATATTAATCTATCTATTTATTTGTAAATTTTCGTTTTCCAGTGCAACATATCAAAAACTACAACAGTAAACCCCTGAATGGCAACTGACAGCTGACAGTCAATCAACATTTGCAGTTTCACTATTGCATTTCTTTTTATGTCTAAAAGTCGTTTTTCTATTCTATATTGTTAACTAAACTCAAAACAATATTAAAAGGAGCTTTATTTCGATAGGCTTTTTTTCATTTCTCTTTGTTCAATTATTTAACGCAGAAGTAACTATCTGCTGTTATTTCATTCATCTAACCACGTTTAACGGAAATACTACTAACCCAACATTCGTTTATAATTCATGTGAGTTCAACATTTGTTTCTACATCATTTATTCTTATACTTTAAAGAAAATATACGTAATACTAATTAAAATTAATAATAATTGGAGAATAGCGGGATTTGAATTTCATTCTACCATTGTTTCTTAAGAATACAAAATTAGTTGTTTGATACACAAATCTGTTTTACGCACAAGTCATTATTACCATTATTGCCTCCTCTACCAAATAATAGTTACCTTCTATAGATTACCAAATAAAGAAAAGCTTTAAATAACAATTTCATTTATGACAATGGAAGTTCTTTGAGAATAATTAGATCCACTATTTCTGATTTTTAAATTTACTAATCCAGCAGGATAATCGAACAAGTATTCCCATCCTTATATATAATATAATACATTCACTAGAGTATTATATACATAAATATTAAGATAAGAGCTCTAGGGCATGTTGGTTACAATATAAGACGTTTTTCACCATGAAGTGCCGCCTATCCATCTCTACTGTTTCGATTCTTTTACCATAGATAAACATTTTAATTTTCGAATAGCAAAAAATACTCAACGAATAATTATGGGAACAACAAGTTATGATTTACAGACTTTTCTTATAATTTTCTAAACTAAAATTATAATTGTATGATTATTTCTTGTTCCCAGAAGAAGAATTAAAAGTATTCCATTTATATAAGTATAACCATACTATATTATCAGTGTCTTAACAGAATTTGGAAAAAAGAAAATAGTAAAATACAAGTGTTCAAATTCCATAAATTTTACAAAAATAATTTTGTATAAACTTTTACAATCACTGTCCATGTTATGTATTCAGTAAAATTAAAAAATGCAAAAACATTTTCAACGCGTTTTCAGTGTGATGTAGAAATTAATAAACAACAAATATTTAGTAATGAATGAGCATTGAATGAAGTAAATAAAAGCATGAACATTTATGTTAATTCAATTTTATTATGTTTAACTAAATTTTAAATTTTGGTAGTAATTTGAAGACCAAAGAGTGTTAATTATCCGATAGCTAAACAATTTTAATTCACGTAAATATTGAATTTAATTTGTGCAGAATACCCATTCAATGGAATAAACGAATTTAATGACAAATTAAATTCGCTGACATGCCTACAATCATATTTTATGTATTTAATTACTTGCTGCTGTCAGCTGTTTATTAAATATTTATAAAAGTCTTTAATATCTATTAATATATATATTTTTTTATTTCAGGTAAGTTGTATCCACGTCCGTTGGCGTCGTCGGCACGTATAGCGTGAGCTTTCTCCACCTCCTTCCCTCATTACTAGCATAAATCAACCGGTATCGCGGGTTTATCTTTACACAAATAAACAGCTCCACCACTACTCGTTATGAATTTCTGCAAAACATTGCTTTTCGTACCGAAAAAAGAAAGCATATACAACACACAGGTATCGTGTCGTAATTGTATAATACCATTAAAACAAGCCTCTTTTAGATTAAAATAACGTGACGTGTAATAGATGGATTAGCTTCATTGTTTAAACGATTCTTTTACCATGTCTGCAAGTGGTTTGTGGTGGTATAACACAATCTACTCATATTACTTTATAACTCTATTTTATTATGCATTCGGAAAATGTTCTGCAGTTTTTCAACACATAAATATTTTATGTCCATTGTGCAAATAGTTCTTTTTATTTGAACTACATAAATTCCATCTAATTGTTTGAACTTTCTTTATCATGAAAATCTTAAAGAAATTATCGTAAAAGTTCACATTTATGTGAACATTAGTATAAACATGTTATTTTATTCAATGATAAATTTGCATACATTATTATTAGAATTAATACGATCTAACTTTATTGCAGTATATGTTTTTAATTTACTGAAATAGAAGAATTTGAGAATAAATTGTTTCTTATATATTCTGTTGATTTCTAGAGAAAGGGGAAATAACGGCTAGCAAATGTTTAAGAGCTATTCAAAATTAATGTATCGTAGTTATTCACTTCTTTTTTTAAATTGTTTTAGCGTTTATGGTTCAATAACTATTCAATGACAATCATCTGTACATTTAAAATATTTTTTGTGGCATTTTAGCTGTTGAATCTCTTTTCTTATTATTTATTGGCACAAAACTAATTGTGGCGGAAGAGTCGAAAATTCATGGTGTATTGTTATGTTCTATAACAGTTCCCTACTGAAGCCTTATGTGAATTTAATTGCAATACTTCAAATGACTTTTTCGTATAAATAATGGCTACCTTCTATAATTGAATAGTTTTAATAATAGAAGTAATATGTTCAAAATAATATTATTCGATATCAAACACTAACAAAGAGTAAATTAATTCTAGTGATTGTAGTTATTACCTAAGAATCGCCACTTAATTCTCTAGCTCGAACTATTATTTTCATACAGCTTCCATATACAATATATATAGATTTTAATTTTTATTTAATTCTGCTTTTCAATTTTTATTAATTCTTAGCTTCCTAGCTATTATGTGACCAAAAATATGTAATTGCTTGAGCCTTGGGAAGGTTAGAAAGACCACAGATCTCAGGTACATAAATCAATTTACATTATTGACTTGATAAATCGGTACATAATATCTATTTGAGAAATTTGCACTCACACCAAGTTTTGATCAGTCGCGGCACCTAAGTCGAGAACACTTTCATAGCTAATTCTTCTTTCAAAATATATGTTGCGCGTTCTTTAGTGATATTTACATTCACTATCTCAGACGTTTTCAAACGATCATCTTTGAACACTATAGCATGCACTTTTTCAACAATTGCGGTATTGTGGCAGACATATCTTGGGTGTTCACTGCATGCTGTTTCTTTAATGGTCGTATGATTACATTTGGACTTACAAACCCATTTATCAACAATAAAAAATAGCGCCGAGTTCTTTAGACCATCCTTATACTTATTACTAATATTTGCTACTGATAAGCCCTTTACGATTAAATGCTTAACAATACGAATTTCGGCACTATTTATCACGTCAAAAACTCCGAGACGCTTGCAGTTAGTCGTCACAATGAAACTAATAAATGTAGCGATTTGGTATTTGTTATTTAACGTTGAAAAAACCTGCAAGCGCATCATAAAAATAGTCTGAAACGCTCCATCTATTGTTCCACGGACTTCTCAGGCCACAAATTATCTTTATATAGCGTGTATAGCTTGAACTGTTTCCGTATCCGACACCTTCAAGAGTATAAGCCACTTTTTGAAGAAGAAACATTTTATCGGTGCAATTATTCCTATCCCTTCCTACTTAAAGGGTGAACACATGCGATTTCGTTGAAACCATTTATATACATATATTTTAATTTGTTGTCGCCTTCGATATCTATATTTTTATTACATTGCATTATGAAAAAATATATTCTCAGTATTCACTTAAATCCCTAGTTTGTATTCATCACTTGTATTCAATACAAAGGGTACTAGGAAAGTTTTGCAATATGACGCAACAATGAATCGTAGGAAGCTGCTTGCTGCTGCATGTTGAGACATGTTCATACGTGCATAGTAACACATGGATCAATAAGTCCCGAGACTAACAATGAAAACAACATTTTTTTTGCAAAATTTTTTTTTATTCATCAACATAATCACCTTTTAGGGTGATACAATGGTTCCAACGCTTTTCCAATTTTTCAATACCATGTTTATAAAAAAATTTATCTTTCGCTTCAAAATAAGCTTCAGTTTCAGCGATGACCTCCTCATTTGAGCCAAATCTTTTTCCCTGGAGCATTTTTTTAAGATCAGCAAAGAGCCAGTAGTCACTGGGGGCTAAATTTGGCGAATATGGGGAGTGGGGAAGCAGATCAAAACCCAATTCGTTCAATTTTGCCATTGTTTTCATCGACTTGTGGCAGGGTGCATTGTCTTGGTGAAAAAGGATTTTTTTTCTCTGCATGTGCGGTCGTTTTTTTGCGATTTCCTCCTTCAAAAGCACCAGTAAGTCAATATAATAATCACTGTTGATCGATTTACCTTTTTCGAGGTAGTCAATGAAAATCACGCCATGTGTATCCCAAAAAACTGACGCCAGGACTTTGCCAGCTGACTGCTGCGTTTTCGGACGTTTCGGACGGCTTTCGCCAGCTGTGAGCCACTCAGATGACTGCCGCTTCGACTCTGGAGTGTAGTGATGTATCCATGTTTCGTCCATGGTCACGTAACGACGCAAGAAATCTTTTTTGTTGCGAGTAAATAGCGATAAGCAGCTTTCTGAATCATCGACTCGTTGCTGTTTTTGTTCCATCGAGAGCAATCGCGGCACCCACTTGGAAAAAACCTTTTTCATGCTCAATTTTTCATGAAGGATAGTAAATACACTTCCATATGATATCTGTGTCATCTCAGCAATCTCACGGAGCTTCACTTTACAATCTTTCATTATAATTTTTGTCACTTCACTCACATTTTCCGGTGTAACGGCTTCCACAGGTCTACCCGAGCGTTCCGCGTCATTTGTGTCGGTACGACCACGTTTAAACTCGGCAAACCACCGACAAATCGTTGCTTTTGATGGATAAGAGTCCGGGTAACATTTTTCAATCCATTGTTTTGCTTGCGTGGTGTTTTTACCCATTAAAAAACAATGTTTTATCAGAACACGCAACTCGGTTTTTTCCATTGTTTAAACAAACTACAAAACGACTTTACTCCAACCTCGATAACTCAGCTGTTTCTGATCCGATCAACTTAAAATTTTGACACGTTTCAAGCAAAGGTTAGTACTCTAGAAAGACGTGGTTACTGGTTTACTACGAGCGCCATCTATGGGTTAGTCTCGGGACTTATTGATCCATGTGTTAGCCGCCGCGCCATGTCGATGGGCTTCGTTATTCATTAGCAGTGAGAGTGTAAAGCGCTTGCGATGCCATCGTGGTCACGGAATGAGATAAGGGCAGTTTTGCGTTATAATTTCGTGCGCGGTTTAAACATAGACTAGTGCTTCGAAGAAATTACTCTTGCACTAGGTGATGCTTGTCCACATAACACAACGATATTTAGATGGTATAGAGAATTCCAAAGGCCACGAACGTCAGTTACAGAGGAACAGATCTTGCTCCCTGCGACTGTGCACTGTTCTCGCATGTGAAAATGAAGCTAAAAGGGAAGCGATTTTCCAGTGATGAGGACCATCTGCGGGGTTGGGACAACGAGTGTACTTTGCTCCCTAGTGAAACTTGGCAGAACTGGTTTCGGAGGATGGAGAGGTGTGTTGAGTGTAGAGGAAATTGCTTTTAAAAAATTAAATAAACGAAGCTCTAATGCAAAACTTTTCTAGTACCCTTTGTACATATTGTTAAAAGTAATTTCTTTAAAATTTAATTAATATTTTCAACTCAGAAAAGAAGCAATCTTCAACATAGAAAGAGTGAATTTTACAAATCCATAGCTTTAGAACGTATAGTTTTTTTCAAGCGGAACAGGCGTTGCGAAGTTTTAAATTTACTTTGGAAATATTAATGCGCTTTTATAAATAATTTGTATTAAGTGCATATCATTGCCAATAAGTAAAATTTTTTATTAAGTAAATAAAAATATAGATTTCTGCTGTTCCGTTAAAGTAATGTAATCAAAGAGATAAGTATGAATATTATTTTATTTGTAGATCATTTTCATACTGAAGTTATTTCAAGTGCGTACTTACGAATGTTCAGAAAATTCATTTTAATACTGATTTACGTAGTAGAAGTGGAAGAAGTTTTGTAGGGTTAAAAATTCTAGTAATAGAAAGCCGTCTTTGCTAGAATGAAGATTCCCAATATAATCTAATAAATATTCATTATTCATGATCGCTTTGATTAAATACTTAAAGAATTTAACTCATGCACCATGTTTTAATTTGATCATTTGATCAAGCAAAGCGATTGAAATGTTAATTTATGAGTGTATTAATTAAATTGTTATAAATCAGCTCACTGTTGACACCTACTGATGTGATTTTAATATAGTATCTCTAGTAATGCAACCTATTTTTTTTAGACACGATTATCCTAAGTAATTAATCTTCATTCGCATTGATACATTATATATTATATAATATTACATATTATACATTCATGCAAATTGGGTACAATCTGGCATAGACTTTCGTTAGCTGCACCTAAAGTTGTTAGATAAGACAACGTGCATTTACTTCGAAATGATTCGTAAATCATTATATAATTAACAGTATCTAGAATTCTAGTGATAGATACATCCATTATCCAAGACATTTTTAAGTAAATAAATACTTAGCAATGTTCTCAACTTAAAAATTAAAAAAACAAATGAGTAAGTAGTATGTATCAAGAATGCATAAAACAGATTAATTTCAAAAAACAAAAAAAATCCTTCGAAATGTACATAATTTTTAATTTTTAAGAATACCTCCCAGAGCAAACTTACATATATAACTTAAGCTATTCAGTTTTTTCATAAAAGAATACTTACTAAGAAATGCCTCGGGTAGTAACGAAGTCATATATTTTTTGGAATGTTCTGATGAAAGGACAAACAAAAGAAACAACAAACAAAAATAAGCCAAATTTTACATTACCGTGTAAATAAGTATGAATCGTAAATAAGTTCCTAAGGTGTACTTCTACACAATTGTTGGAAGTTAAAAATACAACAAATATTTAATTAATATGAATTAATAGTTAATGACGATATTAATTTAGGAAAAGAGTACATTTTCACAAAAAAACACACTTTTCTCTGTTTCTCTCTATATCCGGCTATTTGCTGCCATTCTATAATTAATTTTATGTAGTTCTGGGTCTGCTTCTCTTGTGATTCTTTATTATATCACCTATGAGTACTTATTTTGCTATCCTTTTTGCTAGTAACCTGTATACGTGACTCGGTTGTCCTATCCTTGAGTCTTATTTATATTTGTAAATATAATGGTCAATTAGATCACTCCATTAATTCTTCACATACCTCTGGAGCCTCTGGTCACTCTTTTTGGCTTAGCTACCAACCAGTCATCACTCTTATATAGGAAACTATAGAAATACGTTCATAAAAAACATATCAATGAAACGAAAAATAACTAAATTATTACATTCATCTATTTAAAAGATTCATGTGATATAAATACCAAGAAGTTTGTTTTTATCGTATCAGCTATTGGTAATTTAGCTAAAATATTTTTCAATGTTATAAGAATTTTTTTAACTATACGAATGTGTACATGAAAGAATGAGCTTTTCTTTAATCCCATGACAAACTTATAACTTTAAAAAATTTTCGAGAGGGTAGTTACTATTCCCTCGGAATTATTGTTGTTGAAGGAAAACTTTACATATATATTTCCTCGATTTGTCAGACTCAAGCTATAGAGAAGCTTACTTGTAATACCTAATTATCGTTAGTAACTTTTCATTTGTAACATATGAAGACATGCCTTTTAACCATTCTTCTTTGTCAGTTCATTAACTGGAGAATGATACATAGAAAATTTACTTAATCGATTAAGAGAATTTGTAAATAACAGAAAGACAGAGAGATTTCGTTTTTATTATCAACAAATTGACGATTTATAATCTTGCAATCGCAATCTACATTTAAGAGAATTCACATTAATGGAATTTACCTTTATTGCATTTTTTGGAAATTGTTCATCAGTATATATGATAATATTGAACATTCGCAAAACAATATGGAAACAGTTAACAATGCGTATTTTAATACTATTCCGTATCTATATAACTTATTATAAGAATTATTCTAAAAGAAGAAACAGATTTATCAAGCATTATCATAGAACAAATCACGGACCATACCTACGTGATTTCTAAACGCAAAACGGCTGCCACCAAGGCCCTGTAATACCACTCAGTTATTGGTGTACACTCAAATATGCAAGAGAGTTTCTGCGTTCTTGAATTCATGAAAACAAATTCGGTTCTTACTGTGCAAGTGTTTTTCGAAGGTGATCCTACATTACGCCGCCCTTTCCGAAAATTATACGACGGTGGTTTTGGCAGTTTACAGAGAGTGGATGCCAGTGAAACGTGCTACGTTTATGCGAGTCCGAGAGAGTTCATATCAATTCGTTTTGGCCCAAGAAGAGCCCAAAATCCTGCTATTTGTACTTAACTTGCGAAATTACCAGATCACACCGTATGCAATTTTTTCTTATGTGGATACCTTAAGCGTATAATTAATGTTGCCTCGTAACTCAGTAACCTAGACTGATCATCGTAGATCATGATTTGCTACTACACGTCTGTGAGGAAGTCTCATATCACCTTGTAAGACTTACAAACTCGCAGGACATTAAAGAAATCTTATTATAAGTAGAATAATCTGACTTCCTTACACCCCATTACTTTTTCTTAGTGAAATCGGTTGATTCTTTTAGAATAATCCTATATATAAAGTATAAATGTACGTCTTATTTTTCAAATGATACATCTTTAAAACTTTAAGCTTATTACATGTCTAGGTTACACAGTTACATACATATTGGTTACTAACGAAAATGTATGTTTAAAATTTGTAGTATTGTTTAAAATATTTTGAAAATTGAATTTGAACTCTTCTGTTTTCATTTGAAAATCACACAACTTCAAAAATATTTTATATCATATCCACTTTCAAGCCATAGTTTTTAAATTGTCTTCAAAATTTGTGTTATTTATTATTTATTATTAAATTTCATTACTTGTTGAAATGTAAGTAAATATCCACCATATTTCACTTAAAACTTTTCTCTTTTCTTAAGCGCTTTTCTTCTTTTAGTTCTCTACCTACGGACAAACTACATAGCTTTATTAATTAGATCACCACTTAGTTAGTTGTTAGTATTAATGCTTTGAAAAGAGTAAACATTAAAATAAAAATATTACAGTAACGAGATAACATTTATTAAATAAAATAGTATACAGGATAATTCAAAATTATTAAAAGAGAATACACAGCTGTAACGAAAATATTAATTAGATTGCAATAGTATGTCGAACGGGCTTTGCTAAAGTGGGAATACTGACTCACAGGTCAGTCCAACTTTGACTAAAAATAATTTTTATTGACAAATCTGGGCATATTTTTCCTAAAATAAAATGTGCTTGTATTTACTTCTCTTGTCATATAAATTTCATTATTTGTCATACAAAACTACCATTTGCCCAAAGTTAAAACATTTGTGTTGTTTATATCTGTGATTATTTATTAGGATTGTCATGGTTATCGTTCCGGAACATACAACAGAAAATATACAATTTTTTCATAAAATCAAATAAATGAAGCAAATTATCTAGTACAATGTTTTATATATATATATAGTATACATATATAAAACAAGAAAAAAAGATCACCAAGTTTTATTCCATCTGTTATATAGTATTCGCTTTTTCAAAGTTAGTGCGTAGTTTTCATAACCGCACGTACCTATAACTCCACATATAATATAGCCCACTGTTACACGAAACATTAGTTAACGAAATTATACAATCATGAGATCCTGTGATTAAGACACACTATTAATTAAGACATTTGTATTCCGATGGTAAATAAGTTTACACAGGCACAATTAATTATGCAGAATGAGAAATGCGAAATGCATAAAATACATAAGATTACAAAGCCAGGGCGGAATAATTACTGGCGGGTTGCTATTCTCCTCGCGGCAGACACCTTAACTAATTCCGCAAAGACGAGCCAATAGGTCGCCGTGGAGGAAATGAGACGGAGATAATATACGAGACCTATTGTTTCCAGGGTCTCCTTCGGCAATAATCTAAGGATATATGTGACACGCGGAGGCCAAAACTTGGAAGCACATAAACAAGTGAACCCTTTTGTTGGCGTTTTTATATTCACTTTGTCCAAGCTTAACCTTTATGTTGTCTCGTACTGCTTATTATTGCGAGATATACGTGGTCGGAATAATATTAACAAATGTGATCGATACCTGTTTTGTACAGCACGAGAGACGGGGAACGAATATAGAGCAAATAAAAAATAAAAAAGAAGAGAACCAAGAAAGAAAAAGCGTCAGGATATTTATAATTGCAGGGTGTGGAAGCTATCGAATATTAATATTAAGGAGAGGTGATAATATATTCTGGAGATATCGGGCGCGTGTTAAGATTAGTTGGTTATTTTACATGTAATGACATATAACGATAACATTCTCTTAATAAATTGAACCCTATATTTGCAAAAATTATAAGCCCCCCACACAAGACATTTAATATATTTGTTTTATATTTCCCTTTTTATTAAATTTGTACAATTACCTAAAATTTTCTCCTTAAACAGAAATATTTTTTTCAATGTAGTAATGAGATAAATTGCGACAATATTAGAGAGCACCCATAATGTAAATGTATAAATACGAGTAAAATTTCTGTAGATCCATAGAACTATTACACATCCTGCAATAATGAGTATGCCATTTATTTAGATTTGTTTCCAAAAATGTGCTTAAACTAATTAATTGTTCAATGAATACTCAGCCTTTAAATATAATCTACGCATAAAGTGTGTTCCAGTAAGTGTGTTACATTTATCAAATATAACAGTGGCTACACTCCTTGACAGCTGTGACTAGTAATCTTTTGCAATTTTACATGGAAGGACAAGCGCGTGAAAATTAATCGTATTTGTCATTAAAATGCGTGTTCGCTATACCAGATGTTTTGTGTTGCGAGAAATTTATAGCCAACATGATTGCACAAGCAAATGATCTATTTATTATTTAATTAATAAATTTGAACAAACTAGCTTAGTTACAAATAAGTTAACTTCTGTGCATCGTCGGTTCGTTCGATCAGAAGAGAACAATGAACGTTGTTGTATGCCAGGAATGAAACAAACCTATTTATTTCACGTCATTTCACGATTTCCATTTAAAATCCTATATAATTCAACCAACTCAAGGACTGAGGTTTGCTGATCATAATTTTCGTCGAGTTTTTGTGAAATATGCCTTAAAGGAATTGAAAACTAGTCCTCATTTTGAGAACAAAATAATCATTTTCGGTGGAACGAATTTCTGCCTCACTGAATTCGTAAACAAATGTACTTGTAGGATTTGAGTTGGCGAATATCTGTGCATCGTCGGTTCGTCCGATCAGAGGAGAACATTGAACATTGTTGTAAGCCAGTAATGAGTCGAACAGTCATTCTTATGAACTCAAGTCTTTCTAAGAGGACTGCGTGAAGAACTATGCATCGCTATTTTCATGTAAAGGCTTATATATTTCAACCAACTCAAGAACTGAGGTTCGATGATCATAATTTTCGTGAAATTTTTGTGAAATAGATCTTAAAGGAGTTAAAACTAATCTTCATTTTGGAAACAAAATAATCTTTTTCAGTGGAAGGCATTTCTGCCTCACTGGATTCGTAAACAAATATACTTGTAGGATTTGAGTCGCCGAAAATTGGAAAGTAATTCACAAATTACCATTTTATCCGCCGAAAGTCACACTTTGATGTAGTTTTTTGGTTCAAGCCATGATCGTAATTTATTTTTTTTGAGACTATGACGGATCGTGTTAATGTTAAAGGCTAGCTGTGTATGGAAAGTATAACGGAGTATCTTTAGCTTGAACTAATGTTGGGATAAATAATATTTTTTTAATAAGATTTGTCACACAGCACGTCGAAGAATCAAATTGTTGCAACAGCAGCTTACTGAACTCTCTATTTCGAAAAATTATAAATTTACAGAGGCACAATTAATTATGCTTTAAATGTATACATTGTTGATAGAATTATGGCAATTTAAATATGTAAGTCTATATCTGTTTGAGAATGTAACTAAGATATTTTAAATGAGAAAATATTTCGCCGTTGATTTACAAATTTATCTTAAACGATAAAGCATGTGCTAGTCAACTTGTTCAATTCGGCAATGACCGTTTACTGGTAGCTCTGGATTATATTCTATTGTAACTGGCGACAAGACGTGGTGTTTTCAATATGATCCAGAGACCAAGCATCAAAGCTCTGAATGGAAGCATCCAAGCGAAGAAAGACCGATAGAAATCCGTTTGGAGAAAAAGTCAAAGCTGAACAAAATGTTGATTTGTTTTCATGATTCGAAAGGCGTAGTGCACAAAGAGTTTGCATTAACTAGTCAAACAGTTAAGCTATATATTATCTTGGTATTATTAAGCGTCTTTTGGCGCGTATTCGTTGTGTGCGCCCTCAATATCGTGAAAATGGTAACTGGCGTTTGTTACATGATAATGTACCATCTCATCACACGAAGCCTAGCACTGATTTTTTAACTTCAAATGGTATTTTGACCATCGACCATTCACCGTATTCACTGGATTTAGCCCCATGTCATTTCTCTCTATTCTCCAAACTACATTTGCCGATGAAAGGACATCATTATGCCGATGTCGAAGCCATTAAAAAGGCGTCAACAGCGATCTTGAAGGACATCTCTAAAGATGATCTTAAAAATTCATTCGACATGTTAATTGACCGTGAAAAAGGTTGAAGCCGAAGGCGACTACATTGAATAAAATAACTGAATTTTACCAAAATAGTAAGCTTATATATTATTTTAAAAAAGCTCGGTTTTCTCTGCGACAGACTATGTAACGGGTCTTCCAATAGGCACTTCCGAACTTGACAATTGATAGCGACCATAAGGTTGAAGCAAAACCTGTCGAATTGGCGTCATTAATTCAGTCTGTTTTGCCAAATCCCCATGGACGGATATAGGGTTCAACAACATGTGCAAATGATAAAATTCTTTTATCAAAATGGGTGTTCTGTTCGGGCAACGTTCCGCGCGCTTCGCCCATTTTACGGTCGCCATAATCCTCCTACCGAGAGGACTATTCGCAGTGTGGTAGATAAATTTCAGTCCACTGGGTCAGTAAACAATTAACCAACACCCGTACGATGACGCAAGATCTGCTGCTGTCCATGTGTGTTTGTAGGAGAATCTGAGGCAGTCGATTTCGCGTCGCTCACAAGAACTCGGCTTTTCGCACAACTTGGCGAATTTTGCATTGTGTCTTGAGCCTGCTCCCGTACAAAATTCAACTGCCCCAGGAGCTGAAGGTAAACGACCATAGACAACGATGTGTGTTCGCTGAATGGGCCCTGGAGCAGTTGGAAACTGACCCCAATTTTCATCAAAAAATCATCTTCAGCGATGAAGCCGATTTTTGGATGAAAGCATACCAACAAAATTGTCGAATTTGGGAAGATACCAATCCACATGAGATAGGAGGAGGAGTCAAAAAGTTCCCGGAATTTTGTTTTAACTCTTTATTACCACAACATAGGTACACAGTCACTTAATCGCCTTCAAAGTAGGCGCCGTCTGAACACATGCACTTGCTCCATCGCTTCTGCCATTGTTGGAAACAACGATGAAAGTCCTGTTGTGGTATCTTCCGAAGTTCAGCCGTCGCGTTGGTTTTGATATCTTCTACGGTTACCTTTGAGGCCCTTTTTGAGCTTGGGGAAGAGCCAGAAATCCAATGGCGCTAAATCCGGTGAGTAGGGAGGCTGCTGGAGGACTGCAATGTTTTTTTCTGCAAGCCATGTTTGCACAACAATCGACGTGTGGGAGGTAGCATTGTCGTGATGGAGTGACCATCCTTCTTGCCATTTGCCTGGACGTTTTCTTCGAACTGCTTCCCTCACTCTTTTCAAAACTTGCACGTAAAAAGGACCGTTAACCGTTTGTCCAGGTGGTACAAATTCATGGTGCACCACACCTTCGTTGGGTTGAAGGGTTGAAGGTCTCCCAGTGCGACTCTCGTCTTCCAGCGATTCCTGTCCACCCTTAAATCTTGAAAACCACTCGTAAACGGCTGTTTTCTTTAAAGAATCGTCACCGTAAACTGTTTGTAAGGCTAACAAAGTCTCTGAAGCACACTTTCCCAATCTGCACATGAACTTGATGTTCGCCCGTTGCTCGAACTGCGACATCGCGCCAACTGATCACCACACACTCCTATCTTCCGCTAAACTGTAGTCACACTGCGTGTTCAGACTTGCTCAGACCTGTCAGCGTCATAACTATGCACCATAAGGAATGTACTGTACAAAATTTATTGTGATTGCATCACAACTGCCAACACTACGACACAATTCCGGGAACATTTTGACTTCTCGTCGTACAAGAGCGTCCAATGCATCCCGAAAAAGTCACTGGTATAGACTTTGGACTAGCGGCGTCATCGACCCATATTTCTTTAAGAACGACATTGACCAAGCTATCGTCGTCAATGGCGAGCGCTATAGGTCGATGATTTCCAATTTCTTTTGACCTGAATTGGATGATATGGACACCAACCACATGTGGTTTCAACAGGACGGCGCTACGGCCCACACTGCTCATGCCACATTGGACATTCTGCACTAGCGATTACAGACATGGTCATTTCACGTGGAGGTCATGTAAACTGACCACCGAGATCGTGCGATTTGACCCCATTAGACTTTTTCTTGTTTGATTTTCTCGCAGGTCTATGCGAATAAACTACAAACCACCGCGGCTTTCAAAGCCAAATTGGACTTTTCGGATGCGCGCCACTCAGCGACGGACATTTACATGATGTTATACGAGAGTAGCCGTATATATTTCAGGAATAGCAAACAAAAAATTTTTTATTATCAATTGAATGCTTCAACTGCCTCTTCCGACGTAGAAAACCGTTGACCACGAAGTTTATTCTTCACGCGTGGGAACAAAAAGAAATTACAGGGTGCTAGATCAGGGCTGTATGGCGTGTGACTCATCAATTCAATGTTTCGCCCGGTCGAATATTCAACTGTTTGAATCGACCTGTGAGAGCTCGTATTATCATGGTGGAGAATGATCTGTCGTTTTCGGTTTGTTTTCCTTATTTCTTCAAAAACTTTTGGCAAACAAATAGTTGTGTACCATTCAGAATTGACCGTTCTACAACTCTCTAAAGGCACGGTTGCAACGTAACCGGTTTTTCGGAAAAAACAGGCGACTGTTTGTTTTGATATGCTTCGAGCCTGCACAACTTTTGTTGGTTTTGGCTCATCTTGGAATACCCACACAGTCGACTGCTGTATAGCATCGGGCTCATACGTATAGGTCCAAGATTCATCATCTGCGACGACTTTATAAATGTTCTTTAAAGAACCGCCATGGTATTTTTTGTGCATTTCTTGGCACTAATCGACGCGAGTCCTTTTTTGAGCGGTTCTCAAATTATGTGGTACCCAACGTGAACAAAGCTTCCTAATGGCTTAGTGTTCATGCAGAATCTTATGTACGCTGATGTTACTAATACCTAGAGATGCCGCGATCTCATGGTATATCACATGATGGTTTTGCATGATCAATTCAGATACTACATTAATGTTTTCCGACACAACAACATTTGTGGAACGACCTTCACGAAATTCATCATCCAAAGAACGCCGATCAAGTTTGAATTCACTATACCTAACGATATACTGTAGTTTTCCATGGTGCTTCATCACCATGTAAAAAATTCAGCCCGTCGATGCATCTTGTTGAGATAATCCACACCGAAGAAATAATTGCACGAAAATGTTAGCGAGTTAGTTCCATTTTTTCGCTGACATCAAATTTTGAAGTTACTGCCAACAATAGAAATAGCGACCGGATAATAAAACTGTCAAGATAAATATATTGTCAAAAATGACAAACTTCACGATGCAATAATCAGATATTCGATACATCTTGTTTCAAACGAATAAAAAATAATCCACACACTTTTTTTTTAAATTTAAATATAGAAGAAACATAATTGCTAACGAAAATGTTAGCGAGTTCAAAATTTTAAGTTCCATTTTTTCGCTGACATCAAATTTTGAAGGACTGTCCAAAAAGCAACGATTTGTCGGTGGTTTGCCGAGTTTAAACGTGGTCGTACCGACACAAATGAAACGCTCGGGTTGACCTGTGGAAGCCGTTACACCGGAAAATGTGAGTGAAGTGACAAAAATTATAATGAAAGATCGTAAAGTGAAGCTCCGTGAGATTGCTGAGATGACACAGATATCATATGGAAGTGTATTTACTATCCTTCATGAAAAATTGAGCATAGCGATGGAACAAAAACGGATATGATAAAAACAAAAAAGATGTCAACCATGATGGAAATATATTGTCAAAAATGACAAACTTGGCACGATTTTTTGCACATATTTTCATCTAGATATTCGTGATTATTATATTGACTTACTGGTGCTCTTGAAGGAGGAAATCGCAAAAAAACGACCGCACATGCAGAGAAAAAAAATCCTTTTTCACCAAGACAATGCACCCTGCCACAAGTTGAAAACAATGGCAAAATTGAACGAATAAAAAATTTAGCCCCCAGTGACTGGTTCTTTGCTGATCTTATGCTCCAGGGAAAAAGATTTGCACACACTGAAGCTTATTTTGAAGCGAAAGATAAATTTTTTTATAAACATGGTTTGAAAAATTGGAAAAGCGTAACCATTGTATCACCCTAAAAGGTGATTATGTTGATGAATAAAAAAAAATTTTGCAAAAAAAATGTTGTTTTCATTGTTAGTATCGGGACTTAATGAAAGATCTGTTATATAGATATAAAATTAAGTACTCAAATTTTAATTTTTATTTCGTAATGTGCTTTGTTTTTTATTAAATGTTTAATGTATAAATATATTATTATATTATACCTTAAATTTGACAAATCGATGTTCTTTAAAAGTGTCAAAACACGGGTGAATATATTGCTCAAATAACATAACATATAAAACATTTTAGGTTAAGGACAATTGCCCATGTCAGCGTTTGTATTTACCCTTGTTAACTTAACAATTGCTTGTGACACTTCTCAAAGTGTTCACCGCTTGTAAGGAAACTCAACAAGCTTGAAATTTATAGTTAGAAAGGAATTCTAATTTGTTTGGTACTCTTTTTTGGGAGTAATTTGAACCTTGTTTATAAAGGACAGTTTTCCAAGAATGCAAATAAATTACATGATTACGGGTAAACAATTACTTTCTGCTTAATAAATGCATAATACGAAAAACACTTAGAAAACTGAGAGTGAATATTTATTCATTCTTAACGTTAATGTTGCTTAATTTTGTAATATTGGTCTTTATCGCAAAAGAAAGGTATGTATAATCAGTCTATTAATTCTATCCTGAAATAAATCCTTGGCAATAAATTTTATAACTTTACTACGGTATGTTGTATTACAGTAAGAAGAACTGGATACAATTTACGATTTTCTCAGGTATGGGGTAACAAAATTTATGACACTAATTATCTTGGAATAATTAAAATCAAGTGGTCTGTGAAGGCGATATCTTCACTTTCAGACGAGACCTTCATAGCCGAGCAAGCTTTCGTCAATCTCTAGTCCCAGAGCATAACAAGCCAATTCTAGGAGTAATTGTTTATTTTTCGTTGTTTAATTTAGAGGATCTCGAATAACACAAAGATAACTGAACATGAAACAGTAAAGGGGTGGGTCCTTTGCCCCGCCCTGTCGAGATAAAGTAATTACAATTAACGAAGAGTAGAGTCTGAAACGCTGACTGATACTTAGAACACTAATGACGGGGAAGTAATTTGGTTTCGAGATTAATACGAACTGAAAAACTTTTCAATTTGCGTTAATGAGTTGAAACGGCAGTCCGATGATACTAAATTAGGGCCTTTTTTGGTCTTTCTTCTTTTAATACTTGTATTAAAACACTGTCATAATATTTTTACTTGATTTAAAAGAAATATCAAATATTGTCCCGATTTTGATTTAAAGACATTTCTATATATATTTCTATACTAAATAAAATTTTAGGACAAAGAAAACGTAACATTTGAACTACAAGTATTTTTATTATCCAAATGCATGCTTTTTTATAAGTAATATTTTGATCATTTGTAATCAATTATATTTATTAAATATATTAGTTTCACTATATAAACTCAATATATAGCATCTTTCTGACAACATAATTCTACTACTACATAAAACTATTTTTACTACTAAAACTGGTTTTTGTAGACAAAAATTATCCAACGCTAATTACGACTTGTATTTTTATAAGAATGCTATTAATAAGAGAAAGTAGTTCTTGAAGAAAGCCTATTCAATTTCCCTTGTAGAGCAATCCTCCATTGTTGTTCTTGAAATGAGTATTTTTTGTAATAATTAATGTTTTAGCGAGCCTCACATGCAACATATGTATACCTACATAAATATCTACATATCGCCCGCCAAACTACATTTTGATTTTGTTATTAGGCATCGAAAAAATCGATCATGTGCGATATTTTATTTCATGGTAATTTATATAACTATTATTATTTACAAAAGTAAAGCACTGTGTGTCTTCCATGTGATTTATTCTAATAAATACATATCATAAATATATATTACTGATATATATATATATATATGTATATATATGTATGTATATATTCATTAGTATGTTGTTTCTTTTGCCTCTTTTGCCGTTTATAATTAGTAGTATAAAGTTTTCTTTTTTTTGTGGTTTTTTGCGGCAGTGTTAGTTAATTAATTATTCAATTTTCTTAACGTTTCGGTAATATACATACTGGCTTCTTCATAATTTATTCAATATATCTACAATTAAAACCTGCTAAATATATCATATACAATCAACACATTACATTTAAATTATAGTTAAAATTAACAAATGAAGACAATTGGCATTAACTAATTATCAAACTAATAATTACCTGCCTCACCAAAATCCAAATATCTCCAATATTGTCATAAAGTAGGTCATCTATATAAAACATATTCCTGCACGACGCAAATGTATTAATCTTAATAGATTAATACATTTGACTATTAAATATTGCAGAAGCATTTGAACACCTCAGGAATACAGCAATAGAAGAGAGTTTAAGCCGCCGTTAAATGAAAGTAAGGTGTAATAATTATCAGCTGTTTATAAACTCGCAGTTAAATCAAAGCTATTGAATATACATACGAGGGAGCGTTCTTATATTCGCGGAATGGGGGACAAGGGGTGGAAATAAAAAAACCAAATTATTTTTCTTTTTCAATATATTCACCTGCAAGACGGATACATTTTTCACATCTTTCAATTAATTTATTTATACCCTCATAAAAAAATGATTTCTCTTTATCTGCAAAATACGCCGAAACTGCCTCCTTGACTTCATCATCGGCAGTAAATTTTTTACCCCGCAGCTCTTTTTTCATTTTCGGAAACAGGTAATAATCACTCGGGGCCAGGTCTGGGCTGTAGGGTGGGTGATTCACAATTTCGAAGCCCACCTTATGCAGGGCAGCTAACGCAACGCGGCTCTTGTGGACGGGCACGTTGTCATGCAAAAGCAGAACACCTTTTGTCAATTTTCCCCGTCTTCTCTCTTTAATGGCTTCTTTTAGTCGCTCTAATATTGAAGCGTAATATTCTCCGGTTATAGGAACACCTTTATCTTTATAATCAATCAACAATATTCCTTCCGAGTCCCAAAATACCGTTGCCATGAGTTTCCCTGCTGATTGTGACACTTTAAATTTCTTGGGAGGTGCTGTGCCCTTTTTATGCCACTGCATGGAGTCTTGTTTGGACTTAGGTTCATAACGATGGACCCAAGTTTCGTCTCCAGTAACAATTCCACTCAATACACCATCCTTGTCTTCATTACAGAGGTCCAAAAATGCACGCGAACACTCTACGCGCTGTTGTTTTTGCGGCGGCGTGAGCATTCTCGGCACCCATCTTGCGCTGACCTTAGACATACCGAGATGATCGTGTAGGATTTTAAAAATTGTTGTACCGGATACTCCAACCATTTCTGCGAGTTGTTTCTTCTTTAGTCGAGCATCTTCGAGTACAATTTATTCAACTTTTTGGATAAATGTTGGCGTGATCACCTCAATGCTCCTGCCCGACCTCGGGTCGTCTTCAAGGGATTCCCTTCCTTGTTTAAATAAACTATGCCACTTGTACACCATGGTTTTTCCTGGACAAGAGTCGCCGTAAACCAATGACATCTCATTCATTATGGTCGCGACTGATTTTCCTTGCCTGGTAAGGAACTTTATAACGGCACGATATTCGATTTTTTCCATATTTCACTTTTCACTCCTGATTATGTTACTTGGTTGACGATAGCTCAAAGACTAACTGTCTAATAACAATGAAACTTCGTATTTATACTAATCATGAGTCGCTGCACAGGTCACGCCCCCAATGCGCCTACTCACCCCTCTACAACCCGCTCATTCCGCGAATATAAAAACACTCCCTCGTATGTAACGTTCTGATAATGATCAGTTATTAAAATTAATTGGATATATGTACAAATTCATAAGCTATGTAATGTGTTTATAAAGTAACAATTGAATCAAAGTTATTGAATATATGTGTATAACGTTGTAATAATGATCAGTTATTAAAATTAATTAGGAATAAGTAAAAATTCAATAATTAGCCGCTGTCTAATGAACTCAATAGCTCCGTCAAATCATTAACTGCATATAAGCTAAATAATAATTCAGCAGTCTAATGAATAAAAATATATATACATACTCTAAAATTTGAAATGATATAAGTACGATTTGTACACGATACGTGTCTAGATCTCACTCCCTTTGCCTTAGAACAAAGTAACAGGCCCTAAATTGCTGCGTACACCCCCAGTGACAATATTCGGCAGATGGCAATAATATTTCCATGTTGTCCTTTTGCAAGGTGGCTGCAAAAGGACAACATAACAATAAGATGGATATAGCATTAGGAAAGACAATGCTATATCCCTCTTATTGTTATGTTGGTGATAATATACTCTTCACTAATGTTACGATTTTTGACCCTAATTAAAGAAACCTCGAATGAATACTGAGGGTATTAACGAAATTTTTCGTACTACTTACAAGACGTCAAAATAAAGAGAAGATGGCACGTTGATCAAACGCAGTTACAATGTGCTCGATTTAATCCAATCCAAAATATCTAAATCCCAAGTCGATACATTAATCGATTGGTATAATATTATTTCTAGAAGATGTTATAAGGTACGCCCCTTTCTTAATTATATGCACAGTCTATTACCAGAATGAACTCTATTGTATGACAGACGAAGTTTTACTTTTCTGGAGGCTTAAACGGAAGAGAAGAACCAAAGCATCAGGAACAGTCCTTTTATGCCTAACGGTATGACGTTGGACCGTACAGGCTCATTATTACAACCGTTAATTACAAATTATTTGGAATAATTCCAATTAAAGATATCAACAATTAAAACATGTAAATTAGCCCGAAATAATTAAATGTCTTATCCAAGAAATGGAGCATAGATTCTTGGAATAACATTTATAACAACTATTCGCTAACACATCCTAGATGGCGATAGCAATCTCAAAAGATTCAAAATAATTACAGTAAAATGCCATTTACGAAATACAATATATGTACATGTGAATCTGTAGTATTAATACATATACAGCGGAGTTCACAAAATATGAATAAAAGTCGAGATGAGAATATAACAGTTCTTTATAAATATAATTATACAAATCTGCAAATTATGACAAACGCTATTGAATTTATGAGTATATAATGCGCTACTACACTTTTATTGCAGAATATAAATTTGTAGTAAAAAAAATATATTTCAGTTTACATAACTTTCGTTAAAACCCAAAAATAGTCCTTCTGTACAATCGAAATGGTGTAAAATTTCTATTATTAAATGCAGAAACACACGAAATGAAATATTTGTGTATATTTACTTATTTGCTAGCTCAATCATTTACACTTAAAAAAACATGATATGCAAAATAAATACGCATATATCAATAACTCACTGCTTTCTAATAATACCAATTCTTCGGGTTTCGCATTTGTATTACAATAGGAATATATGTAACTTATTTACGTATTTACATTCAAGTTGGAAGCGTATTATCAGATGCATACATTTTCCATTTCTGAGTTCATCACGGCAAACAGAAAGAAATGAGAAACGTTGTTAAATATTTATCAGCGTTTTTCTTCGTGCTTTCTCAACATTTTCATATAACCAAGCAAATAGAGAAATTCGTTCTCAATACACACAAGACAGTTTTATAAACAAACAGCATATTTTCTTGACTGAGGAAACGTGACCCCTGGCATCATCCCGTGCACGAACGAATCTTGGTCTCTAGACGCGACCGAAAATACACTACACACAGGCGAAAATACACCATGAGAAATATATGACAGGTCTAATACTCGTAAGAGGTATTTATATCATCATATATTATGTCATACCTATTTATTATGTGGAGATGACAAAGAAATGCTAGTACAAAAACGGAAAACGTCATAAATCACGATGATATGCGGATATATGAATATAAGAAAGGATTACCTGTGAATACTGGCTATTGTTGTTGTGAATACCTACGTTGTTCAACAGAAATATGTGGAGTGATATATTATATATAGCCACACACACAAGATATGCCATATCAAAATATTACTTAATTGTAATACTTCTCGGATGTATAACAATATTAATCTTAAAGAAGTGTCACTGAAATGGTGTGTGAAGTGAAGAGACAAATGATTTATATATATTATTTGCTTCTATTGCTCATCATTTTCTTTGTTGTGCGTCTGCTTGAAATATGACGAAACTTGAAAGTGAATTGTCCCGACTGAAGTGAAGAGAATTCGGGTCACTGAAATATTATTATTTGTAGACGTTTGACCCATTCTTCAATAGAATTTTTTAAGGAAAATATATTATAGGCTTTCTAGGGAATTTTATTCTTTTTATAATAAACACATTTTCTAGGAAACATTTTTCACACATTTGATATATTTATTATATATAAATCTTTTGCCTTTTATATATTTTCTTTATTTATAGGTTTTAGATACAATCACACTTTTAATTATTGTTAGGAATAATGTTTAAATACTTTAAGCAAACTGTTTCTGTTCAAATTGTTATTACTCAAGTAATTATTTTAAACACTTGATCCCTAAATCATTAAAGTATAAAAACGGCCAGTTTGGATAAGTTTATTTTTTCTACAAATACATTTTCTGGTTTAACAAAATACCCGTTATAAGGAACATATGGCACACATCAAATTTAATTGACCTGAGAAATCTAGTATAGCAAAGCATGTGATAGGGAATAATCATAACGTAACCGCGGATTATTTACATTTAGTTAAGAATGTGTATAATTACCATGTCTTAAACGTCGATAAGAAGTCCAATCCCTCACTCATGTCCGTTTCACTTCATAGAAAAGTAATATACGATTGACGAAAATATCCGTATATGCAAGCAGGTACCTTAAGATAAATGTTTAGTTTAAGACTATAATACTTCTTGGTTTCTTGGCTTTCAACGTTGTGAGTCCTGTACAGGATTCGTCTCTGTATGGATTTTGCCGATGCTTCAGGCGTGACAGTGTGATTGATTATCTGCTGATGATGGCAACTTAGTTTCCGAAATACGTATACAGAATACAAAAATTAGTGTGGGACCAGAAACCGTAATTGATTTAGAATATTAGTTACATAGTTCTTAGTCTGGATGGCTTTTACATATAAAATTCTTGTTCTTTGACTGAAGTAGTCATAACACTGTATTAAAAAGAACCAAGTTTCAGGAATGTATCACCTTAGTATAAGTAAAACTTGTTATTGTGAAACTGTGAATTTCACTTCATTGATTAAGCTTTGTAAATCTTTTTTTGAATATGAATTTATTGTTTTTCTTCTCAGTTCTTTGTTTTAATATTGTTGTTTCGTATTTTTCATGCTTTGGTAAGTCTGTATAGTTTTATAGACTCTCAAAACTCTAAATCATTTTGCAGAAAATTTTGTACAAGTAAAGCGATAAATTTACCATTTAAATATAACACTACAGTTACTTGTCGTAAATAACGTCTCCGAGTATAGGTCATGCATCTAAAAAAAATGGAGATCTGGCAACGCTGTATTTATTTGTCATAAACTGTAACATATCCCCAACATGGAACGAACTATATCTATTTTTGTTTAGTGATCGACTGTTTGATTGCTTGACATACGCTTTGGGTGTTGACTCTGTATTTTGTTATAATTGTATCAATAATAATGATAATAAGTGAAATAAAAGAAAAACAGAAAAACAAGCAAAGATCTATATGAAGCATAATTACATGCTATATAATAATTTATAATCCATTTTGATGGATTATTTTTTACTAATTGTGTGTATCTCGTAGACGTCATTGTTCAAACTGTATTTATTTCTAAAGAACAATAATATTAAAATTATTCAAAACATTCATTCTACAGTACTGCAAAATGGTGGTTAACAGAAATGTCCTTGTAATTTTATAATGAATTTTACAGTACGTTAAATTAAAAATATATAAATATATAAATTTAATAGGGAATACTTAATATTTTGTAATTTTCAACAATTTACATTATGTTTACGCCTATAGTTCCTTAGAGAATAATGCTATAGTAAGTATTACAACATGTTAGTGTCTCAAAAAGTATTGAAAAGTCAATATTATAAATCCAGATTACTAGATATATAATAATAGAAGTAAGATCCAGTATTGTCACGGGTATTATAATTAAGTCGCTTGTGCAACATTCTCACAAATTCTTGTGTATTTTGCAGATCAAATTGTACATGCCGGAATATTACAATTATCTTTTTAAGTTATATCATAAGAATGAAACGTTTCAGAAAGTAATACACATTTGGTTGTTAATTAAAATAAGCTTTAAATAGTGTACACAGTGTTGACCATTACGATAGGGTCTTGATATTAAGAATGCCCACCTGTTTAAAGAAATGATAATCAGTTGAATATAAACATGGTGAATATGGTCGATGCTGTAGAATTTCATAGTTTAAATGTGTAAGTTTCCAATTGTTATTCGTAATGTATGGGATCTTGTATTGCCATGTAACAGAATAGTTCCCTGTTTGAGCATAGACTTTCACGGTGATTGTCCATTGTAGAAAACTTCTCCGAATGTTATACAGACTTCTATTCATTTTCGACGTTTCGCTAATCACCCACGTAGTTTCTACAAAATATGTATGAAGTCATGGGAGTTAGACGCTTTTATGTTTTCATACGCAAGAATAAACAATCAGTATTATCAAAATTTTACAAGGATGAAGTTGAGACTTTGGAATATACATATCTCGGGACGACGTGATTCTGGTCAATCAATTTGGTCAAGATGTTCTCTTGCAATGAAGTCCGTAGTAATTAATTAATATTATACGTCCATATTATGGACGCATAATATTAATTTCCCTGATTTGTATTAATCGATCTAGAAAAGATTTTAAGCCCATTTGGCTTCGGAAATAAGTGTATTATAATTTTCTATCTTCAAAACTTAATAAACGGAATATTTGCTTTGTTTCATCGTTTGATTTTTTCTAAAATAAATATGTCAAACAAGAGATTTATGAAAAAAAATGTCAAGACGCAAACATTGATTTTGAATATTTATAGAAATAAATAATTATAACAGAAATACTTAAAAATTGTTTTTGATTGTCTACCTTTTCTTAAAAAGGATAACTGTAAATTTTGGTAATGAAATGAATGTTCCCCATTATTTGAATAATAGGTATGTTTAGCAAAAGAGCGATCATTAAGAAAGGTTGTATAAAATGGGAATATGGAAACTTACAGACACACATGTATTAATATGTACACATATTCGAAATAAATAAGGGCATATTAAAAAAAAACGAAAAACATATTAATCTCAATTTATATGAAAATATATGCTTTGGTAATCAATCAAAAATTCGAAAGTATAAATAAAAAATCTTTATTTACTTCTACTATTTGTCAATAACGGGGACATTTCTAGAGGAGTTGAAAAATACGATTTCTTCTAAGCTAACATTTATACTTAAGAGGGCCCTTTGCGTTTCTCATTGCCACTAATCTTTAGCAATTTTCAAGAGGAAATTAAAGAATATTTCACGTGTAAAACGAAAATCTCCCTTCCAAACAAGAAAAACGCACACGGAACATTGCTTCCTTCACCATTAGGGAACAGACTAATGGCTTGTGCGTTAATCTAGCTTATAACATTATGAAGGTGTTGAAATAAGAACGAAAAAAAAACGAAATCATTATTTACGCTGCCATTAGAAATGTAGCTAGCGGAAGGGAACTTTGTTGAATCTTTTTATTTCTATTTTTTCGACCATATTCCTTTAAATTGATGTCGTTAGGGAAAATAACAGTAATATTATAAAAAAAGCGCCACAGCAAAGGTAGTGAAATAAATGTATAAAATGGGGCTTTGATGCTTTTTCTGTATTTTTCCCTACAAATTCAGTGCCTACGGGCAAAGAAAAGGTATTCTGCAAATAATACCCTGGGGTGCATAAATATTTCTTTAACGTTTGGTGAACATTGAGCTTAGGTCAGCGCTTTACTTAAACGTCGCCCCTTTATTTTGTAATTCAAAGCAGGTTTGTCTCGCACTAGAATCAATATTAAATTAACATAAAATCCATCTTTGCTTTGACGTTCAATAATACATATTTTGTTTTAATTACTTT
This sequence comes from Dermolepida albohirtum, assembly GCA_031893035.1. Classification (NCBI taxonomy): domain Eukaryota; kingdom Metazoa; phylum Arthropoda; class Insecta; order Coleoptera; family Scarabaeidae; genus Dermolepida; species Dermolepida albohirtum. The sequence continues at coordinate 813,335 of JAVIWB010002317.1, read as the reverse complement.
TCTCTGACACAATGACTTCATCTGCATAAAATTAATTTCTTCCGACTAAATGAAAATTGTGTTTTTTTAGTTTGAAAGAGCTCGTTGCTTAAAATATTCGAAAAGCATAATATATATATATATAACGAGCTTTATGTTGTTATCTTCCACCTATATATATATATATATATATATATATATATATATATATAGGTGGAAGATACTTTATTTATTTTTTTTTGTTTATCTTGACCATATTAATACAATGCATAAGCCCCCATATATATTAGAAAGATGAATTACAATAACTATAGACATATGTATATACATAAATATATATGTCTATAGTTATTGTAATTAATTGTTCTTATAATTTATATAATTGTATTAAGTGTTAATTCACATTGTTCACACATTAATAATACATTTATTATACACTCAAATCGAAACACATTAAATTTCCTTTAATTACACATACTATAAATTGATTTAAAAATATTTATTAAACAGTAATATTAAATTAAAGTTACACATAAAACTCACACTCATTCATATTATAAAAATTTATTTTGTTATGAAATATTTATTTTAACCGGAATAAGATAAATTATAAGAAACATTGATTACAATAACTATAGAGACTTATATATATGCAAATGTCATGATATTTTGACATAACATGAAACATTTACCTTACCGACACATATTTTTTAATAGATGGCGCCACTAAGAATTACTATTTTAAAAAAGTTCCGCTTTCTCTGCGACAGTAGAAAAGGCAAATTGGAAAATCCGTAAATGATAAGTATTTTGTAATTTGTAATTACAGATTTTTATACTAACCGTTAGCATTTGAAATATCGTTGCTCATTTGTTTCTGCTATTCTATGATTGGTGATATAAATTAGCTTATAAAATACAGGATCAGTTCTAAATGGTACAATTAAACCTTTCCTCCGCTAAAAGAAAACACATGATAGTATAAAAAAATTTTGTTACGGTGGTTGTGCAATTACTTACGACATTATCTAATATCGTATAATGATCAATGTGTTTATTATCAATGAACAATAAATTAAAAATAAGTTATACGAATTTAAAAGTAGTATTTATAAATAAGGGTGAATAACCTAAGGTACATGTTTCACTTCACTTCATCGAAGAATATACCCAGAAAAAGCAACTGATGGCAATATCAGGAGACATCTAGGAATAGGAGGAAATAGAAATAATAGGTTTAACACTTGGATAAGAAGAATTAAATTAAATAATAATTAAATGGTTGATTTATTTGAAACTGTAAATAATAATAACTATTATTTATTATTATTTTAAATCGTTAAAAATTAAGAAATTATTTAAAATTAGGGTGTTATTAGTAGATGAATAGCATATTATTTGCAGAATTTTAAAGTATAGTTTATTTTTAAAAATGTATAAATCTTTATATTACATTTGAGTTAGTAAAATTTCATTATTTTAGACTACTTTAAAGCTACAAAGAGTCAATAAATAACATTGTATCAACTTGCAAGAAAATATGAGTTTAATAGTAAAATTTTCATATAACTGAACGAATATTCGACGCTATAACATTTATGATTATAAATTCTGTGTAATTTTTGTTTTGTTTGTCCTTATATAACTGCTTCACAGTTGTTATACGGGGACTCTATATATCATGTGTGTTCTATTTTCAGTTTTATTTTTTGAGTTAGTGAGGAATTGTTTGATGTTTGGTTTCATTGCAGTTTCTATGTTTTATGGTGGTTCCAATTTTTCATATATTCTCCGATAGACTGTATATATCTTCAATTAATATGTATTTTGCTTCATTGTTATTTTCGTTTGTCTTATCCTTCGTCTTTCTTGTGTTTAATTTTATTATTTCCATTTGTAATTCGTTGGTTAGTAAATTCTTCTTCTTTTTTTCTGTTTATTTAATTTTTCTTGTATTGCTTTTGATATGTACCAAAAATGCATAGCATCAGTTTACCAAGTTAATACAAAAGAAATATATACATACAAGGCCTACCTTGTAGATGGTTGGTTCTGAGAAGGAATCTCTTCCTGACATTTCGACGAAGTCACATTCGCCATATTCTTGATCTTCTTAGTCTTGTTGTGGTGTGAATAATCTATATATATATATATATATATATATATATATATATATATATTATTTAATAAGGCTTTTGTATTATATGGAATTTATAGCTATATATGCTGCTAGAGGGAGCTAAATTAATATTTAGGCAAATTCACTGATAGTACTTAGACTTTCCTCAAAAATATAAATTGTAGTACAAGATCGTAAATATCTGTAACTTTAAAATATGTTCCACTTTGTTCTGATAAAAGAATGTCGGAATGTTAAGAATATTGTACGCCTTGAGTAAATATTTATAATTCTCAAAGTTCAAACGCTCTCGAAACTCGTTTTACATCGCTCTATCTTCTGAGTCTAGATGCTAACCTGACAATACATAATAAAACTTTTTAAAGATTTCTTTGTGCTTCTTTGAATGAATTAGTGATTCTTTATTACATAGAAAATATGTAAAAGTGCACAGGCTCTGACACTTTAATATTAATTTAAATGTGTTAAGATAATTTTAGAGTAGATATAATGTTCATATAATGGCGGATATTGTATTGATTACTTCCATAAATTTTTACTTAGTTTGTGTAATTTGATTATGAATTATTTATGCCAATTACCTTGTGATTCATACTTTTTTTTTTCTAAACAACTGAGAAACTGAGTGCAATTTCCATCAATAAAACATATCAACTTTCCAACATTTTTAAGATCATCTTTAATTATAAATCTCTCTAAGTAAAAGTAATTTTCAATGTCAAAGTTTATCTTGCATTTTTAATAATAAGTCGGCAATAGTTCCATTTTAACCGTGAAGATTCAACTGACAACTAAGGGTATACATATGCATGCATTTTATAAATTATTACTATGATTATTAAAATACAATAAATCTATTAATATTCCAATAGGTTATTTTATAATAAATATATTGTATTAAAATTAAATCAAATTTGTTATGATACTAAAATACGAAGAATTATAGGTATATAAATACTTCATTATTTCGATCATTTGTGAATACCAAATAGAAAATTGTTTTGTAATTTCTGTTCTTCTTTGAAATATTAACTCTCGATGTATACTAATTGCGAAGTCATTAATTGGCTTCATTACTAAAGTTCTAAAAAACGACAATACATTTAATTTGAATTTGAAATATTATTAAAAAGATTTTTTTGTAATTTAAAACTTTATTAGATCTTAAGCGTTAAACTTGCAAATACCATAGAAATTCTAATTACATACGTTCTGTATAAAATGTGAAAAAACGTAAAACCTTTTTCATACGTTGGTAGATAGGACGGTCTAGTTCACAAAACAGCCTTTACTTCGAGGCACTAACTGTTCATTCATAGCATTCATTACAGACAGGTAAATCTTTCTACCAACCAGTCTAATATCATCTTTCAATTGGTAATTTACCGTCTTAAAGATCAAGGTTGGATACGCAAATGGAAAACCAATATGAACGAAACAAAAATGCCTGTAAGTGAATTGTATATTAACAAAAGATTGGTATTTACTTGAATATCTAAATAAATACCTTCGACTTTGACTACAAAGTATTTAGGTATGTACTTGGGGGAGAAAACTCACATCGAAGCAATAATAAATAATAAGCAAATGCGATCAAGCAGATTTAAAGTTTAAAGAAATAGTTAATAAGACGATAAGCTCCACTTTCATTAGAAAACAAGATTCTGATCTTCTAAACTATAAATAAACCGACATGATTTTATGACGTCGGATTCTGGAGAGGTACTACTAAGCAAACAAAGCAATAATATGTACAAAGAAAACAATTTAATATAATATATTAGGTACGAATAATGCAAATGCACCATGGTAAATCTCCAGATAAACCTAAGAATTCCCTATGTTAAGAAACTGTATTAGATACATCACAATAAATTAGAAAGTAATTGTCAATGAACTATTCCACCCAGTGCTGCAAGAATATAACAGAAAAATACTTAAAAGGGACAATGAAAACTTGTAATCTCATCAGAACAACCATATAGCTTTTAAGACATCACATTAGCTCATACAGTTTTATGTAATTCTGATTGTTCTGTTTATTAGCAATATATATGTATGTAACATGGCTTACTGAAAAAAGTTTCTTTCGAAAATTTAAATGAGTCAAGTTTTTGGTTCAGGCACAGATTAGGACTGTTTATGCTAAATATCTAGCCTATGGAAGGTACCATTCGGATAAATTTCTGAAATTCTGGAAGTATATTAATTAGAAGAAAGGAACAATGATAATCCCTGGACGACTTCATTATAATGAAATTTAATTTAATATACAAAAAAATAGTTAACAATTTTGCTGACGTTTTCTCAGGTTCTTCCTTCGTGAACTGATAATATATACATTTTGTGTAAACTGACCTTCATCGAGCCCTTGAACACTTGACCATGAAATATTACTACACAAATTAGGTGCTTTTAGCTTCGGGTTGTCGTCATTATAGCTTATTGCTTTGTATGGTTTTGAATAGAGTAGATTATGTTGTTTGTAATGGTTTTCATTCTTATCTTTTAAAATCTTGAGCTGCTCAAAACAAACTGATGTTGCTAAACTGTATTTACACATCGAAATACAGAATGGCGTTTTGCAAGGAAACATTGATGTATTCACGGACTGGCGTAATGAAAACAAATGAAAAAATAATGGTAACTAAGGCTATGTAGTATCTCGCAAAATCAATGGTCTACAATTAGTTAAAAGGAATTTCATAAATAATTTGGTGTAACATTTGAAACTGAATTGTCATTCAATTGACACCTTACGAATATTGTTTCATCAGCTTCAATATATACTTATATGCATACACTGGGTGGTCCATGACATGATTGCTGCAACTTATGGATGTGCTACTGATACAATTTCAAGTTAAAAATATATAACCAATATATGCCCAAAACTTTATTGTGACTGAGTTATTATACAAGCATTTGCAGTTTTAGATAACGCTACTAATGCAGGTATTATAATGAAAATTACTTAAAAAGAAGTTGCTGTCTTGCGTTTATTGTTCAAAATGTCTACCGAGTTGCTGTAAGCACAGTCTAGCTCTTCTTAAAATTGAAGATGTTGTTCTGCTAACAGTACAAATAGTTTCTGCAGCATTTATCGTAATTTCAGCAATTATAACAATAATTTATTTAATATATTCAAGACTATTTCATATATATTAAACATTTAAAAAACACCAATTTTTGCAAGTGTACTGCATAGGTATTTGAAAAATGTTTGTCAAAAGAAACACTGTATTGGGCTACCAAAATACAAACTCACTACTATTTAGAGCAGCGGTATATAATATCTGCGCTAATATGGTTATCTAACACTACAAATGCTTATTATGATAGAGTAACTTGCAATTGCTTTAGTAACACATGCTTAATCTGTGCCAATCATGTTATGGGGTACCCGCTCTCTTCGCCTCAATTACGGCAAGTATTTTCAATATATTTCTGATACATGATGTCACTTCTTTTTGCAGATGTGGTTTATTTCTCTAGGTATTTTCCACACATTTTCCCTAGTATATTTAATGTTGGATTTTGAGACGAATAAACAATCTGTTTCAGACTACTCCAGATATTTTCAGTTGGGTTAAGGACTGGCGAAGTACCTGACTACGTTATGGCCTTCAAATTTCTTTCGGAATATCTCGTTTTGATAAAGAATCATTATATGAAATCAAAATTGATTCCATCATTTCTTTATATTTAATCTGATTCATAGATGCAGTACCAAAGTAAAGAGGTTCAAGCGACTTTCCTGATATGCAGGACAAAATCATTATACCTGGGAGATATTCAGTTCAGACGTTTAGATGGTCCTCTCCTAACAAAACGAGCTAGTTTCTTCATAACTTCTGCCTCGATTCATCACTGAACACCACTACCTCGACTACAAGTACACCCATGGTATAACGGGAAGCACATTCTCTTCTTGCTATTTATCGTGAAAAAGGTCTCAGTTTTCAATAAAATAATGCTATCTTTTTTCTATTTGAAATGTCTTTACATTTCATCATATAAAATAATTAAGTATTATATTTTTCCAATATCAGACACTGTTACAAAATATTCACTTAACACTTGCAGCAGTAGGCACAAAGTGATGAAAAGTACCTAAAAGTATCCCTTCATAATACCAATTGTTATAATACCTGGTGGTGATTAGGATACTAAGAATTTTATACACGGTGCCGAGGATTATCGCCAATACAATAGGGAAGATATTAGAAGAAGTAATTAGATATTTTCTTTACTTAACATACAATTTTATTTGTATATATATATATATATATATATATATATATATATATATATATATATATGTATTACACGTCCGTTCTAATTTTACATGGTACTGTGTTGGACTTAAGATATTTGGCTTTTACCTTTTAACATGTCTCGAATAACATTACAACTCATCTCTATTTTTTATCTTTCAAAAGTTAGAACCAATGAATTTGTGAAGCACCAATTAATCATATGTGTCGTTGTGCGGATTTCTAGTGACACTTCTGTTGGTTGTGTTTGATTTCATTAATTTTTTACTTTGTTTTCGTTAGAATATACATACTTATTGTACTTAATACACTGATTTTGTTAATACTTATATACGTCTTTTTAGATCTTTGTCCTTAAGGTGGATTTATCTTTCGGGCAATAAAGATTATTATTATTATTATATGGGAATCGCAATTCCTCGAGCTCTTCCGCCTCGTAAATTGAATGGTTTTGTTTTGAGAACAGTCTTGTTACTCCTGACGCTTCGCTTTCAACATATTCATTAGATTGTTGTTACCACAGCGGTTACAAGATTTAACTCTAAGCTTCTCGACCGCTTAGTACGGTGTACAGAATGTAAACGAAATACGTCGACATACTTGAATACGTAATAGCTGTAATAATATTAAGCAAAAAAGTCTAATGCACGAAAGCTTTATCTCGAACGAGATTAAAGAAATAAATAATTTAATTAACGTGTGGCTCGATCTGACTCTGGTAAACTTCCTTCATAACTGCAACGCTACTCCTACTGAACTATATTGGTGGGAGTCATAGAACCGATGATACATGCTGTATGTTAGAAATCAGTGTGATATCAACTTCCTGGAAGTATAGTTTATGCAAATTAACAGATATCGTCTTCCTATACCGTGAAACAGGTGGAAATGTTAGAGCTAGCAGTCGTACTTATGAAGAGAGGTTTCCGAGCCGAAGATATCCTTTAAGTGATTTAATTTTATTGCAAAGGTCAATTGCTTGCTGCTTATAAAAATAGCAATACGCTGACACAAAAAAAAGACGCAGATAGGTACACAGATACATTTGTAAATAATTTACAAACTTACATTACTGAAACATGAAACGGATTTTTTTGTGAACGTAAACAAATAATTACCTTTTCATACATCGACAATATACAATTTCTATTTATTTATTTAGATTCTGTGTGTGTGTTTTAGTGTTTCTAAATTTCGCAAAAATTAAAAGTTTCGATTTATTACAAATTTTTGTAGATTTGAATTACTGTCTTACGTATTTATTATATATTAACCTACGTTGAGCTATATCGCTTATACCCTGTATATGTGTCCATATTGCGGATAGGTCGCACACGATTTCTTGTGATTGGTTCGTTGGTCTAAGATCAATCCTATCCTATCTGTACTAATCGTTCGGTCTATTCGTTTTCGGTTACTGTGATTGTTCTTATGTCGATGTACGACAAAATTCCTATTACTGCTAGGACAATTAGAGTAGTTCGTATTAGTAATAAAAAAATTATAAAAACCAATCTAAATGAACTCTTTCGGATTCTTATCAGCAACGGTTATCCTAAATACTTTTTAAAATTGTTAATCTATAATACGAACGTCTATGATGGCCCAATAGAAGATATTGTGACTGAATGTATTTATAAAAATTTACTTTACGTAAGAGGTCTTACAGAAAAAACAACTGAATTATTTAGTGTTTAGACACATAAAAACTACACAATATAACGTCACGAATTTAAAAACATTATTCACACGAGCTAATGATAAAACGCCTATTTTAATGAATAGATTGTCAGGGTGTTGGCATAGGACAAACATCTCAATGGCTTAAACAATTTCTTGTACAGCATAGGAGTAACTGTTGAATAGGAAGAAAGTCATATGCGTTGATTCAGTATTGCATAGATAATTCACCTATGATGAAGTCAGTATCTTGAATATAGAAAATAAATATAGGACTTTCTTGAAATGTACCATATCAATAAAAATAAGGAATGCGTGAATTTTCAGTAGTTTTTAGATATAATATTATTGTTCCTTAATTGAGAACGGCCGATACATATGTGTACTACTTATCTATTGCGTTTAGTTGCGGTTAATACAAATGTATTTAATAGATTTCAATAAAATGTGTTTTTACGCCATTCCAGACCAAACTGCACAAATAGGATTTGTCATTTCATTTTAAAGTTTTTTCAAGGAACATTCTCAAACACTGTTGAATACACTACACATATACATCTATAATTTTTTAAATAGTAACAAGTCAACAATCTAATGTGCTCTGAATAGTAAACTAGTTTGGCGTATACACGTGAAGCAATGTTAGTATAAACACCGATTATACTAGCTCTCTTATTCGTTAACTACAAATGAAATCTTTAAATACACATGAAATGTACTTGTAACTTTAGTCGATCGTAAAAATTTACAGGTGGTTGTAGTGTTTACTGACCCAACCTTTTCCTTTGACATTTTTAACGCCTTCTAAAATGTCGTACTTCTGAGAAAAGAAGTTTGAATATGTATTATTTGGACCGTAGATAACGTAGGCAAGGTCTTTGTAGTACAATATATAAGGTCTCTGGGAAGTGCCATAAATTTTTAAGAACAGAAAATACTTGCTGATATAGTACTCGAATTTAATGCTAAATAAAAAAAATATAGGGAATATATGCATACATTTTTGTACTGTTTTTTAATTAATTAAAATTATAGTATGTAGTAAGGCGGTGCTCTTCAAAGATAAATTATAAATTTATCCATAAAAAGCTATGTATATATTTAGTCAAATTATTGTCTTGTCATAATAGAAATGGAATAGGGAAAGTAATTATATAACTTAATGGATATATAAAGACTTAAAATTCCTTCATATTATATTTGAGCATATATTTTCTATAGCCTCTCAGATTAGTTCTAGATATGCTAACACCTTTATAGCAAAATTTCTAAAGATGGTTGTACTAAAACGAGCACTATTATATATGTGGTACCAAATAAGCAACTGGATATTACTACTATATTATCATCCTTTAATTATACTGTGCTTGCTAAAATGTCGGTCTCGGAAAAATGTAGTTTCGCTCATAAATTGTGAGCAAAATCTACTAGCGATTACCAACTGCGTGTTCGAAACATTTTTAATAAAGCAAAATAATTTATCTATTAAACATAGGTGTTATACTAATAACACCTACTTAAGTGTTAATTAATTAATGCTAATTAAATAACTTTTCTATTTTCTTAAATCATTAAATATACTCATAATAATTCATTTATTTGTCATAATTTTTAAATGGTCAATTAATGACACCAATTCTGAAATATGCTTCTAGGATTTAAAAATAAAAATAAGTACATTCCTATTATAATATAAAATTTAATAATATAACAAATATATACATATATATGCCCTTAATGCAATGGCTTGAACTTCAATAATCAATACAATATAGCAAATATTTCTACAATACTTTAGGCATCATTTATAAAAATGCTCACTACCGTTTTTTAATATATATATATATATATATATATATATATATATATATATATATAGTATGTATATTAAATAAAACAGTGCTGCTTTAATACATATTTCCCCAACCAGTGATTATTGGAGCAGGTAGTTAAGGCCATTACTAGATTACATACATGTAAAATATTCGTTCCTTCTTTAAGGATGAAATGTTTTATTTATTTATTACTGTTGCCCTAGGTGGAGCTTTTATAACAACATTTATTGCTTATTAATACATCAATATTTTTAAATTAATATCTAAGATTTCTCTAATTCTAGGAATTGCATAGGCACATAAATGCCATATATGTAACTGCTATATGTAATATAATAGAGCTAACATAAAGTGCTTAAAGTATTCTGATAGTTTTTAACATGTAACGAAGAAGGAATGGCGAAAGAAGTACTTCCAGTCATTGCTGAAATATTAAAAGAAAATATTAATGACTTTTTGTTTACATTATAAATAAATTATAATTTTATAATAGATCTAATTTCATTTTTATTTTAATTCTTTAGGAATCGGAGGATTTAGAACACTTAAAGACATACAGTTCTTGTAAAGCGGCATTTATTGGTAAGATTTAGTTTGAAAATGTTATGCATGGAACGTGATTACGATGTTGGTCATTATTAAGTAGTTGGAAAATACGTCATTTTAATTGAAAAGCAAGTAATAAATGTAAGGCACATCTAGCTTCCGCAGTGCGTTGAAGCAGTGCTATGCTTCTTTTTATAATTTCAGTTTGAGATATTCGCAAAAGTTTCCATGCACTTTAGAATTTATGCACAGATTACTTATGAAATATCACTCAAACTAAAGGTCTAAGAGTTCAACTCCTCTGTCGAAGAAAAAGTGTTATCTTTATCGAAGAGCATGATAGATTATATGAAAAACAGTAAGTACATCCTGTTATTTATGTGACAAAATATTAAAAATTTAAAAATAGTTTCCCTGTTTTTGAATTTCATCTTCAAATTACATTAAGAAGTACAGTTTTCTTTCGCTTTATGCCCTGAAGTCATGTTTTTAATCGATATTTCTTTATATAGCATTTTCAAAGTCTGTTGTTAGACTGCTACAAATTTACGCCTTGTTTACGCCATTCTGGCCAAAGAGTCACGTTCTTAAAATAGTTGAGTAATATATTTCCATGAAATTATTTAATTCATAATCACTAGAAGCAAACGTCAAGTTCAGTCAACACACGATCCGTACCGTTGAGTAATGTGGCAAGGGGTTATATACCAACCTTCAGTGATCAAGTGAATCAACCACAGGCTCAATCAAAATTACCTATATTACACCCGTTCAAAGGTATAAAATTAATGTAGTGAACCACGATTTTTAGATACTTTTTTGCCATTCACCCAAATGTATACTAATTAAATTATTGCCGTTGGTAATTGAAAACATTTAATCTTGGAAACTGCCTGGTAAATCTTGTAAGTCTACTATATATATATATATATATATATATATATATATATATATATATATATATATATATATATAGTAGAGTTACTAGATTTACCAGGCTATACTTATTTGCAATGATGAAAAAAATTGTTTTCAGGCAAAAGGAAACGTAAGGAGAAAGAGAGTACATTTTCTGAGTCTTACTTTATACTATCACCAATAATAACTAAAAGATGTTTTCTACTATAAAGAGTTTTATATTTCCTACTCCCCATTAGAACTTACAATTAGTTCATTACCACTTTCATGAAGAATATCAAAATATAAAGGGTGTAAATAGTGTAGAGGTGTAAATTTATTGATTATATTCCATCTTACCTAAAAATTCTCTATGAAAACTATACAAAAAAACAGCGTGTAAAACAACATGTAATTTTCGAGTATAAACCATCTCTGTTTAAAAATTTCATCTAAAAATTAAATTTGATTTTGATATTAAACATTAATTAGGTACGAAATGTAAAATTACGTGGTAACTTTCAACGTTTTGTACCGTAAATTCACTTTTTAAAATTCGACCTTAACTTTTCCTCTTTTAAATCTTAAAATTAAGTTGATTTGTAATTTTACACGATCCTAAAATTCCGGTACTTCTAACCAGTAATTAAATTGCCTCGTACTTGTAACGGAATTATTTTTTGCGGTGTACGCAGATGCATTTGTGAGAAATAACTATTACTTTATCGCAGCTCTTAATGTGTTAATGCGTTTGTAATTATGTAATTTAAAGCATTTCTTATTACCATTACAATACCTTCGGTATTGTAGTGGTATTATATGTATTATTTTTGTAATTATTTGGTAAGGTTGAGTAGTAGTTTGCGGAGTTAAGATACTATAACATTAACTATATATCCCCCAAACTATCAGTAGTTCCGTTACTTTTTTCTAAAAAGTTTCTCCAAATGAAACTTATTGAACATGTATTGTTTACTATTCACTTATGTTATCTGTATTGCACAAATTTTTTTTTATTTCAAAACACACCTTTATGGTTTTGAATATAGATTAATAGTCGATATGTGATATAATTAAAATGAAATGACAAACTAAATTAAACCAAAAATTATGTCATTAATGAAAGTAAAGTCTGCCCAATTCGATTAAAAATAAAAACGAAATTCTAACTAAAACCCAAAACCATTAACTTCATGAAACAGGTAGTATAAAGAAAAAAAAAACTAAATTAAAATTCTAGCAGTTTAGCAAAAATTAAAAAAAAACATATCTGGATAAAAATTGCAGCTGAAATAGTATATTTATTTAGGGTTTTGTAATATTTTGCCTATCAAACCTGTATAATGATCATAGATTCTATAATCTCAACAGCGCGACTGGCTAAACGGCACTTAACCCTTACTATGGTATGCACGGACTAAATAAATTTTAGCTCTAATTATTACACATTAACTTTGCAAACAATAATCCACTAATGTTTAAAAAAGTAATAAACAACCAATAATTTTAGAAATTGAAATGCCATCAATATTATCGAAAATGAAAACGGCTTTTAATAAAAAAGTTATAAATGAACTAGCTTATTTATTTTAGTACGTAGACTTCCGCGGTCGTGGTCCATGCTATCTGCTTCTGGGTTTCCGGGCTGGAACCGCGTCACTAGTATATCTGCCGACGTTTCGTATCCATTTGTATGGGACATCATCAGGGCTGAACTACTGCACTGAAACAGTTTCAGTGCAGTAGTTCAGCCCTGAAGATGTCCCATACAAATGGATACGAAACGTCGTCAGATATACTAGTGACGCGGTTCCAGCCCGGAAACCCAAAAGCGGATAGCATAGCTTATTTATTTTTCGTGTGGTTAAAATAATAAATATGATGTGTAAATACGAGGGATGTTTCCAAAGTTCTGGGAATTACATATAATTTTTATAATTTTGTTAATTTTCGTCAACATTACAATGTCATTTTTCAACATAATCTCCATTTAACTGAATACAATCATCCCAACGATAAACTAATTTTTTTAAGCTGTCCTCAAAGAAGTTTTTCGGTGTCTTGTCGATCCACCTATTTATGGCATGTTTTACGTCAGTTAAACTTTCAAATCGAACACCCCCGTAAGGGTTTTTTCAAATCTAGGAACAGATGATAATCACTGGGTGCAAGATCCGAGGAATTAGGTGGATGCGGCAGCAATTCCCATCGTAAATCGTTCAAAACATCCTTCGTTTTTCTTGCGGTGTGTGGTCTTGCATTATCCTGTTGCAATAACGGACGCTTATGCAACTTTCCAGGCCGTTGTTTGACTAGTGCCTGTCGCAGTGGTCCGGATAATAAATTTGAATAATATCCTGCATTAATTGTAGCACCTCTCGGCAGATAATCCATGAAACTAATCCCTTCGCAATTCCAGAATACAGTAAGCATTACCTTTCCAACAGACGGAACTGCACGCGCCTTAAATGGAGGCCCTTCGTCAGGTTTGCGCCATTCTTTGGATTGACTTTTCGTCTCAGGATTGAAATAAGGAATCCACGTTTCGTCAGTGGTTATTATTCGTTGCCAAAATTCATCACCGTAATGGACTAACAGCTCTTGAAGTTGACGAAAAGTATCGGACCTATCGAGTTTCTGTTCTGGTCCCAACAGCCTTGGCACCCAACGCGCCGAAACCTTGCTAACGCCCAAACAATCATGCAAGATGTCATGAACTTGTCGTGTACCTATCCCTAGGTGTACACAAATTTGACGAATGGTCATTCGCCTGTCGTCTTTCAGTAGGTTTTCGGCGGCAGTAATGTTTCTTTAATTTACCGACGTGCTTGGCCGCCCACTGCGTGGATCTTCTTCTAGTGATGTTCTACCGGCTTTAAAACGATCGATCCACCGATAAACAGTACTTTTGGATTCTGCAGATTCACCAAATACTCCTTGCAGACAACTAATAATTTCTGACGTTTTCATATCTTCTTTCCACAAAAAGAAAATTATCGCTCTTTGAGATTTTGCCGCGTGTTCTATGGTTATAAAAACAGTGCTACTAAAACACGTCTACATCAGTCGAATACCTGAATCAGACTGAACAATGCTGTACTAGATAGTTGCATAAACATGTCAAGACTTGTCTGGCATCAATAACATTGCATATAAGTTCCGCGTTATTTAATTATAGCACCAATTCCCAGAATATTGGAAACACCTATCGTATATACACAAAATTCAAACATATAACTTTGAAGTTAAAATTAATTAAAGGAAGATACGGAAATTGAATAGTACTCAAGTTATTTTAATAGATATAGAGACGTTTTAATATCCTTTCTCTCGCGATTGTAAGTTCCACAAATTCTAATGAAAATCCAATCCTATATTCAAGTATCAATCGTTGAAACATCTTTTCGAGCTTTCAGCGTAAATACTATTCCGTCTATTACTTTAGACAATCTACTTTCTTGCATGCCAGCTGAACAAATTTTTAAGGCATTCGTCACGATGAAGCTTCACCCATTATCATCCCACCACACTGACCTTTGTACAGATGTGTACAGCTGAAACGTCACCATAATTTGTGAAAGATTATCGAATGAGAAACTGTAAACATCTTGTTTACAACGGCGGTTCGATTTACTTTAAATGTTATGTTTACATTGCAATAAATCATGATTAAACGTTGAAATGTTTGCACAGAAATTACCTTGGCAATTCATATTGTTAGAACCCTTCAAAAATAAAACTGAACAAACAACATAAATTAAATTAATTAGATTTTTTTCTGTGAATGTCTCGGATATTAATTAACACTGCACACTTCTAGATTTTTCAAAGAGAAAGTGAAAACGTATATAGACATAAAAAAGGCTCTTTTTTCATTTTTTTAATTGACTTAGATAATTTTCACTTAGTTAAAATTTATTATGAAATCTCGGTCACCGACAATATGCTTATTATATAAACCCTTTTATATTGTTCGCTAATGCTTATTTTTTCACATTAATTTTAATTTATTTTAAACAAAGTGTACTCACTCAGAATCAAATATTTGAAAATAAACTAGTAGGTACGTTATTTTACCTTTATTTTTGGTCAATCGAATGTTAAAAGATGTACAAAATACAATGACTAGT
The DNA here is from genome assembly GCA_031893035.1 of Dermolepida albohirtum. Lineage (NCBI taxonomy): Eukaryota > Metazoa > Arthropoda > Insecta > Coleoptera > Scarabaeidae > Dermolepida > Dermolepida albohirtum. The sequence continues at coordinate 797,851 of JAVIWB010002317.1, read as the reverse complement.
TAAATTTTATAATCAATATTGTTTTGTAAGTAGATTTCCTGTTGGGCAAATAAAGTTTATTATTATAATTATACCTATACTAGGTAGTGGGCTTATGAATATGTCATACAATTTCCTTGATTTGTGAAACAATCTAATAGAAAACAATGGTAAAATTGTATTTTAAAGTCTATAAAACCACTATGGAAACGCATAAGTCGATGAAAATTGCTTGTTTTGGTGACAAGTATTTCGCTATTCTGTTCACGGTATAACAAGATCAGAAAGGACCAAGAATCGCTTGAAGATAACACAAGATCTATAGTAGATAGACATAAATACTGAGAAAAATCATAACTTACCTGACTAGCTTATTGTTAATATTATTGTCAACAGTGATACTTATTTTGTAGAGCTGGATTCAGCAAAAAAATATAGCAACGAAACAAATGCCGAACATTTGACTACCAATGAACTAGCACCATATAATGCTACTACACAAGGAATTTCTTTCGAAGGACACCACTATGACTTTTCGTTGTTACTAAAATTGTCTGACCAAAACATTGAGCGAAAAAAAATTCTGCAATACAATATCATGAGAAGGTTCATTCACCATTGAAGTTGTAATGCAGTTTTAAATTAGAAAACAAATTCTAATATTCGCCATATTCATCAGATTTATTTGCTTTTGTTTTCACAGTTTGTGTAGTTTATTTTTAAGTCCATGTCATAATTTACCCAAATACAACTTATAAAACCTTAGACTAGTTTTTCCGATGATTTAACAAGTTTCCTTTTAAAACAGTAGTTATTGGCAGATGTAAGAAATAAGTATTATAATACCAACCCTAGCCGCAGATTCATCCTTTTCAGTCTCTGATTGCGGTTGAAGTTTAATTATTTAATAAAGCCTGAATCCGTATTTTCTTTTCAGCTCAGTATCTCATAATCCTCACATAGCCTTAATATTATTATTAATATATAAATCTTATAGTCCAACATATATTCCAATTATAGAATATTTTATCGACATAAAATAACGGCACTTAAAATTAATAAATAAAAAGAATTAAATGTTATTATTTTAATTATATGTAACTAAAAATAAATAAATAGGACTTAAACATAACTGTAGCTTGTTAAAACAATAGAAATAAATCTAGGTCGCATATAGATGGAGCAAGGAGTAGAAGACTACGACACACGTTTTTGAAGTGCAAATAGTGCTTTGAACTCCAAAAACGAATACGATGAAGGAATTTCGCTTCTGAGGATCAAAAAGCTAACATAAGTAGAAGAGAAGGACTAGAGAATCAATTTTATGAGAAACGAGCTTGTTTAAAAATTTTCTGCTAGCATTATCTCTCCTGTTAGATAATTAAACGAATGTAGATCAAGTAATGTAATGTAATTAACTCTCAGGATATCTTTCCCATATTTTAATAGAATATCTATTTTTAAATTCCGTCTATTAAAAAGCGTTGTTATGTATAATAGGGATACTATACCGCACAGGTATATTTTAAATAGGAACTTACAAAAGAATAGTAAATATTTTTTAAAGTTGAGGTGCTTTACATCAATATGTGCCTATAATCAATCTCTTGTTACATAAATTATTCAGTAACAAATGTGACTACGTAGCAAGAATACATTTCGGCTCTTGGTAATTTAATTAGTAAATTAAGTTAACTACTTTCAATACCTTTGTAATCTTATCAAATTATTCATCTGAAATCATTAGAACTTTTGTTAGTTGAAAAATTTATTGATTTAGTCGATTTTTTTCCCAGTGTGAAATACATCATTCTATAATTATAACTTAATTTATTGTAATAACTAATAATAATCTACAATCTATAAATTTCAATAATTTTAAAGTTACTAGTTTATATTATGTGAATTATTCTACGCTTCAGAAATGAAAAGTATTAATTACTAAATTTTATAGGAAAGCAATATATGCATGTGCATTCATATATTTTATGCGTTTGTGTGTTATTTGTAATATTTGAATATAAGTTTAGATTTGTACAATAGAAATACTACAGATTTTACAAAATCCGTCCTCCCTTTCCCCTACATATACATGCATATGTCTTCTCGTAGCCTAAACAAACGGCGACACGCTTGACTCTCCATTATATGCATCTGGAATACGTATCGTCCCGTCTCTGTTCGAAAGCTATGTGTTTTAGATTTCCTTCCAAATAAAACTTCAAAGACCACACGCGTTTAAGTAAGCGATAGTGACCGAAGATAAGAAAAAGTGACTATTTCTCCGTTGAAATAAAATAAAACTGCAAGATAACATATTCGCATAATATTGTGAAATTTAATAGCTGAAAGGCCTGCCAACGAAATTATTACGAGTCGATAGCGAATACCTATCCTCCTTCTATGTTTGTGTACAAGAGGGACATGATACTACGAAACAAAAATAAAAAGCGAAAAAAAATGTACGACCCGAGCTCACACTTGGCAACATCTACACATATCGCGTATATTAACTACACCTGCGTATCTTCTACAATCGGAACCGCAAAACTTGGCGTTGAGTTGAATTTATGTCTCACCAGAATATATTCATTCAGTTTCTGTAAAATTTATTAACCGTTACCATCTGACTCAGGTTTCATTCGGCTTCTTGCAAACAGAGTAAAGCAAATGAAATATTACTAATCCCTTGCTCTGTTGTTCCTATTATTTTTATTTAACGATTCCGTTTAATTGTATTATCTAGTTTCTACTTCCCCTGGCTTATCATATTTTAATGTAATGATGCTGTCATCAAAGGAAAGAATAATTGATTATACAAGATACTTTTTGGAATATGTGCATTGTATTATACTTTCCTATTATATAATAAATCCATTTATGAGATTAACAATTTACTTTTTGCCCTATAAAGATGTAACTAGATTAATATTAGTGATAGTAATAGCAACTAATTCCATAACTAAAGAATTTATAAGTAGAACTGTCTGAAGATTGTAAACATTTTTAGGTACCGAAAAGGCCTCTGATAAAATAGAACCAGCAAAAAATTTGGAAATATTTTAAGAAAGGAAATGTAAACAATATGTTCATTAGAGTTTTGAAATGCACATACAAAGAGGCTAAGAACTGTTTCATAAGTAAGAATATGATGTCTGACATGTTGGTGACCAAAGAGGGAGCAAAATTAGGAGGAAACTTGGTGTCTTCTGCTTTTCGTTATTTTTATGCATGAATTAATTGCTTTTACTAAGTAAGAAATTAAACCACTTTCTGCCATTAACAATTTGTTTCGTTAAACAGGCTTAAAGACAAACCTAATGCTTTGGATGGGAATGGGGCAAAAATGAATAAGTGGAAAACTAGAGTCATAATAGTGTCAGATCCAAAATAAGCCAATAGAAATTCCATGAGATGATAAAGTAGTATAACAGATTAACAATTTTCAATGCATGCGAATTATGATGGAAGACACAGACAGCATAAAGATGAGACGAATAATGAAATTTAATAAAGTTTACCACGTATTGAAGAGATTATTATAAATAAGAGGAAATAATTAAGAACATAAAAATGAAATTTTTTGAAACAGTATGCAGAACTATTCTTACATGCGGATACCAGACATAGTTGCTGTTTTAATAGAAAAAAGAGGTACGCGGGAAGGACTCAATTAGAAACGAAGGCAATTACAGTAGGTTCTCTGTATAACAGATAGTAGGGGTGGATATAAAACTGTCCATTGTTCAGAGATGTCCATTGGTAGGAGAAAAAAAAAGTATAAATAATTTTTAATTAATCTATTTTTGCAACATACTTAAAACTAATTTATTTAAAAAATCTGAAATTTTAGTTTATTTTAGATTTTCAATTCTCCTTTTTACAATTTGTGTTTCCACATTGCATACTATCTCAGCGACTTTTTCGCCTTGAGTAATGTCGCCAGACAAGAAAAAGGAGTTTTGAATATCCTTTGGCTTTTCATAAGCTTCGTTAATGTTTCTAGTTTCTGAAATAATATCATTATCATCTTCACTGTCGCTATCATGTACATTGGCACTTCTTTGAAATTCATGCACACACTCTTGTGCGCTAATATCGGGATTCTCGGAATGTAAATTATTATCAATTTGTGCATACGATAATATGTCAGGATAGGGTTTACAAAGTTCTGACAGTGACACATCGTCTTCAGCACTGAAGTCTATATCCTCGCAAATATTTTCGACATTCCAGCCACCAAATTCAGCTTTAAGAAAACATTTGTTGATAGTTTCAACGCTTACAGTTTTCCAAGCAATAATAGCCAATATTAGAACACTGGGGCCAAAAATATTAGTTTAACATTTTGTAACTCAAGTTTTGGGTATGACGTTGTATAAAAATAAAAGAACTTTTCTATTCCGCTGTTGCATTTTCTATCAAATTTAGTTAACCAAATTGCCATAATTACCCTCGTCACCCACGCTTTTTTATTAGAATACCACTCCGCTGGCAACTTCTCAATATTTGCTCCTCTAAAGCCTCGTGGATTCTTATTTTTCCCTATTAGTAAAGGTATTTCCTTTTCTCCAACCATATTCGCACACAAGAGAATAGTTAATCTTTCCTTAGCAGCTTTTACACCCGAACATTTTGCACCATTTAATGCAAAGGTTTTGTTTGGCAAATCCCGGAAAAAAAGTCCAGTTTCATCTGCATTAAAAATGTCTTTTGGTGAGTATTCCTTTGTGATAGTTATCAACTGTTTCTTCCAAACAGATATTTCATTCACATTTACTGCGGTGGCTTCACCACAAATTGTTCTAAGCGATATCTTGTGTCGCTGAGAAAACTTGCCAAGCCACCCACTTGAAGCTTTGAATTTAGCTCTTGTGCAACTTCGAGAGCTTTTTTCCTTATTACTTTACCTAACAATGGAATATTCTTAGCGCGCACTTTGCAAAACCAGTCATACGTTATTTGGTCCAGTGCAGCTCTTTCTGTTTTCACAAATTTCTTGTTTTGCTGTGAATTTCCATTTTCAGCAAACCGTCTATTAATATCAACTTTGTTTTTCAAAATATCACCAAATTGACTTTTAACGATACAGAATCTTTCCGCAAACAGTCTCACACTAAGTTTATTCTTCTCTGCACATTGACAAGTTTTTCTTCTGAACTGAGAAATTTCTTAGGCATATTACTTGTACGAATACTGAAACACTAGATATCTAACTTGTTAAGGGCACTAATTATCAACGGAATGCTACAAAAGCTATAGCTGTTTTATATAAGACCATCATTACAGCACTTATTACATTAAAATATCTAATTATGTTTAGAAATTATAGGAATTGCAAGATATTTATTATGTACCTGGCTTAATCCCTCTATAGGCAATCATTACAGCTCTTATTATATGTATTAAAATAATTATGTTTAAAATTATAGGAATTGTAATAAAGTACTAATGTCGATTGTAACGAAATAAATTTTCATTTAGCGGTGCATCAGAAATTGTCCATTGTTTAGAGATGATGTTCATTGTCGAAAGATATCCGTTAAAGGAGAATATACTATATATACACATTTATATATATATATATGTGTGTATATTTAATGAAAAATTCTTTGGATTTTTGAGTGTAAACTACGTTAAGAGCCAATTTGGAAGTTTCTAAACCAAAGTCACGTCTCATTTTACACCACATAGTAAATAAAAAAAGGGAAAGTACTTTTGCCAGATAAATTCTTAAAAGTTTGACAAGAAACAGACCTTCTCAGGGTTATCTTGTTGATGACAATAGGCAAACTGTAAACTTCGTTTATATAAATCCTCTAAATGACAGAAATATCTCAAATTACACAAATATTATTTCATCGTCAACAATTTAAGTCGTGGATATGATATATTTGTTTTTAATCAAATTCTTGCTGTCGTATCCAGATATACTCCATTAGTAATGAAAATTGTATTCTTTAAAATATCTTTTTCTTTTCTTTTCGTCTATTCTATGTGACAAAAAAAAACGAATTCTCCATATATTTTTTTAATAAAATTTTGCACAAATATACTCTACTGAGATTAATTGAATTATTAAATTTTTATTGAAAAATTCATACCTTTTTATATAGAAAATTTAATAACGAATTGCTTTCTGCGAGAACAAATATATCTGCTATTCGCTCCGGCATATTTCTAATAATATGTTCTATGGCTTTCTATGGAAACTCTTTCTAAGTAACTTGTATTCGTAAGTTCATTAGGGGATTGGCAAGCATATCAATCAATCGAATTATTATATCCCAGACAATTTCTCTAGGCAGTAGATCTGACGACCTCGCAGACCAATCGAGAATATTGATGTTGGCCTCTTGCTGGAATTGTAATATAACAGCTACAACATAAGGATTGGCATTTGTCTTGCTGGACCGTAGTATTATTTAGCCTCTCTATATGTACTAAATAATAAATAATATATTTCGTAAATTTACTTTTAAACATTTAAATGGCCATAAAGGAATAAGGTGCCTTACTTTCTGTTTTATTTCCACCCCAAGCTATTTAGTAAGTGAAGTCCCACGTTTTACTGAAAATTTAAAAAAAAACACCTTTCTCCTCTTCGATGTCGAACATGTTTACGATTTTCATGGCGCTACAAATAAGAACGAGATTCAACTGAAAGAACAATATTGCGCCATTATTTATCCCAGTCTGGCTATACCTTACTTCATTCTAATCACGGCACGATGCCGACTAATGAGAAGCACTGTTATTCTTGAATGATTGGAAATTTATTCAAATGAACGAAAGCGCAATATATGGAAGGCACTGTTATTCTATAGTTTATCTCTGCAAAAAACATTTCGCATAGGTCATGTGGTCCTATGCCAAACCATAAGGGTAGTCAGTTTTAGTCTCCTATCTACCCTTTTGGTGATTCCTCTAGGTTATCCAGAGACTCTTCTACGATGTCGCTCGTCTTCCTAAAACCAGTCTCTTCAACAACAAATAACTAGCAATATTTCCACTCAGCGATTTCATATGTATTCCAACGATACGACCCCTATTAAAATCACTTAGCTGGTGATAATTGTGTTGTCTTCGAATTCTCTGCATTTTAAGACACATACATATATGCTCAAAATTTTATTTAAAAATATATACTTTTACTGAATAATTCATTTTTTGTCGCCTAATGTATTACATAGTAAATAAAAAATTTAAACTCTTTTGTTTTGTATCTATGGAAATAAAGATGAGGAAAATTACTGAATTCCTTTGATTTTTTTCATATTTTATACAAAGGGTACTAGTAAAGTTTTACAATATGACGCAACAATGAATCGTAGGAAGCTGCTTGTTGCTTCATGTTGAGACATGTTCATACCTGCATAGTAGCCGCCGCGCCATGTCGATGGGCTAAGTTATTCATAGCAGGGATAGTGTAAAGTGCTTGCGATGGCATTGTTTTCACGAAATGAGATAAGGGCAGTTTTGCGTTATAATTTCGTGCGTGGTTTAAACATAGACCAGTGCCGAAGAAATGACTGTAGCACTAGGTGATATTTGTCCACATCGCACAACGATGTTCAGGTGGTATAGAGAATTCCAAAGGGGAAATTTAACTGTGGAGGACGCTGAGAGGCCGGGAAGGCCACGAAGGTCAGTTACGGAGGAAAACATTACTAGTGTGAGGAAAATGTTTGGCGAGGACAGGCGAGTGACTTGCCAACAGATAGAGGGTACTTCAGGCCTAAATGCACCAGCAATTCGTTCGATTCTGCATAATTATTTGAATGTGAAGAAACTTTGTTCTCTCTGGGCGCCTCATCGACTGACTGAAGACTAGATGGCACGACATGTGACATGGTGCCGGGAGATGCTAAAAAAGTTTAATAAGGGACAATCTCGGTATGTGAACAAGATCGTGACAGGTGACGAGACTTGACTGTACTATTATGATGTGTCGACCAAAGCTCAAAACAAAGTTTTGTTTTTTTTTTGCTTTTTTAGTTAAACTTCGCAGAACTGGTTTAAAGATTGGTTTCGGAGGACGGAGAGGTGTATTGAGTGTAGAGGAAATTACTTTGAAAAAATTAAATAAACGGAGCTGTATTGCAAAACTTTCCTGTGTTCTTTGTAATAAACGTTTAAAAGCTAATTTACTAACTAGTTAACCAACAAAATATCTATTTATCTAATAATAAAAAGAAAAAAATCAATTTTTATTTCTGTTCTCAGATAAATGTGTTTTTTTATGTCAATGTTAATACGAGTGGTATTTTCTTCTAAAAATGTATACAGAAATGATTGTTATAAATATAAAGAAAATTAAAGTACGTATATTTCTTGCACGACAATAGTTTGTTTTGCGATATTACGTATTTAATATCAATAAAAACATATATTGTTAAGAGCATTGTAAAATAAAAATTGTGAGACAGGCTTTCATTATAAAAGAAGTCGAAAGGGAAATACACATTTTCATCACATTGAAATATGATTTGTAGAGAAACTTTAGGTATATCGTCGAAAGCAGCAAATACATATATAAATTCTGAATTATTTTTTGACAATAACTTAAGAATTTGTTAGCACATCAAACTCCATCTCCATGAACGTGGAATTAACTGTAAGAAATATAGGTTTCAGGGGCATTTTTAAAACGTACTGGCTTCACTGGGATATAAAATAAGGTTGCGCGTAGCAGTGGCAACGGCTGCAGTAAAACTGAATGGGGCGACTTTTAATTTATTTTTACCGAATGGAGACGTTCGCACTCGAGTTTTTTTTTTATCTAACTACCAGCTTACTGCACCCGAGAGCTTTTTGTAAATATTTTAAGAAATACTGTTTTTGATATTTATCTGTTTTCATCTTAAAATGCTACTGCACAAGTTTTTTCTTTGTAATCTAAAATTTTTCTAATTATAGAGGAGAACAAGGTAAAGAAAATTATATGAAAAGATAATTATGAAATGCTCGTACATAATTATAATAGTTCCTTATTTTGAAGAACGAAATTGAATATTTTGTTTTTAATGTAGTAATGTTAGGAAATTAGCAGTATATATATATATATATATTACATTCAAATAGTGCTCCATTTAATATTACGTTTGGAATAATCGAAATCTATTAAATCATTTAAGTAATTCTGAAAGGTAATTTTTATGGTAATAATCATATATCTAGAAATTTTCTAATAACTGATTTTTATGCACAATGTCAATTACACTACTAATTTTGGTAAAAATGTAATGTTTATTATCAACTAAAAAATTCATATTAGCTCAACAACATAATGAATTTTTTATTGACTTGAATGATGTTATTATGAATTATTACGAATAACGCTGATTGAGTGGACGAATATGGAAAAATATTTAAATAAATCTTTTAGAAATTTTCACTAAAGAAGTGTTTATCTTTAACAGCAGATATATCAAGCAGAGTAAATAAAACGAAAAGTAAGCTGGAAACAAAGTACTAATTGTATTTATAAATCTCAACTCTAATGGTAAATAATGTTTCTATGGTATACTGTTGTAGCTATTCATTTCAAAGGTGGAAAAAATTTATTATGTAATTGCTATTATTTTCAATAACTTTAGCCCAACATTTTGTTATCGTTGTCATTCCTCTGGAGGTTTCTATTGAATACCCTTTACTAGGAAATATTTTTCCAAAAAGAGAGTAGACAGGAAACGAAGCTAGTGTCAGTTAAAAGGCGCAATGTCGAGAGAGTTCGCAGTGTGGGAAAAAACTTCTCACACTATCTACTCCAATTTTTCGGCAGTATTTTTCCGAGCATCATGTTGAAGAATTACATCCTTCCGATTGACTAGTACGTGTTTATTTTGTCTTAAAACTTGATAAAATTTCCCTAATTATTAAAAATGGACCTCAATTTTTACCATATGCAAATTACTCTCCTCAAAATGCAGAGTCGTTTTTTGTCTAACGATTATTGTCTCTTCAAACTTACATGAAATATTAATTTTTTATTTTTGTTAACAATTTATTCTAAAAATAGTAAATGTTTTTGCTGCTGTCTTTGGTTAGTTCGTGTAGAACTCAATTTTTAAGCTTCTAAACTATGCTAGGCTGATGGAACTCGATGTTCAAACTTATAAATTTTGCTAGGCAATCGCGATTCATTACAAATGTTCTTCTATCAAAAATTTAATGATATAACTTCTTACGTTGCCAAAAAATTTTGAATCAAAAGGACTTCCACCACTTGATCAAAATAGGATAAACTATCACATTCATTTTTATCACTTAATAGAAACTTTCCTTCAAAAAATATTATAAATTAATGCTAACCTTTTCAGTTGACAACAACTTAATTGAGCGCAATATAAATGTTTTTTTCCCAATATCCGTTGTTTTTTATTCATTTTTTGTTATCGTGATTTAAAACAGAAAAACTATTGTTTTGCACAAAAGAAAGTTTTCTTTAAACCTCACACTTTCTGTATATGGAAGATGTTCTTAGGTTATGTTGTTTAAATTATCACCATGATGGAACGTTATTCTCTTACTAAATCAAATTAAAAGGATTCCTTATTGGACATATACCTTCCGTTATTTTGAAAGCAAGTCATATAACACACAATATGTAGCAAGGCACTTGCTTGATCATCTTCACTAAATGCCTAAAGAGTAGGAATTTTCATATATACACTCTCTTTGATGCACATAACATGATTCAGAGCTTACCTAGTCTTAGGGACGGTAGCTAGCTATTCATAGTTAATGTATGTAAATAATAAAAGAATATCTATATAAGTATGTTCATAGATATCAATGAAATACTCAATCACCGACTTAAAACAAACACGAGCTCATACAAATATTTAGAAATCATATAATTGCAACTTTGTACAAAATATCGATGAATCTAATTTATAAAATTGCTTGTTCGCCATTAATCGAGTAATACGCTTTCATAAGAATTAAAGGATCTACAAATGTTTTCTTAAACTAGCAGTAAAGTGCTTTTCATACAGAAATAATTGTTTTTCAAAATAAAAAGTATTCTCGATAATAAAAAAAAAAACGTACAAAGTAAACAATAACCCTATATAAAATAAATAATTTAAGAATTTTAAATTAAATAAATAGGCATGTTGCAAAACAGCAGAACTTGTCTTTACAAACTACTTTTATAATTGTAAAATAATTTATACAAACTAACGTATGGTAGTTTACTATGGCTAATGCTAGAGATAATCCTGTTGATGTAGCGTGAGGGACAGGACTAACGATCGAATGCATCACATCGATTATAGCCCGCTTGTTAAGTAGGGACTGGTATGTATCTATGAAATTCTGATAGTAATTTCTTTTAGATTCCGACAGTTGCTGTATTCTTATAATTTCAGATAGTTGACAAGAAAAATAAGTTGATGGCAAATTTATAAGAACGCCAATCGTAGTCAACATTTAAATCAACAATATTTATCCTTAGCTTCAACTTATAAACTCTGGTGCCATCCTGTCGAATTTTTAAAGCGTAGGTAAAAGTAACACCAGGTGTACCGGAAAATCATTACCGTAAAAAACACATGTAATTTTCAAGAAAATGAAAAAATTTATTTATTTAAAGTACTGACCATTTGATTCTACACATCTTGCCCATCTTTCAGGCAATTTATGGATGCCATCCCAGAAAAACTGTCCTTTGAGCAAAATTACTCGCCGAGCCATTTTCTAACTTCTTCGAAATTGACAAAGTGCTGCTCTGGCAGCGCGTAACTCATTGATGCGAAAAGGTGGTAGTCGAACGGTGCAAAGTCTGGAGAGTACGTCGGATGCGATATTATGTTCCATTCAAGTGTTTTCAACGCTTCCTTGACCGGTTTTGCTGTATGAGACGGCGCTTATCATGCTGTAAAATCACTTTATTGTGTTGATGGGCAGGCTTCGCCAGGTGTATAACCATGATTTTTTGCTCTTAAAATTTTCGAAGCAAATCCATTTTTCATCACCCGTCACTATTCGATGCAGAAATGACTTCTAATCATACCTTCAAAGCAGCATTTTACAGTCGATTTTTCGATTTTTCATTTGCCCGTCATTTAGTTGATCTACATCAATCCATTTTCCCATCTTTTGGGTTTTTCCCATTGCTTGTAATCGATCACTAATCGTTTCTTGAGCCACATTTAACGCTTCTGCCAATTGCTTTGAGTATAGGTTGGGTCTTCATCCAATAACTCTTGCAGTTTTGCATCTTCAAACTTTTTCGATTTAACAGAACGTTCTTTGTCATGCACCTCGAAATCGCAACTTTTGAATTATCGAAACCACGCCCCACATGTTTATACTCTATGACAGTGCTACTCTCGCAAAATATAACACGTATGTCTTTGAAACTTGGTGTCAGTAGAATAGAAAGACATATGTGTCAAATCATAACATTGCATACTTAAGCTTAGGGACATCTATTAGAAAAACCGGTAATGACTCCGATATACCTGGTATATTAATAGCGCTTAAAGGCAAAAGAATAATCTCTGTTATGCCGTTCAGTAATTTTTTAGGGTATTTTGTCAGATTGGTATGATCTCGAGGTTTAAAATTGATCGTGTCCAAAAGGGAAGATTTTCTTTCGGTTTTAGCTGTAAATAGGATATAAGTAGGTCCCAAAACTTTGAGTGGTATTGTATTTAAGCGTACTAGCTGGTTACTTAGTAATTATTAGAATTTTCTCGACTAATTAGTCGTTAAATTAAAACAGTGCATTAGCTGCTCGTTCTTCTTAAATATGAATTACCCAAGTACACGTATCTCGATTATTCCTCTAGAAAGAATAATTGTTACATATATACTCTGATTACACGAACTTCTAAGTTAATCCTGGACTGTAAATCTGCCCTTGTACGTGTTCTGTTCCTCCTGTCGAATTAAGTAAGCCGCGATCTTTACCGTAGGCGCAAAATGCGAAGATACCTATTGAGTTAGGCCTCTAATTGGTATGATAATTAATAAATCTAGGCTATAACCCAACACTTAAGAAATTCCTAAAATACCAGAGGAAAACAGTACCAAATAGTAAAACAAAATAAATAATGACCAATATTTATGGCTGTTATCGTTGAGAGTCTCTAAATGAATATTTCTGTGCGGAAAAGCGTAGCAGAATACAAAATAGTGGTGTTATTTAGCGTGCTACGTGAATATTCATCGAACAAATCTAAAATATTATATAACAAATTAATAATTTAATCGAGCCATAATCCAACTATAGTTGCAGGAAAATATATTTTCTTGCGGCTACGCTTAAATCATTCCACCTTAAAAATGTACCAACCTGCTCATACGAATGCAGTCACTATTCGCACAGAAGTTATCGAATATTTTCGTTTGCTATAGAGTCCATATCTATCACGTATATCCAATGACCTAGATGTGACAAAAAAACAGTAAAGGAAAAGAAATACCCAGATATCCAGAAGTAGTAGCCATCAACATCGGCATTAGGACGCTGTCATAATTAGCATAACTAGGCAAAATAACTCCATTTTAGTAGATAACCACTTTATGCTAAACATACATAGTCGTACTGATATCAAAAGAATAAATAATTCTCATAAGCGGAATTATTATAAAAACAATAATCTAAGACAATAAAACTATAAAGGCAGGGCCGTACTATAATTTATTTCGATAATACGCGAATTACGAAATACAAAATGTAAATAAATTTGATATCTATAGTGAGGTACATAAAATTAATAATATAATAAAAGTAAAATTTGAACAGGACCAAAGTGAACATGTAACAATATATATGTACAAAGTTGTTTGTTTTTTTTTGTCATAATCTCAACATTATTTATTATTTTTTTATTATCCAAACTAAATTATTGACTTCTATCTCAATATTATTCACCATTTTTAGCCAAACTTGCAGAAAATTAGTTGAAAAATATTTACAATATTTGTCTGTTTGTCTTAGTGTGGTCTGTTAATTTAGTTATTATTATAAAACAATTCATCTGTACATTTATCGTACATTTTGTTCATTTTAAACATCATTTACAAAATTAAAAAGTTTGTGGATCTAATGCCATTCAAAAAGATACTTTATCTAAATTGAAGATGAAAAGTGCTGGAAAGTAGAATGTATATTAGCTGGAGTAACGTTATAGTGTACGTGATGTAATTAGAGAACTCGTCACCAAGCACATGTTATAAATGTTTTTTTGGTTTCGTAGCTTGTATCTGCAGAACGTATGGACTAAATTATATGTATAATCATATAATTGTTGCCAGTTATGATAACAATAATATCTAATTATCCTATAAAGGTTTAGTATAAACAGATTTTATAAAGCATGCGAGGAGAGGGAAATATGGAAATAAATATTATAGGAAGCATTTGAAGCAACGATATACTTAACTTAAAACTGGCATAATATTTCTTTTACAAGTTGCAATGTAAGACATTATCATACCAGCATATGTTGACATAATATTATATGGATATGGATCGGAATCCTAGATAAGAGGAAAAACTAATTTATTAGATACGCGTTATTTTCCACATACATTTTTCGTTCTCCTTTGAAAATGCACTTTGCTACAAAACTGAATTGACGTATTCTAATTTATTTGAAATAAGATCGCAAGATCGTATTTAAATTCAAATCTTTGAATTCTTTTGCCGTGAGCTTTATGGAACCAAGAATTCTACCTGCAGACTACCTGCGTTGAAGTCTTATGACTGATTTTGAGAATATTTTATTAATATGAAACTGACTTATGTTTGCTTATTAAAATTAAGAAGTTGTATCTATATGTCATATTTAAATTTTTTCAATGCAAATGATCGTATTGAAAACTCCATTTCCAAAATTTTGACAAATTAAAGTACCGGATTGAATCATCACAACAAAAATGATTTATTTCAACAATCATAAACAAAGTTACTTTTATTATTACTGCACGACTGCTTACGACTCAAAACTATTTGTATATAATATGAAGCAAAAGTTACGATATCCCTCCTCAGTACATTGCTCATGTAACATGTTTTTATGCATTTCTGCTTATACTAGACATGTACAAATGATTATTTTTATTAACATGAAGCATGCCGAACAATTTAAAGCTGGTGTCTCTAGTAAGCCAGCGGATTAATAAGATGACATAAAACCTATTCATGCTTCAATATTATTATTTGTGTGTGTACCAATATATTATATGTGTATATATATTCCCATTTGTATTATGCTTTACAATTGCAAATTAATGGGGAATTCGCGTTTCTTACTTTGAATTAACAGGGAATTTTGCTACAAATACAATAACGGTGCACTACTTAGTTCTGTGTAGAGGGCTTTTGACAGATTTACAAAATAAAAGCACATCTAAGAAAACAAAGATAAAAATATACAAAGTTAAGATGTTTAGTACATTAAAAAAAATAGAGTTAAGTCACAAATATGTGACAATAACGATGAATTAGGGTGTTTAATTTCTTCATGTTTGACGGTAATTTTTAAATTCATATTCCATTTCGTTAGTCTTGAATTCAATAAAAATAATTTAAATTGTGTAAATGTTTTTATTGTCTTTTGTATATATAAAATGCAACATAGAAAGATTTAACCCAACTACTTACTTTTGAATTCCGTTTAACGGTTTCTATGTAATGTGGTACGAATCAACTTAATTTGCATTACTTCTTATTACACGCTTTCCATACAACGCTTTACGAATTGTTTACGTTATAAGAAGGTCAATTATATGCACTTCCTACAATTCTAATGATGTTGCGAACTTTTTTTATGTACACTTACATACGTATTCTTGGCATGACTTCTTTCTAAAATTAATTATTTTTTATGTTTATAGTATAAATTATATTTAATAAAACAACAAATCCTAGTTCTCTTTTTCTGAAGAACTTTAACATTTATTTTTTTAACACATGTAAACGACGAAACTTTTGTGGTATAAAGTTGTCTCTTCTGATATCATAGGAATTACACGCGTCTATGACTGTGAGAGGCGTTATTTTTACAGTCAGTTTTTGTTCGGTCTTAATCTCTTTCCTACACCCGTCCGATGGGTCCTAAAATAGCGCTTTCAATTCATAGCTCCACAAAAACCCTTGTAGTTAAACCTGTGTGGAACAAAAAACAAGTCCGGGGTAGTATCGTTGACGCGAAATGTGTGCATTCTTAAAGGGATGCTTAGTCTGAATCGCCCCGTTTCGTGCCGACTACTAACGCTCCATGACCTGGCCCCGCCGTTACACCATCTTTTTCTACCCGTAAGAAAGACACAGGAAGCTTGTTTCGGAAATAGGTATTTAACAGTTAACGACATTTCTTTGGAGGAGACGCGCGTTTTATTGTCGTTAGGCTCTTGCGGTTTAGGAATCTGTTAACGATAGTGCCTACACCTAATGACACTCTGATAGAGTTATACGTCGCAGGAAATTGTTTAGGTGCTGACGACGCCTCTTTCAATTCTATCCGTAAATATTTTCGATGAAGATTTATTTACACCGGGAAACACTTTAAATTAAAGCCAGTAATTACTCATTAAGACGATACGAGAATAATTTAATTTATTCTAACTTTATCTTTGTATGAATGTGATTTCTAAGCACACGTATTAATCAAAAAATATGAATATGTTTATTAATTATGCTATTAATAGTTAAATACAAAATCGAAAAAAATATGTTAAATATAAATATTTATATATAAATCAACTTGTACGTAATATTATTTATTCAATACATTTATACTGACCTAGGCTTTTTTGGCACGGTTTTCGACAGTCTAAATAAGTTTTCTTTCTTCGCACTATCAGGTAAGTAGTAAACTAAAGCAGTGAAGTCCAAGGTTTTGTTCCTCAAAGTCCACTTCCGGAGTCGCCAATTTTTCTAATATTTAATGACTTTCCAGACTTTATGGGTTCTCTGTGTTATGTAATGTTTGGCATCATACATCTATTGCGGTGGTTGCAGATAATCTGGAAAAATTCCAGTTTGAAACTGGAAATCATTTAAATACTAATCCATCAAAAACAACTTGTTTGTGTTCATCAACTATTTTAAGACACATATGTATGTGTTCCAAATGTAATACTATCAAATAATATTACATTTCTTTTTTTTAATCACTAAGGTTGATATATAACCCCTTTCCACATTAACTTTTGTAATTCTGTATACGCATTTCGACAACCAAGTTGCCATCATCAGCAGATAACCGCAAAGTGTCGCACCTGGTTCCCAACGGTGTGTATCGCGTACGGAGTTTGTTCTCGTACAGGTATTTTTCGCCGTGGTTTACCATGTGCGACACTTTGCGGTTATCTACTGATGATGACAACTTAGTTGTCGAAATGTGTATACAGAGTTACAAAAGTTAATGTGGAAAGGGGTTATATATCAACATTAGTGATTAAGTTAATCAACCACAGGCTCCATCAAATTCAATTACATTTTTGGTAATTTTTCGAAAATGGTCCTATTGTTAGATGACCACGTTGAGTCATTATGAAAAAAAATCATTTTATACATTCCTGAGGTTCAAACAAACCCTTTTACTTGAGGATTTGTTAAATGTGTATTATGCATTGATATGCTCCATTTTATCTTACAATATTCTATTATGGGAAAGAGCATGTATTTGGAAACAGCAATTTGTGATTCAGAAGGGTATTATTCACTTGATTTTTTGTATGCAAGCAAAACAGTCATACAAAAATAGACTTATCTGATAAGATTTATTTCAATTTATGTATATAAAAGCTTTGATATATGTTAGAAAACAGCCATTCCTTCTATCTGCGTCTGGGTTTCTGGGCGGGAACCGCGTCACTTGTATATCTGCCAACGTTTCGTACCCATTTGTATGGAACATCTTCAGGCCTGAATTACTGCACTGAAACTGTTGTTTCAGAACAGTTTCAGTTCACCGATATAGTCCATGTCTGGACTTTATAATATATGATATAGCCAAGCGACAACAGAGTACTCTTAAAGTTTTGTTTACTGAAAATGCTTTCTATACAATTGACGACTATGCAGCTTTCCACCATTTGCTATTATTTGTATTTTGTATATTTACCTGACTGTTGATGCTTTCGATTTTATTATATCAATGTTGTATTCAAGTAGTTTTCACTAATGGTATTACTTGTTGAATATTCAGTAAAATAACTTTTTTCAATTTTTTGTTTCATATGCTCTTCATTATTATAACATCATACCGAAAATTCAATTAGTTAATAATTGAACTGAACTATTCTTCTTGTAATGTTTATATTATATTAAAAAAGTTAACTCATACCGAATATTGAAGTAGCAATTATATTCATTTCACTAACGGTTTTATTGTGTAATAAATTGCAGATGAGTAGAATGACTTCTCTGGGACATAAAACAGACCACATCCAAATATGCAAGCAGTATTCTCGTCTAGACAGAAAGATATTTAAATTTGTCGAGACAGTAATGGTTTTATTGTTATTAATGTCTACAAAGTAATATTGAAAATCGAACAATATTTTTTTTACAATATACAGTTATATTCAGTCAACTGATTCACTTTATGTGGGTAATTATAATTTCTTAAAATAACAATTTTGTAAGAAATTCGTATGCGCTATTTTATTAAAAATATGTTGTAAAAGACCCTCTATTTCATCATATATACAACAATTATTAAAAGAGAAGTAGTCTTAATCCTTTTAAAATACCAAGAATATGCACTATAGATGAAGTGATGTGCCATAATCAAAATTGTGTAACTTTGCTTTTAATATATGAGAGCCGATCCAATGAGCCAAAACTAAAAAACAAATTTTTTTGTCAAAAATTATTTAATTTTGCAGCGTATTCTCTTTGCAACTCATTATATTTATTCCACCGATACCAATCATTTGAATTGTTTCGGAAAGTATGCTTTATCAAGCTGTTCGAAATATATGCCAAGTTGCGTTCCCATGAATCTTATTGAACATCTTTTCGTACCCGTAATCTTCCTAACGTTTATCAGTATCTACATTCTCTCGACCTTCTCTGAAATTTCGTAGCCTCTCAAATGTTTGTGTTTGTGAAACAATTATTTAAAGAGTGATCTTAGTTATCAAATTGTTTTCATAGCACTTTTACCGTTCTTAATACTTCATGTTGATCCATTGTCTTTTATTAATTTTTTTACCCAAGTATGCAAACTACTTACTACTTACTACTTATGACAGATAGGAAGATTAAGGTTTACACTCCATCAGTCAATCCTCTATTAAGACATTATGCCATTTACTTTAATTAAAATAGAACTATTTAATTTAATTGCTGGACAGAAGCCCTTCAGCCTCATGCCATTAAGAAACCGTCACAGTGTTTAATTGTGAACTGCAGTGTTTGTTGGTATTATTTTATTAAGTTTTTCTATACTACAACTTCATTATTTGATTATAATAAGTTCATTTTTAACTCTAATATATTTTCTATTATTAATTGAAAGCTTTTTCAGGCGCAAATTTGTTTTTTTCTAAATATGCTTCCATTAGTTTCTGCAATCTATTGTTACCATTTTACTATTCATTCGTTGTTGCTAATTTTTTGACACTTTGTATAACATGAAATGCAGGTTAATATTTCTACAAAAACAGAAGCTAACGAAAAAATAGATATTTTGTGATTTCCCATATTTGCAAGAAAATTTTCCTCATAATTCAAAGGTAATGAGTGCTATATCTTCTTAATATTGCGAGACAATTTGGAAACTTTATTTACATGTTTCCCGCATCCTGATTCATATGGGCCCAAACATTTTCAATTGGTTTGGGATTTGACGACTGCGAAAGCCAGTCCATTGATGCAATATCATTTGCAGCCTTCCATTTATTACACAGTTTGCTTGATCATTGTCTTCTTACAAGAACCGATCTACACTGTCATCTTTAAACTACATTCTACCGATCCTAGAAGTCCTCTTTAGTAAAATTTGACCATCCGCTTTACGTTTAAAATACCAGCAAACACGCATGAAGTCCTGAAAACGCGCTCCCCGAAGCAATCTCAGACACGAAGCTTCGCAGTGTTTTTCGGTACGTTTTTGTTGATTTATAAATATTTGCTGGAATTCTTTTTTGCCCAGATTCTACACCCCTATTGATGTTTGTCTGACAGCAACAGTTTAATAATTGTGCTTCACTAAATGATACCGTGTTTAATTAATTATTTGAAGCCCAACGAAGGTTCTACTTTAGATAACGAGTATGGAAAACAAAACGATGCAGTTTTACAACCACATACGACAGAAAATATTACATAAATTTTTTAAATTATTTTTATAGAAATCGTTTTTGCGTTTTCGAAGATTTAATATTTTACTAAAATTCTGTCTTGAAAAAGGGTACTTTTAAATATTACATGTTGAATTTAAGTAATTTTATAAGGATAAAAAAACACTATACACAAACACAAATTACAGACACCGCATCACTTTAAATTGATTTCCTTATGGAACTTTCATTGTCTTCGTATCTTCGGAAGCTATTTATCTAATGTCTAAGATAAAAGATAATATAATAATTTCTTAGTTAATACATAAGCGAAATTACTTTTTAATTTTTGATTGTTGTTAAAAATTTTGTAATATTTAGTCAGTGCTACAACACTGCAGTTCTTAGACATCACCACTGAATTAAAGCACTTTGGTTTTCAATGTCTGAAATATGACTGAATGATAAAAATATATCAAATAAGGCTTTTTGGAAACAGAAATGTAAATATATGGTACATACATTGACTTCTGATATAGATACCTTTTAAAATTTTGTATTTCTGTTATCACATTTCTATTGACAGCTTTTATAAGTAGGCTTGCGATTTTCTCCCGGTACGATAGGTCAGGGTCGGATGCAGTAAGTACGTATCTACATACCGACAATCAGATGTGAGCGAAAGGAATATGAATGCGTAAAATAAAGAAAAATAAATAATTTTTAAATTTCTGAAACACTTACATTGTTCATAGCTGTTATTACTTAACGCGAAGTGGATAATTTTGGTGAAAAGCTTTGCACCATTAGAGGTATGGTGAAAAAATTTTCCTATATTTTGAGTAAGACCGTTCAATATCTATAGATGTAAACACACATAATTAAAATAATCTTTATAAGTACAACGGATCTATAGAAGCACCATCACAAATTTGTCTTGATCTGGTAAAATCAAAATCTTTATTCGTAATATCCTCGAAGTTTCTTAAATACTCATATTTTTTATGTCACAGCACATACATCGTTCACTATTTGCACTAACTAAAATAATAAAAATGATTCATGAAAATATAGAGAACACTTAAGGCTTATTATTTTTGAAACTAGGGTTCATTAATGAAAAAAATTATTAGAAATAAATAAGCAAATACTAAGAAGCAGAATTTCAGAGAAGTATTGAACTAATAACAAGTATTTTTGGCCAATTTTCGCAATTAACTGTACTTTTTCCTCTATTTGAAATTATTTTATATATATGTATATATATAAAGGGTTTTCCAATAAGGACTTGACAACTTTTTTTCAAAATAAAATGAAGATCATTTGAGATATTTCAAAAACTTTATTATCGGGTTGAAGTACAATCAAAACATTTATGAATGGAACTCGACTTCGTTCATATGGTCACCGCGGGCACGTTTGCAGCGGTCGATTCGTTGGACCCAATTTTCGATGACTCGGCCACACAATTCGGCCGAAACGGCTGCTATTTCGCGTTCAATGTTGGCTTTGAGCTCTTCCAACGTTGTCGGCTTGTTGGCATAGACCAATGACTTGACGTAGCCCCAAAGAAAAAAGTCTAGAGGCGTTAAATCGCACGAACGAGGCGGCCAATCGACTGGTCCATTTCTTGAGATAACACGCTCATCAAACTTACTCCTCAATAAATCGATTGTAACGTATGCTGTGTGGCTTGTGGCACCGTCCTGCTGAAACCACATGTTGTCCAAGTCCATATCTTCCAATTCGGGCCAAAAATAATCGGTAATTATGGCGCGATAACGATTACCATTCACAGTAACGTGACGATCATTATCGTCGACGAAAAAATATGCAAACCGCACCAAACAGTTATTTTTTGTGGATGAAGTGGTGTTTCATGAAGCACATCTGGATTTTCACCCGACCAATAACGCATATTTTGCTTATTGACGAACCCATTGAGCCAAAAATGAGCTTCGTCACTGAAAATGATTTTGCGATGAAATTGATCATCTTGGCGCATCTTTTCCAGAGCCCAATTGGAGAACGTACGGCGCTTCAAATCGTCCATCGGCTTCAATTCTTGAGTCAGCTTGATCTTGTATGGGTGTAAACCAAGATCCGTATGCAAAATTCGCCATAAAGTGGTCTGGGCGATGCCTAACTCTTGAGAACGCCGTAGAATTGACTGATTTGGATCATTTGTTACGGACGTTTCAACGGCAGCGATATTTTCGACACTTCGACCAACCCGTTGTCTCACTGGCACGGCAACATCACACAACGAATATGTAGACTCAAATTTTTGCACTAAACTTGTTACTGCCTGTCAACTAAGGCGAGGATTACGACCGAAAATCGGAGTTAACGCTCTTAAAGTAGCGGTCACCGACTCCGAAGTTCTGTAGTAAATTTTAATAATTTGCAGACGTTGTTCGTTCGTGTACTTTACCATGATGAAAATCTAAAGTTTACTGAATAAATTGACAGTGACAGTTCGATGATTAGTGAAAGGGTGCGTTCACAAATTGAATTAAAAGTTGTCAAGTCCCTATTGGAAAACCCTTTATATAGAAGCGTGTTCGTTTCTTGAACAAGGCATGTTTAAACTAGAGAAGAATATACGCAAATGATACCTTCAGTTTTCACCTATATAGCCCTCTTCACGCTTTTCACGTGAATCAAACGATAATTTTTTGGTATATTTAGCGATTAATAATATACACAAGTGAAACCTTCAGTCTTTTTCTACATAGCCTCCTTCACGCTCTACACACTTTTCCCAACCAACGTAAATTCTGTATACGCATTTCGAGAATTTACAAATAGTTAATTGTGGAAAGGGGTTATATATCAACCTTATTGATCAAGAACATTATTTGTTATTTGTTTAATTGAGGGCGCGTCGTCAATCAATTGCGCACACGCTTTTCTTGTCTTCATTGTCTTTGAATAGCTTCTCTCCAAGCTATTCTTTATATGGACGGAAACAAAAAATAATCATAGGGGGAAAAATCTGGACTGTAGGGATAGTATTCGAGGATTTTCCGGTGCATTTCTTCAGTTTGTCCTTTCTCTAAACCGCAGTGTGGAGCCTAGCTTTTACTGACTAAAAACTAGCAACAGTAAGCCGCATTCATTGTACGTTGATTGTGAAGAAATTAAATTAGTAAACTCCTAGAAAACCGTCGCGAGAATTTTTGCGACTGTAAGACGAGTTTTGATTTTCACTGGGACTCATCCTTCCTGTGTCACTCTTTACTCGCCATTTCTGAATCTCGGGTGGACCCATGATGGACCCGTATCTCATCACATGTGACGATACATCTCAAGAAAACCTTTTCTTCTTGCCAGAATCTCTTCAGAAGTCTCTCACAGATCTCTAATCTGACCTGTTTTTCATTTTTATTTAACTACTTCCGAACCCATTGGGCATTACTTTTTCTAAATCCAAGATATTCACTAAAAATGGTGTGAGCAGTCTCAATGCTGATACTCACTTCTGATGCAATTTCGTTAACAACTAATCGGCGATCACTTTCGATAAGCTCTCTATATTGTCATCTGTGCGACTTGACCTAGAGCGGATACTTTCTCGCCCGCCCTTAAGTTGTCTGGCCCAAGTAAGCACTCGGTTCTTGGACATTGTAGTGCGCCTAAACGGTACCTTCAAATGAGTTAAAATCCTCCTATAAATAAAGCCAGAATATACATTTTCGTAACAAATCCAACAAATAAGTTACAAAAAACTTATAATTAATATTTAAGGAGGTTAGCTTGAGCAGTGATGTATCTGATGTGACTGTCCAACAGGTGACCACGTACACAGCTATCCCTCCAAAACTTTATTGTTTACCAAAAGTTTATAAACCCAATATACCCGTCCAATAGTTAACTCGATTAATTCAGATACATATAAGGTTTTCCAATAGGGATGATACGATTTTGAAGTGACATTTCGGCCATTTGTAATATGTCATGATATGTCATTTGCCTTTTATTGTATTCAATAGTGTTTACAATTTCATCACGCAAGAACAACGTTTACAAATTATTCAGTTTTATTATCAAAATAATCGTTCTCCAATTGCAACTTTTCGTGCCAATTTATGGACGTAATAATCGTCCTAGTGTGCTCGCTATTCGTCGAATTGTTAAAAATTTTGAGATTACATTTTCTTTACATAATTTTCAAGTGCTAATAAGACAAAGAACCACTCGAAGTAATGCAAATATTGCTGCCGTTCAGGCAAGTGTTACTGAAGACCGTAATTTGTCGATTCCAAGACGTTCTCAACAATTGCGTCTCAAACCACAACTTTGCGGATTTTGAGAAAGGATTTGGGTTTGCATCCCTATAAAATTGTTCTCACTCAAGAACTGAAGCCATTGGACCACCATAAACGTCGTGAATTTGCTGAGGCTCACTTTTATCTGGATGGTGTGGTAAATAAACAAAACTGTCGATTCTGGTGCGAAGAAAATCCACAAATTATTTATGAAAAACCATTACATTCACTTTTTATGGCCGACATTGGAAGAAGTTGATCTTGACAACATTTGGTTCCAACAAGACGGGACTACGTGACACAGCAAATGCAACAATAGAATTATTGCGAGAAAAGTTTGGAGATTCGATTGTTTCAAGAAATTGTGATATTGAATGGCCTCCAAGAAGTTGTGATTTAACACCATTAGACTATTTCTTGTGGGATTATTTGAAGTCATTGGTCTATCGAAATAAACCAGATTCTCTTCAAGCTTTACAAGTCAATATTGAACGTGCCATTCAAGACATACGACTAGATTTAGTGAAGTCGTGGACGCCATTTGAATGACGTTTTATTTAGAACTTAACTGTATCGATTGTACTTCACATTAAATAAAAAACTTTTGAATTTTCTTAACAATAAGTGTGTTTTTTTAAAGAAATCATATCACTCTTATTGGAAAACCTGTTATAAGCTTTCCTAATTCTTGTCCAAATTTTAACACAACAGATTCCTTGTATGATAGGACTTCTACAATATTAGTAATACTTTTTCTTTTGTTTATGAATTGCGGGGAATGATATTTCCCGAGGGGTTGGTCCTGATTACTTTATTTTTTAGACGTTGTTTCGTTGTTTACAAATATATCATTACGTTGGTATTTAGTGTCATTGGTGCATTATCATTGGTACACTGATCTATCCAATGATAATTTCCTGAAATTAATCTCTTTTTCGTGTGAAAACTCTTATTTTGTTTCAAATTGAAAAATTTGTACACCGATGGGTTCATCCATAGTCATTCCAATAGTCATGGATTGCTTGTTGGATAGTGTCATTCCTGATTTGTCCTTCAAATTACCATTTTTGTATAAGTATGTAAACGGTATTGTTACGGCGGTCCCGTATGATATGATGATACCATTCTTAACAAATTTAATAGTTTCAACAATAAATTTACCATAGAACTAGAAACCGGTAACGGTATTCTACTTTTAGATACTATCATTAATAGGTTTTAAGATAATAGTTTAATTTTAAATTGATACAGAAAATCAAAAATTTAATAGAATAATTCGCTTTGTGACTTTTGTGACTTTCATGTAATTACTTCAATTTTAATGTGGGAACTTTTAAGTTTTAAGATTTTTAATCTGGTACGTAGATTTAGAGTTTAAGATTTTTATAAGTAATTACAGTTAGATCGAATTTTTATAATAATGTTTCATGTTGCTGTTTGTTGTAGCTATTGCTTCTGATGAAGCTAAAAAATATTTAGCAAAATATATAAAATTGAGCTTTTGAACGAATAAATAGTATAAACTATATACATTATAAAGGGACACTAGACCCAAGTAACGACAATTGAGAACTAGATTATTTATTAAATGATAGTTTTAAATACATTTTGAAATTTTAAATTTTTACCGCGACTAGCTTGTCGATAATGAAGATTAATGTCTCAGAGTGGTTCAACTCATTTGCTACAGATGCCTTTGCATTAGAATTCAATTAAATTGTAATTACATCTATTCTTACCGTTAGTCTATGTGAACATATAACAAACTGTGCTTCTACCATATACAGAAGAAGAAGTGCCACTAAGATGGTTGTATATGCAGGATAACGATCCGAAACATGTTTCTTGTAAAGCGAAAACATGGTTCCGAGATAATAACGTTCACGTTTTAGGTTGGCCAGCACAATCGACAGACTTAAGCCCCATTGAAAATTTATGGGTGGGGTTGAAAAAGACTATGTCTGCTGCTAAGCCGCAAAATTGACGATCTGTAAAGATTATGACAAACCGAATGGCAATCAATTTTAGCAGAGACATGTAGGCAAATGGTGAACTCATTGCCCCACAGGTGACAATTATGTGTTTCAATCCAATTAACTAAGTAAAAATAATATTTGGTTAGTATTTTAGCATGACTTATATTTTAATACACAGATATTTCGTTGTCCTAGAATATAAATAGTTTCACTTTCTCTTTGGTATTAAGAAACCAGTTTATTTATTGTTGTAGTAATGTAACATGTTGAAATAATGTTGAGCTCAAAAAATGAGTTCGTTAAACTTGAATTTCTTTTATTTAAAGTATAAATTATTATTATAGCAAATTTAAGACCACTGCTATTTTCGTGCACACGACTGTATATATGAACATGAATTTTCTCGGCTTCTAAGCCATGTGTGAGTTATGTTCAGAGAAGGACCGTGAGAGAACAGGTTAACTCACACGCAGCTTAGAACCCTAGAAAATACACCTTTATCGTACGTCCGCGAAAACGTCAAGTGTAGTATATATATATATATGCTACACTTATATATATATATATATATATATATATATATATAAATATATATCGATTAGAAAAAACGCTACGTGGTTTTCTTGAAATAAATTATATATCCATTTAATCTAAAATTTTGATTGAATTTTAGTGGTACAAATAAAAACGAATCAATTTAAAACTATTACACTTGAACTCACTAAGCTTGTTCACGATGGAGTAATTTTCGGACAGCCGCTCTTAAATTAATAGCCCGGCATCTATCATATGACATAATAATTGTACGGTTGTTTAATGTAATGATACGATATTTGATATAACAGTTGACATATTGAAAAAGCGTAACGGGGGAGTGCAGCGAAGAAATATAAAAATTGGTAAGTTTGTGTTTGAAATATGAACGGCAACAGCCGGCGCCGAACATCATTCGCGCTTCTGTCTCAGACGAACTGCGAAATGAAAAGGGTTCTCCGAAATATCATTAAGATGATTGACATGAAACACATTAAACGATGCTTGGTATTGCATGTTCCCGTTAGGCTCATGTCAAGGTGTAATTATTCATATTTATCGTCCGCTTCTCTCTCTCCTTTTGTTAGATATGTAATTTTTTTCATTCTGAATCCTCGTAAGAGATTAAAGCGAAAATAATATCACCTGTAAAGAAAGAGGGCTCTCTATCGAGAGTTTTATTAAAACTGAATGGACGACTTATTACCGATGTAGAAAGTAATCAATAGTATTTTGTATGTGTATTTTGTGTGTTTAAATTTGTTGGTAGTATATTCTATAGGAATAAAAACTGACCAATTTAGTTAGAAAGAAGGAAGAAAATATGTCAATAGTTTACATAAAACAAAGGCATATGCTGATACGAATCTAATATTATTGAACTACTTTAGCATTATTTGGATCAGCATATGAAAAGTCCCTATTTGGCAAATATTACCTACAATGTACACAAATATAATATAAAACATTCATATTTAAAAACATATAAATCGAAATATCTGTGTATCTGTAGATCATAAAGTGAAAATTGTCAACATGAAAAAATATTTAAAAGACATCATCAAATTTTATGTCTTTCTTGTGAGTAAATTTTATAAATACAAAATAACTTAAAATATCTTAAAATTCCTCTCTATTCCTCTAAACATTCTATTTGTAATGAGAACTCAACATTCATAAATACCATTAAAATATAACTAAAATTACTCTTATGTATGATAAAGTACTGCAGATTGGTTCTATATGATACATTTATGAAATTTTTCACCTTTACCACAAATGTTGCCACTTCTTTTTGTTTGTCAGTGATACGTTCATAGTATATTGAAAAAAAATATGCAATTGATATAACACATAATGAAAATGGATTCCTCTATAAGTACGGTGAAGCACTGACATATTTATATTTCTAGCAAATAGAAAAATCAGAAGCATTGAATATCGACAGAACCAGTGGATAAAACACTTCGACCATATCATTTTTAATAAGTATCTTAAAACATGAAAACTAAAGAAGACCTGTCAAGCGCCTGCTGGCGAATCTAAATTATGTATTACATACATGCAGTTATTAAAAAGCGAATCTATTTTAATAGAAAGAAAACTACGTCTAATGAATTAAAATGTCTAATTTATGTTACGATCAAATTGGTAGTCTATAAGGAGCTATATTGAAAGATAATTTAATTTTGTGTAATTCTCATATTTTCATGTGAATGAACTGCGAATTTATTAACATCCCTCTACATAACCCTGTATTCTTTACATAATATTAAACTTCTCATGTGTAATGATTGTAGCTCACGTATTGCTATCTACTGAAAGTATATTTAAGAAAGTAATGGGTTTCTCCTATGAAGAAAAGCATTTTAATAAAAAGGGCAAGCTTTAGAGAGTTGTGTATTATGCTTCAATGTTATATAGGACTATTTTACAATAATCCAAAATTCTATTCGAATATATGCTCTTTTAACGAATGCAACATTCATCTAAAAGGGCAGACAATTCTCTTCTCTCGCTGTCTTGGATTTAAATGGTCAGACGTAATAGTAGAAAAATCTAATATGTATTTTTTGCTAATGGCATATCGGATCTTCATTTTGTTAAAAATTAAAACAGAAATGCGGTTATTGCGAATTGGTTGCAATAGATAGAAACAAATTGTAGCATAATTCTTGAGAGATTTCAGAAGATTCTGCAATGTCGAAAACCTTCCACTCGATAGCAATGGTCTCAACCGGGTGAAGCTAT
This sequence comes from Dermolepida albohirtum, assembly GCA_031893035.1. Taxonomy (NCBI): domain Eukaryota; kingdom Metazoa; phylum Arthropoda; class Insecta; order Coleoptera; family Scarabaeidae; genus Dermolepida; species Dermolepida albohirtum. The sequence continues at coordinate 768,588 of JAVIWB010002317.1, read as the reverse complement.
ATACCAGGCAACAAGAGAAGTTTTTGTATCCTGGTTATTTACTTGATCTCGCTCTTTTACTTACATTTGGGGTATACTAAAAAAAGTCGGTTTTTGAGAGAATCCACCAGCTATTAATGAATTTAATGGAAATATAACCTGTGTTAAAAAAATGCAGCCGTCTATTTTTACAAACATATTGAAGAAACTTCGTATACATTACAAGTACTGCGTGGAATAGAAGGACGGACACATTTAGTGAAGGCCTTTTGTTTATGTAGAGATTCTAATCAAAAAATATCAAAGGATGTCAGCGGTATATTGATTTCAAACATTCTGTTAAAACTGCAAATGAATGTTTACAGCACAAATGTGAAGAAGGAATTTTGAAGTTAATAATTGCTGTATATTTTTGAATCTTATTAGAAAGCCAAGTTCAAATCTATAAAGTAGTAACAAAATAAATATGTGGTTGTTTTGATAAAAATAAAATTTAAAATCAATTTATTCATAAAGTTGTTGTGTTGTTTTTATTTGACGAAATCAGACGAAATACTGAGATCGGCCGTACTTTTGATCGGCATTGTACGTACATATACATTCTTATATTAAACACCATGATTTGTAGTTGTATGTTTTGTTAAACTATTGTATTACATTTTGAATATCCAACATTAAAAATTGAAAAAGAATGTCTTTTGTGTATGGTATGTATGTACATATTTTTTGCGACTATATTTCCAAAGTGTATACGACAGATTAAGGTATTCACAAGTTCGAAAATCTTCCGCTATTTCGTATTAGTTTTGGCATCATTTCTTTCATGGGTACGCTCAGACGCTGTAACAAATGACTTTTAAAATTATCTGTCAAATATATTTCAAATCTTTCACTGTCTCAACGCTAAGCATGTCCTGGGGAATCATTAATATGCGCGCACATAAGCCATCAAACATACCCGAGATAAAAATAATTAAATTAATTGCCTCATGTGTAAAAATATGCGGGACGCGTTACGGAGTTGGTTTGAAGAGTATTTTCGTCCATAAATAAAGCTTCTTTATGTAAATATTTTCTTACTACGATAGCTCCTAATGAGCGATTTGAGATAAGTTCAAATAAGTAATTTTTTATTTTTGTTTCAGTGAATATTATGTATCCTTGAACGACAGGTCATATTATAAATTGGGCGCAAGATATTTTTATAAAATAGTATTATTAAATTTGTCTTTATTATTTTAGACGTAACTTACAAAAAGAAATAAGTAAATGCTTTTTAAATATCGATTTATTCATGTAAAAATCAGGATTAATTTTGTTATTTATGACGCTACTTTAGGTATGGAGATATATTTATAGAAGTATTAAATTAGGAAGCTAGTAGAAATTTGAAAAAAGGAATAATGTCGTGTTTACAGAATATTCTATTGTAGTCCATTAATTAGTGTTCGTATTTTTATTATTTAGAAGAAAGGTATTAAAACTTAAATACAATAAGCATTTTATATTGTCAATAGAATTACGTTTCAATTTAATTTTAAATTCTTCAGACTATATTTTTTATAGGACTGTGATACAGAAAGTAAAGAACGTTTTAGACATTTATTAGTCGAGATAGTGAAACAAAGTTTGGCTTATATCTACTGTAAAACTTACTACACTATTTCTCCACATAGTCTCCTTTCAAGTTCAAACACATTTTGTACGTTTTCATGTGCCTTCATACTTGATTGTTGTTAAGTTATTAAGTCAATCAAAAAATTCGTTAATAATGGTTGATATTTAAAAACTTCTCATCCATAGAGTTAGGGCAAATCCTATCTTAGCATAGCTGAATGTGAATGAGCGTTATAGTAAATTGACGCTATACCGCAAGACAACAAACTCATACCTTGTTCTCTGTGTGTGGTGTAAACGATGAACACGAGCTTCTGCATTTAGTGTTCTTTTTCTTAACATAAAACTGAATTTGTGTCTAAATTTTACAGTTTTGTAAAGAATAAAAGTGACGCCATTCCATTGATTGATATTTTGAATTCTGTTTCTTCTGGTGACCTATGTCTGGTCACCATATGACTCAAAAATTTCTTTCCTTTTTATTCACAACGAGCATGAGATTTCTCGTCCAATGCAACTTCCACTCGTGTTTTATGTGTTAATTCGCAAAAATTCGAGTTACCTACCACACAACACTTCAGAACTTCAGGATAAAATGAGCACATAAAACATTTCTCCTTTCAGATTTTTTCATCAATTTTTGTTTCGACTTATTCAGTAAGAGCAGAACGTTGGCTTAATCGTTCATCATTAACGATTCGATTGCTCTTTGTTAAACATAATTCACCATTTTTGAGCTGAACCTTCATTCTGAAATGTTGACATATGCTTCTGTAATCTACGTATAAACTAAATTAAACTTTTTATCATTCAAGAAACGAATTACGCCAAGAACCTCATGCTTAGTGAGATCACTGATTTTATTACTCATTTAAAAGATGCACAGGCTACAAGCAACAACTCGCTAAACTGGCTTAGATTGGAGTAGGTGAAATGGCAAGTCATTAACGTCACGGCGGCATTGGTGGAGAATCCATTTGAGACGTTCTTTTCTTTCCGTGTGATCTTCGTATTTAAAACTCATGTTGTACAGCTTAGTGTCCGTCTAGAATTTTTTAAAAAATTGGTAAATGCAAAAATAGTGGAAGGAAACTAGCTTGGTCAATTATCCTCATTAGCTATACCTTACAAGAAAGCAATTTTTTAAATATTCTTACAAACATATTCATTCATATGAAAAGTCAATTAATTTATTTAAAATAAATCCAATCAAAATAATTTTGAAAATAATTTAATAGAGCAATAACCTGAGAAGGTTTGTTTAAGTATATTGACTCCTAAAGAAGGTTAATAGGAAATGTAAGCTAAGATTAATTCAACAAAATCTCCAAATTACAGCTTTATAATTGAATAGGTACTAGAAATGTTTTCAAAGAAAGCAGTAATAAAGCTCAGTTGTGAATGTGAAAACTAGAACGGGCAATGGATTTTAAATCGAAAAAGCTGTTGCCTGAATTTTCATCAACTTAACTAATATCGCTGCTCCCTATCATTTAGAAACTATTTTAAAAACTGCTAATAATGAAAAATAAAAAACTCAGAACAAAAAAAAAATCGTCTGAAGAATAGACAGCATATTCTATTCTTTTTCTTTTGGAGGGAGCGGGATTCCACTAAAAGGCTTAAACTAATATTACAAAAATAATAATTTTAATTTTTTTAATTTAAAAAAAATAATTACTTTTAATGCAATTACAGAAAAATCCCAATAACCCTTGATAAGTGCCGTAACTCCATATATAATAATACATTTGCAACTGAGGTCAAGCCTATAAATATCTATACATTTCAAGAAATTTTTATTGTTAATCAACTGTAATATTATATTTTCACGTATTTATTTCTAAGTACATAAACTATTGGGTCTGGGAAAAAGTTCGTGGCGTTTTTTCAGTAAAATTCAACTGGTCCCCGCATGGCGCGTGGACAAATTCATTTAAACCGAATATGCTCCATTATTATCGACAATGTTTCGCCATTTTTTTGGTAGATCCATGATCCCATCGGTGAAAAACTTCTGTGGTTTCTGGTCGAAATCAAGTAGTTTTCACAGGCTTCTTTTGAAACCAACTTTTCCATTGAGAGAGTTCTGCAGAGATCGAAACAGATGATAGTCAGAGGGTGCTATATCCGGACTGTAAGGTGGGTGCATCAAAACTTCCCAACCAAACTCTCTCAATTTTTGACGGGTCATCAAAGAAGTGTGTGGTCGGGCGTTGTCATGATGGAAGACAACACCTTTCCTATTAATCAATTCGGGCCGTTTTCTTTCAATCGCCTGGCGTAATCTCTCTAGTTGTGCACCGTAGAGTTGAAAAATCGTCTGACCAGTTGGAAGTAGCTCGCGATTCCCCTCCAGTCCCACCATACACACAGCATCACTTTTTTTGGCGTCAATGTTGGCTAGCGAACGCTTGTGACGGCTCACCATCCTTTATCCACGATCTTTTACGCTTCCGATTATCGTACGTAATCCATTTTTCATCTCCGGTTATTAAACGTTTCAGAAACGGCTCGATTTCATTCCGTTTCAGCAGCGCATCGCAGATGTTAATTCGGTCCATCATGTTTTTCACGCTCAACTCATGAGGAACCCATACGTCAAGCTTTTTTTGTAACCAGCTTTGTGTAAATGGTTCAAAACAGTTTTGTGGTCAATGCCTAGCTCCATGCCAATATCGACACTGCTGATATGCTTATCTTGTTGGACTTTTTCAAGAATTTCATCAGATTTTTCAGTGATTGGACGACCGGAGCGTTCATCTTTCACATTGAAATTTCCAGAACGAAAGCGAGCGAACCATTTCCGCGCAACAGATTTCGATAAAGTACCTTCACCGTACACAGCACAAATTTTATCACAAGCCTGCGCAGCGTTCTTCCCCTTATCATAATAATATTGCAGAATATAGCGAAATTTCTCATTATTCTTCTCCATTTTCAAGTGCGAATAACTTTCCAACCACTGCACCGATTACAATGTTTCTACGTCAAACTAACGTTCGGAAGGTCATCTAAAAAACGAGCCCTCGGTGGTGTCGCTGTGACTTGTTGTTCTTTAGTTTCGGCATGCCAACGGGAAAAACGCCACGAACTTTTTCCCAGACTCAATATATAAATCTTATATTTAATGATCTCATTTTTTCACAACTATTTCATTTTCTAATCTAACATACCTTTAGATTTCTTTCAAGTTTCAGTTTTAATTAAAATGATAGTACCGCATCTTTAGACTAACGTGTAGACGATATTGTGTCTCCTTCTTCTAAGTTTGATAACGTCATTACAGTAGCCGGGGGAAACTGAACTCATAAAAAGCCTCCTTGTTAGTAAAATTCATTTCCTCGTCAAGTTTCAGGATGAGCTTGTCGGAAGTCAATGTAAACTTTAGCCATCTAATTTGAGGAGAATTATACACTGCCGGTAACTTGTATTGTCTAGGCGAAATGTAACATAAAACCGACTCTTATCGTTATACAAAATAACGGGCACAATTTAATTTAATCCTTTTACCTTAATGGGCAATTGTTGTTATCTATAGCTATGTACTTATCGTACTCGACTTTTGAATAATCGTTTTGTGAAATGCCTCATGTATCAATACATACATATACATAAGTTGTCATGTTGAAATATTGAGTCAGTATTTTTCAACACCCGTAATTTTAAATTACTTGGTAATTGTTTCCATTTAAAGGCTACTATGTTTTGCTGCAGACATACATGTCTTACAAGATTATAAAGGTATTGCATAATGAAACCTGACAGATGTTGTACAATATGTATTACAACTTCGCTTTTTAGTGCCTAGTTATTCAACTAATTTCAACGAAGATATTTTCTGGGCATCAATCATGTTTCTATTTAAAATAAAAATAAACGAAAGGTATTTCTTATTTTTTTATATAACCTGCCAAATACGTACAAACACATGTATTGACGAGTTATCAGTAGGCTATTAAAGAGTAGGATAATAAAATAATTTATTTTAGGTAGTGTTTATATAAATATCGTATACATAAAAAGCAAAAGTAATTACTTTCCAAAATAAACCATTAACGTAAGGTGATTATAGAAACATTGGAAGATAAATTAAATTAGACAAAATAAAATTGTGCTAAGGGATGTATATTAAAATAGTAAATCTTTTATGGATAATATAATTGCTATATTTTATGTCTACGAATATTAATAGTTAGTTATCCCCCGTCACTTTACTAAGAGCGTCAAATTCTTTTTCGCACGAAGTCTGTACAAAAATAATTGAAAATGATTTACTAGAGAAATAACTTGAGAAAGTTTACTTAAGGATACTGTCTCCTCAAGAAGGTTTATAGGAAGTGTAAACTAACAATAATCCAAAGAAACATCCAAATTACAACCTCATAATTGAATAAGTGCTAAAAAGTTTTCAGAGAAAGCAATAACAAAACTTAGATGCTAGGAGCGTCAAATCTTTTTAGCACGAAGTCTGTAAAGACTCGGCATGAATATTTGCTTTTACCATATTTATGCTAAAAGCAAATAGTTATTCTGTTTATAAATGAAGAATTAGCTTACTCAATATTTTCAATATCATTTAGATCCAGAGAGTTACTAGGTCATGGAAACATTAATAAACTGTACTCTTGAAAAGTATTCATTGTATATTTAACATGATAGTGTACCGTCCTGAATAAACGTGTGTCTGTCATAGGGCTCCAAGTTTCTATGTAGAGCAGTAAAACATCTTCGATGAATTCTTTATGTTAGATTTGGTTCGTTGTATTTTCGACCAATTCCTTCGGTTATCATGTAAGACCAAGTCATCGCTGCAAATGTATTACAGATTTTATCACATTGTATTGATGTGACGTTATTTATCGCTGAATATTATCTGCACAAAGTAATATAAAGTGACCTTCACAACTTCACAATTCTCTTACTGAAATTTTTCGCAACGTTTTTACATAACTGTAGCTCTATTTCAGCAAATGCACGCTTGATGTTCTCTTTTATTGCTGTAAGCTCTTTTCTTTAGAGAGCCCCAGAAGGATAAGTACTGGGGTTAGATACAAGACCTGGAAATAACACGACCAGGAAATTTGGTGTAAAATAAAGTGATTATACTCGAGCAGAATTTTGCCGATAAAGAAGCCTTAGTTTATCAATAATTACATTACCTGTTTCAAACTTTTGCACTAGATCACGACTTGCATGGTCACTGGCACATTATTGCTTCCAAAATCTGGTCGAACTTTTCTTAACGTACTTACCACTGACCGCTTGTTTTGAAACTTTATCTGTTATTAGATTTTTAAATGCAAGAGGATATAATGCTACTGAAATTCATCGTCGATTGTGTCAAACATATCAGGTGTACCGGAAAGTCATTACCGGTCTTTTCGTAAAAAACTATTTAATTTTTTAAATTTATTTATTCAAAGTATTGGTCACTAGACTCTACACATATTGCCCGTCTTTCAGGAAATTTATGGATGCCATCCCAAAAAAACTCTTTTTTCTTTGAGCAAAACCATTCATCAAGCCATTTTCTATCTTCTTCGAAATTGGCGAAGTTCTGCTCTGCAAGCATGCGAAAAGATGATAGTCAGATGGGGCACGGCCTGGCGAGTACGGCGGGTGCAATATTATGTTTCATCAAAGTGCTTTCAACGCTTCCTTGAACGGTTTTGCTGTATGAGACGGCGTGTTATTGTGTTATAAAATCACTTTACCGTGCCTTCGGGCCCGTTCCGGACGTTTTTCTCTCAATGCATGGTTCAAATTTATAATTTATTGTCGGCAGCGATAAGTATTAACCGTTTCACAAGTTTTCAACAGTTCGTAATACACCACACCATTTGGTCTCGTCGAACATAGAGCAAACGAGTTGGCCTTGGAATCGGTGGGTTGGCTTCGCCAGATGAACATCATGATTTTTTCCGCTTAGGGTTTTTGAAATAAATCTATTTTTCCTCATCCGTAACTATTAGATGCAGAAATGACTTCCGGTCATACCTTTGAAGCAATATTTCACACACAATTTTTCGATTTTCCATTTGCCTATTATTCAGTTGGCATGGCACCCATTTTCCCATCTTTTGTATTTTGCCTATTGCTCGTAACCGGTCACTAATCGTTTCTTCTCACCGTAAGTTTTTACCAGCAAACGATGTCGTGCCGCAAATTCATTTTTGCAGGCACGAAACTCAACATTTTCAAAGAGGTATAAATCTGTGACAGTGTTACTTTCGTAAAATATAACATGTATAGCTTTGAAGCTTAATGTCAGTAGAATAAAATGTCATATGTGTCAAATCATAACATTGCATATTAAAGCCTAGCGATATCTGTTGAGGCAATGGTATCGTGCGTTAGTGCTTACTATTCGAGACTGACGATCTCTTTGAGAATATGAATGCAAAAGTGAAAGAAAATCCTGAATTTTCAAAAGTTTTTAGCACAATATTGTTGATAATCGATTAAAACTGTTAAGGTATTGGAAATTGTGTGCACGACGGGTACCAAAAATGCTCACAGATGCCTGTAAAGTTTTAAGCATTTGCATGTATTTTTCTCGAAATCTTTAACCACGAAGGGATGAATTTCATTTTAATGTTAACCTTTTTTAAACTTTATGTTATAATTATTTCATTGCCCCATTACTGAAATTAATTCTCAATCCAAACAAAGTTTCTTTGCAACAAGGAAAGCGAGTGAAACAACTTAAAATTGACCCAAATTCTTGTTAACATTTTAATTGTTGTAAAATGGCACTTTGAAGAGCTTTCCATGGACTATTCCAAGTTGTTTTTCAAGAAACCTTTCTAATTTGTCTAGTTGTGCGGCATAATTGTTGTATATGTATAATTTTTGGAGAAATGATGACCATGGTGTGTCTATTTACTATTGAAATTGTAGTTTAAATTAGGAAAAATGATGACCAGCTAGGTTTCATCAGCCGTAACAAACCTTCAATTTAATTTTTGTGAAACAATTTAAAATTGCTTGGGGTTAACGTTCCTTCATGCTTCATTTCTAAATTGTCACTCACCATGCTAACAGTTGAGTTCACTTTGATATTTGACCTTCGGTCATCAAAAACGTTTCGGTGATGTAAAATAATGTAATATACTTACAAATAGCACTATATTGTTGTTATAAGATAAAGAAATGATAATTACAGTAATTAGGAGATTGTAAACATCTTATGTTTGAACTTCTAAAGGAAGCCTGCATTCTTCGACTACAGAATATAGAAAATTTAATTACTGGAAATACTATTGGCTTACTTAATCTTAGAAAATATGAATTTTATAAGCATGATATTTTTGAGTGTAGTTTAATTACATGAAATTTATGTCATTATAGTTCTTCCTACTGGAAGAAAGACTCCTTTAAGATTAGATTTACTTTCTTATTAAAATTCTTATTATCGAGAACATTTACGGTCGTTATTTTCTAAGTAAGAATAAAATGTTGGCAGAACAGAAGGCCGATACGTATTAAGTTTATAAACAGCTAATTAAAACGCAAAACGAAAACAGCTTGTCAAAACCCATATAGACATAAAATCAATTATAACAGTTTCTAGTTATAATTGATTTTATGTCTATGATTTCAAATCCATACATATTATGATGAGAAAAATCCAAAATTTAATTTTATTATATGAACACGCCCAATATCGTGCTGTAATTTTTGCCAGCAAATGTGTTAATGTAGTAGCAGCATCTGTTATATTGTATGAACTTTCATGATTCCATTTATAGTAAATTGAAAGTAATTTAATTTTTGTTGCAATGTCTAGTGTATGCATAACATGAAACAAAGTTGTATTACCCATAATTCCAGTTTCATGTTTCGTGCTTTGTATTTTCCGTTTCATACATATTTAAAATTTTACGTTTCTCTGGCGTAGTTTTAAAGAATATGCGCACATTATCTTTCTTGTTTTTCTTGTATTATTTATGTGTTTGGTTGTAAAGCAGTTAATTTGAACATAACATCCAGTGGTTTGCTAGGGTCTTTGTATTTGCTTTCTATTAACTATTCCTTCATTCTCTATTTAGAATATCAAAATATAAAAATTGTTGTTAAAATGTGAAAATCTAGAAGTGTATAAAATTACTTTTGACAAACATTTATATATTATATAAAGCTTTGCAGTTTAAATTATGCAAAGTAATATAATAAATTTATTCAGAAAATATTCTGTAATTTTCCCTAATAGTTCGTAATATTTATTTTAGCGAAGCAATTTAAAAGATTGTATATTCACCATTTTTACGTGATATTATTAACTAGGATTGGTAAGCATTTAAAGATAAATGCATCTAATAAACATAGTCAATGAGTGTCACTAAAATACCACAAGGAGTAAGGTAAACCATATGTTTCTGATTTTACTCTCCTCTGTTTTATTTTAAATACTTAATGGAGTTGTTATGTATGTAATAGAAAATATGTATGTTAGTTTTTGTTATTATATTCAGATGCATTGAATTCAATGTAAAACATTAAAGGGAAGCGTTGGATGTAACTGTTAATGGTTCCATGTTAAAAACTGACAAATTACAATGTAACCTACAGACTTTTTCGGTTGTATTATGTAAATTTTTGAAATATTCATTGACCGTGACTTATTTTTGAAAACAATAGATATGTATATTACATTATTTACTATTCTCACTAGGACCCACCAACATCAGCTTTAAGTACAATCTGTCTGAAAATATTTATTTACTAAAAATTTATTCTTCCTCTTATAATTTAAAAGCTTACATTCTTTTTTATTAGCCTGTTAATGAGAGGATAAATTATATTATCGAATGTAAATATTTTCATTTCTTATTTTCTAAAAAAAATTCGAGATTCTAAATTAATATCGGTATCTAAATAGTCTATAATTTCTTAAATATTTTATATTTACTACCTCGCCACCAAATTACATTAACTATTGAATAAAAAGGAGTTTATTTAATTAAAACTGAGCCATATAGTTAATTTTTCTAGATAATTAGAATTATTTAGCAAGTATCAGATGAATTTTTGTTAAAAATAAATGTAGTCCCTGTCCGTCCAAGCCTAGGATTTCATATGCTTAAGAAATTTGCTAGAATACAACATTCAGCAATAAATTTTGTCTTGTCTAATTCCTATGTACGTACTATGGTCATTTCATGTACTGGTGCATCTCCGATGTACATATGTATATTTTGTCTATCAGCGATTCTAACACATATATACATGTATTATTAGATATGTTGAAATTGGGTTAGTGCCAAAACACTTTCAATAAAAAACTGAGTGGGCGTAAGGAGTGACAAATTATTAGGATCGGTGGAAAGAGAAAGTAAATAAGCAATAATTCCGAACACTATAATCAGAATTATTTCACATTTAGAGAAAATATCAATTGAGCTTTCTTTATTTGAGGCTTCTTAATTCTAGGTAACTATTAATTAAATTTCTATTAATACAAGATTTGATAATTTAGTTCTCAAAATTACTGCGTAGTATCGCGATGTAATTTTAGAGATTACATACGCACGTGTGTATGTATGTATGTTACTATCAAGCTAATAGTATCACTTGAGAGTTAGTTATTGCAGAACTTGTACGCAAAAGTAAACGACTCTGTTATTATTGTTATTAGTATCAAAAATTTTCATAAAATTGATAAACTTCATAAATATCCTCAGTATTTTTCAATATTTTAGAATTACTGATGCCTAAATTTTATTGCCTTCTCCATTTGCATTTGTTTCTGAAATTAATTGTTACTTTAAATTTTATAGTAGTGGTAAATGATCTCTTAGTTATATACAGAAGCATGCATACTTACTATAAGTATATGAAGACTGTGCCAGGCTTTCTCTCCTTACTACTTAACAGTACCAATTTATCGAATGCCATGATGTAGAGTTGTTAACGCAACATTATCGACTCGTAACATTGAATTAACCAGCGACTAGTATCAGAGAAAGCTAATGAAGCCATGGAATCGTATATTAATTATTGGGACTGCATGTTACATAAAGTAGAATCAAGTGGACGTTATATTTGATACAGTGTTTGTAAATTATTAGCGAAATAGGGAGATTATTAAATTAAATCTTTAAATAGAGAGGCATATATAGAGTGATTATAAGTTAAAATTGCTTTTATTATGTTAAATATTAATTATAATTAATACTTTGTACATACATACATTAACTTCTTGAAAATCATATACGGAGTGTTAATTTGTTTATTTATGTAAAACATCACTCGATTTGTATATAATATAACATGTATTTAGTTTCTTAACTTTTTTTCTCATAAGAAAACCACATAAATTAGAAATAGTTTCATAAAAATAATAGTTGCTTCAGAATTTAAATTAGAGATCATGGTCAATATTGTTCGACTTGCTGCTCCAATAAAATTGAAGATTTTTCGATATATCCAATTTTTACGCATTTAGAAATCAATTTTTTCAGTATTTGTACTCCAACTGATCTACTATGCCATCAATAAAGTATGGATTGTCTAATACACATGCCCTCATGCAGACAATAATACGGGGCCACTGACGTTTGACAGTGAATTGAAACATTTTTTGCTTCAACTCGATATTAACTCTCTTCCACACCATCATCCTTTCATCTGATGTAGTTTTCTCCTTCCATGTAACCATGAAAAGCATATGTATATTCTCCTTAAGACTTCATCGCTAATTCATTTATTTAAATATTTTTGCCTTTTTTTTGCTACACTGTGTATCAGATTTTTTTGGTTTATTTGAAAATACAGTGTTTGTTCATATCCTTTGACGCTTTTGTATGAATTTAGTTCTGTTTATATTTACAACTCGGTTTTTATTTTTATTACGTTAATGATATATTATTGAATAAGGTCTACATAACGATCTTAGTAATTGCTAGCTTTTATCTTCTTTATTATAATAAATAGTAAGATATTGTTCCTTGTTTACTCTGTGTTTTTTTCATTGAGATATACATAGAGCAGCGCATATATTTATTGGCACCATTTGCATTTTCTTAGTATTTACTTAGTTAAGATTTTATATACAATCTCGGGCTGTGTTGATAAACTCTCCAGTTCTTTAGGTAGCGGTCGACCAATTTTACAATAGTGCTTAATAATATAAACTTGACAGAAGAAACTATACACATTCTGTCAAGGATAAAATAACACCGTAATCTATATATTATCTCAATGCGAAAGCTTTGCAAAAATGTGGTTTCTACAAATTGGAAATGAATATCCTAAAGAAATCTGTGTATAAAAGTCAAAGTTGCTAGGTCTGCTTAAAAGAACAATATTAGAGTACGTATTTTAATGATACAGATAATAGTTCAAAAATCTGGTTCGTAGACTTCCGTGGTCGCTGTCTATAGCTTCTTCATTTTGGCTTCCGGGCTGGAACCGCGTCTTCGACAATACTGGCACCGACTTTTCGTCACCACTTGTATAGGATAGATTCAGGGGTTAATAGTCGCGCTGAAACTAGTGTAAGTGCGTTGGGGTGGTTTATACACGGATATTAGTCACCGGCCAAAGGAACGTTACGACTACGGTTGAGAAGTTTAGAGATACAGGACTATCAGGTGTTGTGAAGAGGTTAACCATCATCACGGTTTAGGTTATTGGGTTTGGAGATCTCTATGGATTCACCAAATTTTCGGCTATTGCAGTGACTATTACAGGACACGATTTTGGTCTAATCGAATTGGACATGGTCCCACTTTCAAGCCTATGCTCAGCATATGCAGAACCAGCTACGCGCAGCAACCTGGTACAACGCTCATTTTCTGAAATACGATCGCTTTATTTCGCCAATATATACACTGTCGCATGAGCAAGGAATGCTGTACATACCAGGTGATTCTAGAGAAATCTGATCTTTTACTGAAAATGTGTTTGAAGTTTAGAATACGGTTTAATAATGATGGTTTTGATATTGTTTGCTCCACACCTGATCCGCTCACAATAAAAAATTTGCAGATATTTATTTATTTTATTTTTCTACATAGCCGCTATTAAAGATAACATATTTTTCCCACCGATGTTCTAGTATTTCTAATGCTTCCAGAAAAAAAAATCAACCTCTGCAAATCACTGATTTACTGCACATATCACTTCATTATTTGATGAAAATCGTTTACCACGCAAGTGTTCTTTAAGTTTCGAAAACAGTTGGTACTGGCTGGGGATCAAATCTGACGAATATAGCGAATCTGTTCAACTAATTTGAAGCCTGTCTGAGCTATTGCATTGTCACAAATCTTGCAAGAAAATATTTTTTGTCGTTTCTATACCGCGTTAAAAGACAACTGCAAATATCTTTTCCATATTGCTTGTGTTCATCGGTTAACATTCGTGGCACCCATCTTGCAGAAAATTTTTTAATGTTTAATCCGACATTTTTTATATATTATATATTATATTATATACCACATGGTATGGGAGATCAGTATCTTCAACTATTTTCCTAATGGTCACACGTCGATCTTGCAGCACGAGATCATAACCCTTTTTAACATTTTCTTGGGTAGTGACGGTTATGGGCGCCCTACCTGCATATTCGTCTGTATACGATTGTTTACCACATTTCAACTCTCGACAGCACCTTTAAAATATGTCGTATGCTACTGGAGATTACCCTAATGTATCCACTAAATCTTGATGAACTTGAGTTGGTGTCCTCTTTTTTAGACGCAAGTATTTAATCACTGCTCGTTGCTTGATATGATCCATTTTGATACTGATATGTGACTCGCTCGATATCAGGCGTCCACACTTTAACAAGTTCAGACTTGTAAGTTTGTAGCGTTAGTCTATACATAGCGGGTTACAATAATACCAGAAGATAAATAATTTTGGATTATACATGGGTCAAGGGCGGACCAAAGCGATCAGCCCTTCTATATAGGGTAAATGGGCTTTAGAGTAGAGATGATCTGCGCTGGTTATTGGGTTGTGGAACTCTAGGACTAAAATGTTGGTCTATGATCTGTTTAATATCATGTTTAGAGATATTGCTTTTATAAGAGCATTGGCGATGTGACTTAATTCCTGGGAGAGAAAATATTGATCAGATATGTCGAGACTTCTTTAGACTAAAGAGTTAATGACGCCCTGTTTTTGGGAGGGATCATAATGGAAAAGGCCGTTTAGATACTGGTCAGTATGAGTGTAGGTTTGCGGTAACTGAATGTCGTAATAAACCATCCAGACGACGATTCTCCAAAACGTCTAGGCAAGGAAGAGAATCTTCAGTTTCAACTTCCATTGTAAAACGTCTAGTCTATATGATTTTAGCCATAATATTTAATAAGAATACTTTGTAAGAAATATATACTTTTAAAAATTGTTATTAATTTATGACTTCGTTATGGTAAGAATAACTGTCTAATTAAATATGTGTTATGCATGTTATTTATTTATTTAACTTGGCTAAGGGATATACATACATATGTACAATAACGGGACAATTACTTATAAAAATATACAATAATTTTAGTTCACACACTATTATATATAAGACATTGTATGCTCACATCCAATCAATTCAAAAATAAATTGTAGTCGTACCCTGGGTGGAGGGCACAAATACCTTCCATTTCGTAGAACAAATATTTCGCTAACCGGCGTTTGACGTTGACACTTCTCTATGGATCTCTTATGTGTTCATAAATGGGAAACCATAACGTTTAACATAGTTTTGGTCCCATGTATGTAAAATACATATTTTGATAGTAGAAATATTGTTGAATAACCGAATGAAACGAATAACGAAACCTAACATTTTCACTGCCGAAGCGGTGACCTAAACATATTCGACGAAGGTAAACTTGCTATCAAAATGCGTTCCCAGACCATTGATGAAGGTGGAACGCAATAGCTCGGGACTATCCTAAATGTAATTGTATAGGATTATTTTCCTAGAGTACGATTTCATTCTGCACTGTCCTATAATTATTATAACGTTATTTTTGTCACACTAATTTAATTCTGTCTATATTTGTCTGAAGATTATCATCTTGTATGATTCGAACTGAATCAGAAATTTACAAATCATCAAATATTTACACTAATATACACATATTTAGTTTAAAGAGAAACATTTTTAAAAATAATCTACGGTTTTCGACTGTAGGTCTGTTTGTATTAATTATAATACGAATGATATTCATTTCTCTATACATACCTTTAAAGTAATCTAGTCTAATGGTCTAGTTGTAGTTTTTTATAAAACTTTTATATAAAATTTTTATATAAAATTCTTCTAAGTATTTTAGTATACTTCTCCGTAATAATCTATGTAACTTTCATTTTTAATCACAGTAGGCAAACAATGAAATATCAAAAGAGAAGGAACAGTGCATATGCTGAAGTAGCATCTAGAAACATTTCACAGCAGGAATTGTAATTTATTACAGTCGTAAACCTACACTCTTCTGCGTTACATAAAACACAAGTATTACACGCACTGTGTTTCTGTAAGGGTAAAATTGTTGCACTATTTCATAAAAATACATTCCTTCCTGTTTTTTTCGTACTTTATGTCTCGGTTATGGTATGATTCAATTTTATTTCTCACATGTTATGTTTTTATGTTTAGAATTTTTGTTACATGTATTTGTTTAAAATGTTCCGAAGGCAAAACGAAAAGTAAATAAATTTTCTTTATTAAGACCTTGCAGATATATAAGGGAATTTATAGGATTATCTTGTAAGTATTTTGTCAATTTACGTACATACACTGCAGGCCATAAGTTTGGAATCAGTTCCAGTAAATTCATAAAAATTAAAATTTATCTATGTTACGTTCGTATTACTTTGATATAAGTACAAAGGATTATTCTTAAGTACATTATAAAGCTTTACATAAAAGATGTAGTTTTAAATGCATTAATAGTTGGAAAATAACCAGAGATTAAGGAAACTCTGCGTGCGGTATTATTTATTCGAGCAGGTAATATTTCTGCATAATGAACGATTACCTGGAATGGACAAATTTTATTGCAGACCCTTCCGCATAAACCTTTTGTAATTACATTTAGTTTTTATATTTATAAGTATTTATACATTTTGAAGTAATGAGAATATTTTATTTGCTTCGTATAATTTAAAGTGTGTAGACACATAAAAGTGTGTAGAATCAGTAAACATCGTTTGATTATGGCGAAGAGAAAGCATATATCGCTAGAAAAACGTGTAGAAATTATTAGTCATCATAATCGGGGAGATTCTATACGGGATATCGCGAAAAGAATGAAGATATCGTACAAAGGTGTACAAAATACAATTAAAAGATACCAGTCTACTGGAGGGTATACGGACAGAAAACGATCAGGAAGACCAAAAATTACAACTCCTGCAGAAGATCAGACAATTATATTGACGTTGAAAAGAGATAGAAGATTAACGGCCTCGCAAATCCGCGGTGAGTTTAACAGGGAGCGTGAAACTCTGATCCCTTTAACCACAGTAAAAAGGCGGCTCAGAGCGGCTGGACTAATGGGACGTGTAGCAGTTCGCAAACCGCTTCTACGTCCGCAAAATAAAATAAAAAGGCTACAATGGGCTAAGTTACACAAAGATTGGACAATAGAACAGTGGGAAAAAGTACTATGGACCGACGAATCAAAGTACGAGGTCTTCGGTTCCAGACGTCGGATATTTGTAAGAAGAACTGCTACGGAAAAAATGTTACCGCAATGTGTGGTGCCCACGGTAAAACATGGTGGCGGTTCTGTAATGGTTTGGGGATGTTTTTCTTCGGCTGGTGTAGGAGATCTGGTGAAAATCGACGGAGCTTTGAAAAAGGAGGGTTACAGACAGATTCTCGAACACAACGCTGTGCCCTCCGGTCTGAGATTACTTGGAGAAAACTTTATATTCATGCAAGACAACGACCCAAAACATTCTTCTCATTTATGTAGAGGATATCTCCAACAACAGGAAGCTGACGGTGTTTTACAAAACATGGTTTGGCCGGCACAATCGCCAGACCTCAATCCAATAGAGCTGTTGTGGGAAGAATTGGATAGAAAAGTGCGTGAGAAGTGTCCGACGTCCTAGACTCACATGTGGCAAGTTATACAAGATTCTTGGGCAAATATACCCAATGAAACCCTTACAAAATTAGTGTCTCGTTTACCGCGATTGTGTGCTGCCGTCATTAAAGCAAAAGGAGGGTATTTCGATGAAAAGTCCGTTTAGTTGATAATAAAAATAAGTGGATGTAAATAAATAAAATTTGCTTTTTTTCCTGCTTATTTTATAATAAAACGTTTTGGTATATTAATATTGTTTTATTTTTACAATGTTTGTTAAAGCCACTACAATATTTTCATTATATTCAGAAGTGATTCCTAACTTATGCAAGTGATTCCAAACTTATGGCCTGCAGTGTATGTATACTCATTTAAAAACATCCTCATACCTTGATTCGCAAAACTTGCAATATTAAAGAGACTAAAAATCGGTTTGTATTAAACCAAAACATAATAAATTTTAACATTATCAAACGTATACTTCAGTTTTTAAATTTTAATCAATAGAAATTGTTAAAAAAAAGAAAAATATATTAAATTAATAATTAAAAACGAACGATGTAGTATGATTGTCTTCAAGCCTTTTCTCTAATTCAGACCATAAGTGCTTACTTTACTTCAAGTTGAAGGACTATACGGATTTGAAAACGTATACCCAATATTTTATATCCAATATGCGCAAAGGGACTACGTAGGCCGTCTATTTGTAGTCGTGATCTTGTCGAAACTGTCTATTACGAGGGTAGCCGTTTATATTTCGAGAACTGGCAACACTGTTAGTGTTGCCTCCGACCTGATGAATGCATCGTGAAGTTTATCATTTTTGACAATATTATTTTGACAGTTCCATTATCCGGTCGCTATGTCTATTGTTGACAGTAACTAATGGAATTAACTCGCGAACATTTTCGTCCAATTATTTTTCATAACCTTCGGCGTGGATTATCTCAATAAGAATGCATCAACGAGCTGAATTCTTTATATGGTGATGAAGCACCATCGATAACCACAGTATATCGTTGGTATAGTGATTTCAAACTTGGACAGCGTTCTTTGGGCGATAAATTTCGTGAGGGTCGTTCCACAAATATTGTTTTGTCGGAAAACATTAATGCAGTGTCTGAATCGATAATGCAAGACCGTCATGTGACATACTGTGAGATCGAGGCAACTCTAGATATTAGTAACACCAGCGTGCATAAGATCCTGGATCAACATTTAGCCGTTAAGAAGCTATGTTCACGTTGGGTACCACGTAACTTGATAACAGCTCAAAAAAGGACTCGTCGATTCAACGAAAATTTATAAAGTCCTTACAGGTGATAAATTTTAGATCTACACGTATGAGCTCGATAGTAAACAGCAGTCGACTGTGTGAGTGTTCTAAGATGAGCCAAAACCAACAAAAGTTGTTCGCGCACGAAGCATATCAAAACAAATGGTCGTCTGTTTTTTGGGGAAATGCGATCGCGTTGCAACCGTGCCTTTAGAGAGTTGTAGAACGGTCAATTCCGAATGGTACACAACTATTTGTTTGCCAAAAATTTTTAAAGAAATAAGGAAAACTAACCGAAAACGACAGATCCACCATGACAATGCGAACTCTCACAGATCGGTTCAGACAATTGGATATTTGACCGAGCAAAACATTGAATTGATGAGCCATCCGCCGTACAGCCCTGATCTAGCACCCTGTGATTTCTTCTTATTCCCACACGTGAAGAATTAACTACGTGGTCAACGATTTTCTGCGCCGTAAGTGGCAGTTGAGGCATTCAAAACTCAAAAACTCGCTGAGACCATAAAACCCTATACCACAACCCGCCTTTGAAATTTGCTAAAACAAAGTTACGTATTAGATGTCTCTCTTAAGTAAAGCAAATTTAGTCTTATTTGAACTTAGCTCAGATTACCAGTTTTTGAAAAGAACTTATTTTTTATTCTTTTCCAAAATACTACTCAACTTTCTAGAACAATCATAATGATCGTTCTAGAAATGTTTCGTAGAAATTAATCTAGTATGTATGTAGTGACAAATTATGCAAGAAACGACTGTTATATAAATATTATATAATTGAAAAGTACTGGCATGTTATTTTAAGGAGTATTCAAACGATCTTAATAGAATCTTAAATGTTGGTGTGGGAGTAACTTAAGATACGTAAGGTTTCTTCCCATTGGATTCTACACAAATTAACTCCAGTTCAAGAAGAAGAGACCGTGCCAATGAATCATCCTATCCAGAGTACTACTGCAATTTCAAAAAAAGGTAACAATCGAAAGAGTAAATATGAGATGTCTCCTATAAAACTTGTTCGAGAAAGGAGCAACAAAAAAGTTGAAGCCATATTTTCTACGATTAATGGACAGGTTTATACTGTAGCATTAATGAACCACTATACTGTTACTGCAGCATAGCGCACAGTGGTTTTCTACCCACGTATTCGAAAGTATTCAAGAAACAGGATGATTTTGCATCACGATAAACCTTGGGCTCACAGCCCTTTTCAAATGGTTAATCATTTGGATATCCATTGAAATAATGGATCACTCGCTATACCGTACAGATCTAGAACTTGATAATTTTTTTGAGTTTACACATTTAAAGGATAAATTACATAATTTACGTTTTTTACTTTTAATGAGAATAGTTTAATATATTTAAAAATGAAATAAACAACGCGGAAAGATTGGAGAAAGTATTTTGAATATTGGTTTACACAGATGCAAAAATACATTAACTACGGATTTTGAAAAATTGTAAATAAACGTAAGTTGTCAAAAAGTTGTATATTAGACACAACAGAATCACATATTAAAACTATGTCTATAAAGTTTTAAACTAGTATTAAGATCTTCACATAACATAATAATATGTAATCTAACACCAATTAATGTCTTGACAAGTGGATAAACGCCGACGAAAAGCTTTTTCAACAATTAGAGATACTAATGTGCATTTTATCAATTGAAAATAATTTAGGATAAATCTACATGTGTACATATAAATCTGTCACTGTCAAGGTATTCTATGATATCTTTATTGAATTAAGCAATACTAGTTTAAAACAAATCGGATGTAATATGTAAATACTTAAAAAATGAAACAAATATATTGAAAACTTTATTCGCATAACATAAATTACAAGTTAAAATAGGACATAGTTATTTTTTTATGAATTCACTACAAATAAGCATTTACAAATTTATTAATGTCATCATATACGTATGTATAAATATAGTATATAGTAAATAAGTATAAATAAAATATATAACAGTGTGCTTATTATATGTATATATTGAAGAAGAAAAGCGAAAGAAATAATGAATGTATTGTACATGCATATAATTGTTATCGAAAACTTAAATTATTCTTGAATTTCTTTATCACCACTTTTAGAATTATCTAAATTAATTATAGAATTTTCATGCAACTATGACCAACTCACATTCTTTTTTCTATTTCTTTGACAAATTTAATGGCATTTAACCATTTATTTTTGTAATGCTCAGTTATATGTGTAATAAGTATTAACATATTGGCTTCTTTAAATTTAAATTAAGTGTTTTTTTCTAATAACCTCACCTTTCAGTTGAGCTCATATTAATTTAATCCAATTAAATTCGCGATGGTATCGTGGTAATCGTGTAACTATTATTTTGTTTATTTTATTATGAGATTTCCTCAGGTTATCTTTGTGTTGTTCATGTAGTTGTTCCACTTTGACCATATATTCGAAACATATACGATAGTTTCGCAGTCAAAACTGAATACTACTGTGGGCAAAAAATAGTAAGACATAATTTTTAAATTCTTAATTTATTCTTCCAAATCTATTTCGTTCCCCTCAAAGTAATCCCCCCTGGCCCCAATATACTTGTGCCAACGTTTCTTCCAATTCTCGAAACAGTTGTTAAAGTCAATTTCAGGAATAGCCTTCAATGCGCGTAGTGATTCACGTTTAATGTCTTCAATTGACTCAAAACGGTTTCCCCGGAGCGGTCGTTTGAGTTTGCTGAATAGCCAGAAGTCAATCGGAGCTAAATCAGGCGTATACGGTGGTTGCGGCATGATATTGGTTGAAAATTTGGGGAAAAACTCACGAAGAATTAATGCAGTATGCGACGGTGCATTATCGTGGTGCAAAAACCAAGAGTTGTCGGCTCATAATTCTGACCTCTTTTTACGAATAGTATTGCGCAGACGACGCATAAAACTCAAATACATAGTATTTTTTGTTGACAGTTTGGCTGGTCGGAAGAAATTCGGAGTGCACCACACCTCGATAATCGAAGAAAACTGTCAACATAGCCTTGATTTTTGACTTGCTTTGACGTGGTTTTTTGGGCTTCGGCTCACCTTTGATACGATATTCGGCCGATTGATCGTCTGTTTCCGGATCATAAGCGTAGATCCAAGTCTCATCTCCAGTTATGATGCCTTTCATTTTGTCTTGATAGTTGGAAAGCATTGTTTCACAGACGTCAACGCGACGCTGTTTTTCGAAAAAATTGAGTGATTTTGGAACAAATCGTGCTTTCACTTTTCTCAGGCTCAAATGATCTTTCAAAATGGTTTTCACTGATCCTTCCGATATTGCAACGATGCCAGTAAGGTCTCTGACTGTTAATCGTCGATTCTCAAGCACCAATTCCTTGATTCTATTGACGTGTTGATTATCAGTTGATGTTGATGGCCGTCCTGGACGTTGTTCGTCATCAACGCGTTCTCGACCCTCTTTGAATAATTTGTACCAATCAAAAACACTTGCTCGCGACAAACAATTATCACCGAAGACCTTTTGCAACATTCTAAACGTTTCGGCACTGGAAATTTGATTCCGTACACAAAATTTAGTGGAACTTCTTTGTTGAATAATTTCACTCATTGTAAAAATCGCCGAATGCACTTTTTGTACTTCAGAAAGACAAGCGTATACTAAACATTAATGATTATTTTGATGTGACATTTGGCACAAATGTCACTGACAGTCATACCAACCTAGAAAAAAAATATTTCGATGAATGGGTTTTCGCGCGAAATTTAAATTAAAAGGTCTTACTATTTTTTGCCCACAGTAGTACATATCGTCTTTCGTTTCAACTAACATTGGATTTTTACAAGTTTGCTGCTATGATATGAATATACATATATGATTCGTTAACCCAACTACAAAAGTTTTTTCCAAATTACTCTTTCAAACCATTCCTCAATGATGTTTTCGTTCATTTCTTCGTAATTCGTGTATATGTCTTTGCGATTTCATACAAAATATAAAAACAGTCAGCAACTCGTGTCTTAGTGTCAGCTACATATTTAGTACAGTTTTTTTTTTCTTGCACTCCTTTATCTCTTCAATTGTGTCAGTGCTGACTGCATTTTGCACAATACCGTATATGCAAGTCAAAACAATACATAAATTTCAGCGTCTTCCTAATCTAAAACAAAGATTAATATAGCATATAAAAATTAGCGTTCAATAAATCTTTAATCGATGATGAGTACATTGTCACATCATTTTCTGATTCTATCCGATTTACATCGTTTGTTCCGAGCTTTTAATGGAACTGTAAGAACAAATAGAAAGCCAGTTTTAAAAATCACGCAGTGCTCATGTGTTTTATACGTTTACGAGGTAAGGTCTAGTGAACAAAGTGTTACGGGTAATAAAATACATTTCACTCCTTAGTTGAGTATCTGGTAATTTAAGTAAGTGAATATTTAGTATACCGAATTACATATGTAGCTTTATAAATGAAACGTAGAAGATTTTTTAACATTATAGTGAAAAACGATCTCAATATTTTTTGGATCTACGAAGTGTGGCAATTAAGTATCGAGATTGGTGTGAGAAATGTTAGTTGTTGCAAAGAAACTTATATTTAACTTTTATCCCGTTTAACATACTCTCCTCGCCTATTTATACACCGCTGTATACGTTTCTTACATTGTTCAAAAAAAATGCTGTAGTTCATCAGTTGTCAGCGTTTTCAATAACCGTTTTAGCTTTTACATGTTCAACAGACTTGAATGCACTTTTCACTTTTGCGAACAGGTAGAAGTCGCATGAGGCGAAATCTGGTCAATACAGAGGATGATCAAGCACAGTGATGCGCTAAATTGCTTCACAGACAGGACACCATTTTTGCACAAACTTTTGACATGTTTAATTCATCATACAAATTGTGTCTTACTGTTTCTTTGCTAATGTTTACCATATCGGCAGTCATCCATAAGCTCAAACGTCGATCTTTCCGCAAAATTTCATTAATTTTCTAAACTTTCCCCCTAGTTCTTGCAGTCAAAGATTAATCGTCTCCGACCTTCAGAAATCCGTTTGTGCCAATCAAAAACTGTCACACGTGACATAACATTATCACCAAACACCTTCTTTAACATTTATAAACATTCTGTTAGCGATTGTTTTTAATTTGACAAGATATTTCAGGTTAATTTGCTGCTCGATTTTTTATGTCAACCATTATCACGGCACTAGTAAGTAACAGTGTCCTCTATAATTAAAGCTCGAAAGTAAACTAAAGCACATAGGGAGACGAAACTACGGGTTGTTGCTTTGGAAATATCAAGGTCAATGACATTACAATTAAAGCCTTGCCCGATGCGGCTTCGCGATAGAAGGAGCACAGTCCCATAATTCAATTGCCGTTCCTCGTATAATTGGCAACTAAGCTTCACATCAAAATATTTTTAATATATCAGATAGCAATTTATATGTACTCTCATGTAATGCACTATATCTACATTTTTGATGCAATCAAGGAGATAGATACGATTCCAACTTAATATTGAAACAAAAGTCAGCTATGATAAGAAAAGGTAAATAATAGGTTAATAGTTATTATTTTATTGGTAAAGCGGACAAATACGCTATATTATATATCTTTACATATATCAAAAAGTAAAAGTTTATTCATATGCCAAGTATATGGTTCTTTTTTTGTTTTACCTTTTACTCTTGCATGTATAAACAAATAGGAAATTCACTTATAGAATAATAAAAAAAAATGACAATTACTTCTAATTACTCTTTGTGAATACGTATGAAAAACAAATGAATGTCTAAATATAATGTAGCAAATTGTATTAGATATCCATCTATTTTTGGGCTGATAGATTTATACTTATTGAGGAAAATAGGAGATCTAGCAATTACAAAAAAGAAGAAATGCTTCTATTTTAAACTTGACGTAGTCACACTCAAGGAATATTTATAAAAAGGACGGCATCGTCTGGTTTGTGTCGTGGACTGATGTCTGTAATTCGATGAATACTTTATCTTCTCCAATCATGTAAATGTTTCAAACTACTCTTATCTTCACTGTCTGGCTAAGTGCGAAAGTATCTTAGACCTGCCGTTTCTCCTATGAAATTTTATTACTCAACATTTATCACAAGAAAACTTTGAAAAATATCGATATGTGAATAGTCGCATTTGTAAACATTTCATGTATTTTCGGTACAGTCTCGTTCAGGAGTTCTATTATTGGATAGTTGTGTCTTTGTAAATGTCGCAAACAAAACTAAGATATATGCCTGTTGAAATAGAAAAAATATTTCATTTGGGATGTAGTGGAATGCTTTTGTGGTTTGTTTACTATTTCAACAGAACTACAACTTCACTACATAAGAAAATAATATCTGGTGATGTGTAATAAAAGAAAAAGCTAAATTTATTCGTTGTTATTCTAATTCTAAGTGTTTATAAATAAAAAATACTTTTAAATTAAGTTCATATCTACATGTAAGAGGCAATATATTATCCGCAGATTTACACTAAAACAAACCGGATTTAGGATTTGGTACAGTCGAGGAAAAAAATAAATTTTTGAGTATTACTACGAATTTTGTTTGTAGTCTTTTGTATTACATAGTTTCAAAAATCATTCCGAAGAAAAATATTTTCCGCTTGTTTTGTTTTTTTTTTATAGAATCATTTCTATGATCTGATGAAATAGAACATGCATCGCGTTTCTTTAAGTAGAGCTAAAGTTAAAATAAGTACCTAGTTTTAAAACGTAAAAGTAAAAATAATTGTCTTCTGCATAATGTACTTAGAGTAAATCAAAAAAGATAAATAGAACCCCCTACCACATCAATGTTCGTATTCCGTATACACATTTCGACAACTAAATTGTCATCATCAGCAGGTGATTGATCACACAGTGTCGTACCTGGATCCGCAGTAAAACTCGCGCAGAATAAATCCGTACTAAAATTTTAACCGTTCAAAGCCAAACACACACTCTTTAAGTACTTAGAATACTGCAAAACTTAAAGTCGCAACCGTATGTTATAAAAATTGAGCCTTCATCACCTATGCGAATTATTTCCATTTCTTTGATCTAAATTTTATTGAATATGATCTGTGTAAGAACATAGAATATGTTTATTTCTGATACTGTAACTGTACAATGGTAGCAATGTAACAAAATGGGAATATCTGTTAATCTTCTAATTCTTAATATTCTCATAATAAAGTAACTGGCTAAAGTGACCTTGTGCTTCCATCTAAATTGATGACCCTGCAGTGATCATAATTCTATACTTTTACAAACAATTGCAAATATTCTCTACACAAGTCTTGGCCATTATATGTTGACTTCAATTGTTATCCTGTCAGACACTGTCGTGAAATCAAAGTATGTGTACAAGTTTCTCCTGTAAGTGAAGTTATACCGTGTTTATCAAAATGCATTTGATCGTAGACATTTCAAAATATGATCGCCTTAATTATATTTACATATGCATATAATGTTATGTAATTTATTTACAATTTAGTTGATAATCGTACAATGAATTTATAGACAAATATTTGCACGTCTTGACCTGTTTTCTATATATGTATTTGTTGTGTATGTACGTACATATATGTATGCAAGTAAACATATTGCTATACCCGCTTAATATACTCTTTTGTTTCTTTATTTAAAATCTGCCGTGAGTTGTATCGTATCTATAACATAGAAGAGACGTAATTTCAAAATAAGGTTTTTTGATTTAAAATTTAATTATTCTTACCGCATAAAAAATTAACTTAACATAATAACAAAAAATTATTAATTAGTTCTAGTTACTAAAGTCGAATTTCTAAAAAGACTACTATTCTGTTCAGGGGAAGTTTTAGTATCCCTGCAGGCCCCAGTAGATCATCACAACCGCACCGCATCGCACCGCGCATTCTAACTTACAAATATGTAGACGTAAGTCATGCGAACAGTTGATATTTTATTAGTTTTTCCAAATAATATTTTATTACTTTTTCCAAAGATTGTAGGTTACTTACTACCTACAGGCTAGTTTGTTTTGTAATTCACGTTTGTTACACCAAGGTTATCTAATATTGTTTGTACTTTTTAGTTGCATCCCTGAGTCTGATTATTAAACTTTTCATTAGATATTCTAGGTTAGCTGAGAACTTGTCAAGTTCTCCTAACAGTGTCTTGGTATGGAATTGACAACCACAGACTTCCATTTCTTTTCACATACTTTTCTATACAATCAACAAATTATTACAAGAATAAATATATAAAGCAGAAATAAAGTGGCAATAAAAACAGAAATGTTTATGAATTCATACTATTAGTTATAAATCTCAAATTGCACAACATTCGCTGATAAGTAATTCGAAGACCTTAACGTAAATTTCGTTAAAGACTTTGGCTCAGCGACTAATTAAAAAAGTCAAAAAAAACTTACTAATATTTTGTATTCGTGTTTCGTGGTTTATTCTGAGTAAATTTATTACGAGTTTATGTACGAGGTTGTGTTCAATTTCTGCTGAGGATAACAATTTAATTGTCTAAATGCATACTCAGAATACGAATGTTAACGTGGTACGTTATACTACACCTCGAGATATAATAAGGCGGAGTTACGTTATGCTATATATCCAGTTCCCGTTACGGCAGAGATACTAATGTCTATTATAAGTACATATGTCTTAATTAGAGAATTATGTAATTTATGATGTTTATAGAAATAATATTAATTAATTTTGGCATAAGTTCTTGAGTTATCGGTATTTTGTAAAATCGATATTTAATCTCTTAAATTTGGTATCAGCGCCACTGATACCAAATTAACGAGCAATATATCGAGATTGCGTAGTAGAATTCCGTTCTATCAAAGCACAACTTTATATTTCCAAATCGCCAATATTTTGATCAGGAACATTTATTTTTACTATGTACGAAAATAAATGTTCGTTTCCCAACGCCAGACCGTATTGCGAATCCTATTTGCGCTAGGAATAGATATTTCTGGATAATTTTCAGCAAATAGATCTCTAATTCTTTCAGATGAATTTCCGCCGTAAAAATGTTTAGTTAAAAATTATTTTTCTTCTGCCATATAATAATGCATTCTTAATATAAAAAAGAACACCCCTATTTTGATATACAATTGCCCACGATAGATATAACCTATTCTAGACAATCGCTGTTTGAAAACCGATCAAACCAAAATGCAAATAATACGAATTACGCAGGAGCTAACGGCCGTTTGCTTTTTGGTTAGTTATATCGACGAGGTGATATAACTTTCAGTATGTTACAAAAAGGGCTTATTTTTTGATATAGTGTGGCTATAGGTGGTTTATTAGATAAGGATTCACCATGCGACACAATCGTCCAGAAAACCAGTACAAATACAACAAAACTATGCAACTATGGACTTTATTATACTCATCAGGACGTCATTTCAATCGGTATAATACGTATTAATACCACTTTAATATGCTTTAACTTTATGTATGTACAACGTTAGTTTGACAAGTAGTGAGGATGGAAAAGAAAAACGAATTTTTTAAATACAGAATAATTTTTATTAAGCAAAATATTCTCCTAAAAGAGCAATACATTCATTCCAACGGTGCTCCAATGCCCTTATGCCATCTTTAAAATGGGATTCCGGAAGGCTTGCAAAATACTCATTTACGAAGACGATAAGCTCGTCGTTAGACGAAAATTTCTTTCCACCTAGTGTCGTCTTCAATTTTGGAAAAAGGTGGAAGTCGGAAGGGGCTAGATCCAGCGAATAAGGCGCATGCGGTACTAATTGGAAATGCAACTCGTGGATTTTGGACATCACAACTGTGCTGGTATGGGAGGGAGCGTTGTTTTGGTGAAACAGAATCTTTTTCTTTGCCATTCCTGGCCGTTTAGCACGAATCTCGACATTTAATTTTTGTAGAAGTTCTACATAATATTGTCCGCTTATTGTGGCACCTTTCTGAAGGCAATCAATGAGCAAAATGCTCTTTGAATCCCAAAAAATTGATGCCATCACCTTGTTTGCCGATAAAGTGGTTTTTTCTTTCTTTGGAGGTGCCGAACCACGTTCTAACCATTGTTTCGACTGTTGTTTAGTTTCGGGTGTACTGTAGTGTATCCAAATTTCATCGCAAGTAACAAATCGCTTACAAATATCAACCGGATTCCGCTTATAAAGGTCCAAACACTCATTGGAAATGCGCAAATGAGTGAACTTTTGATCAGTCGTAAGCAATCGCGACACCCATCTTGCCGTAAGCTTGGAAAGGCCCAATTCTTTCGTTAAAATGCGGTGTACGCGTTCTGTTCAAATGTTTACTATGTCTGTTATCTCTCTCACTTTGAGTTGTCGATCTTGCGTAATAATATTATGGATTTTTATAATCATTTCCTTAGAAGTCACGATTTTTGGTGCTCCAGAGTGCACTTCATCAACACAGCTTATTCTACCACCTTTAAATTCATTCACCCATCTACTTATTGTGGCGGATGATGGAGCAGATTCACCTAATGTTTCTCATAACTTATCTTTTATTTCGGTAGTTTTCATACCCTTAATTATGAAGTATTTAATCACCGCACGATACTCTGCTTTTCCCATTTTAACAAAACGATGTGTTGCTTCTTTTTCAATCAGCTGTCAAAAATAAACTAATTAACTGATTTATCTAAATATGGGAATGTAAACATATAAGTAGACAACCTAAATTACAGTGCATTTGTTTTACCAATTAGAGCGCCACCTATGCGTCATTTTCACTACTTGTCAAACTATCCTCGTAGATCGTAGTAGTGAAGTTTACTTTCATATCTATAAAATTAAAATGGCATTGTGTTATTATATTACTAAAATTATAAATGCTCTCATAAACATTATTAGCATTCAATTTTGTTATTAATTAGGAAATTTTGTTTATTAAATCATCATTTTAGAAACGTTTTCATAAAAAATATAGAACGGCACGTATATACATCAATTTGAGTAGTTAATACATTTTATCCTATTGCAAATGCTGTCAGACATTACACTCTGCTTTGAATTGTCACCGTACAAACGTATACACTAAGTTTACAATTTCTAAACAATAGCTTTATAAATTTATTATTAGTTTGGTAAATTCTAATCTGATACATACAATATCTTAACAAACACATATTTCTGTGTTAGTTGATTTATATGCGATAATTAATTAGTCGCTAGGTAATAGTAACTAACAAACTCGGTTTAGGTTTTAATATTGTCACTTAAATTGACTCGTGGGTGTAATTTATTTCACTTTCTAAATTCTACGAGCTAATGATATTGAATTTTAATTTGAGCTTTTACTTCTGCCTTAATGGAAAAACACATAATTTATTCCTTTAATGCATTTTTGTTAATTGAAAATGCCATATTATCTAAACGATGTAATATACATTACCTTAAATTATCTATTTAGTTCTTAAAATATTTACCCACTTAATCTAAAATGTAATGATAAATGGTCAGATTTTAAAATTAACTTTAATTTAAACTCAAATTTATATGATAATTTTAAATATCCGTAAAACTGACTTTTGATAATCAGC
This sequence comes from Dermolepida albohirtum, assembly GCA_031893035.1. NCBI lineage: Eukaryota > Metazoa > Arthropoda > Insecta > Coleoptera > Scarabaeidae > Dermolepida > Dermolepida albohirtum. The sequence goes on along the minus strand of JAVIWB010002317.1, from coordinate 738,079 downwards.
AAAGAAATCCCTCTGAAACGTCTATTATAAAAGGATTAATTTTGTTGCTCCTTGTTCGCCCGTCATGTCCTCGATTTTATCGGAAATTAAATTACTTTTTCTTTTTATAATCTCATCATTTATTCAATTAGTACGGTCATGTAACCTTATTAAATCAAGCTGCTTCGATTTGTTACGTATATTTTTAGATCTAATAAAGGTAGCACACTAATGCTAACATATAGGTACAGACAAGTATTTAATCTCCTCTTTCTTATACACTGGCAAAGAAAATTATTATACAATTTCATTCGAACCATTACTGATTGTAAATTTAGAAAATGGTATGTACTAAATAACTAAAGTTAAGGATTTGTCTGCTTTTAAGTATCTTTCTGAGTTTGTGTGATAAATAAAACAGTTGTAGAGGATCCATTTTTTATAGTAACGATTTAATTTCAAGCCAAAGTGGAACTAAAATAATTATTTATTAATGAAGAAATTATTAACCTTTGGATTTTTAATGTAAATTGATAAATATAGTATAAAAAAACTCATTTTTACAGGTATAGTGCTTAAGCATACTGTAGCATAATATATGATAATTAAAATGCAATCTACCATACTCTGAGATTCATTTATGCTGATTTCGGAAACCAAATAAGTAAAATTGGAAGACATGGCGTCAAGGCACATTGAGATTTTGAAACTATACTAAACGCTCCAAACCATGTTATAAAAAAAACTTTTTCATTTAAAATATAATAATATTCATTTTCAATTGGACGGATGCTAGTCCAAGGTGTCTAATTGAATAACTACTACAATCCCATTTTCAATGTTGCAAAATCTGTACAGGTGACTACTGTGTTTTTGAACGTTATCTATCTAAATCTAAGCTAAAATCTTGCACTTTAAAGTAATCGCAAATACGATATTTTAAAAGATTTTTTACACATCTATAGAGAATTGATGATATATGCTATCTATGCTCTTCGTCTAGGAGTCCACATGCAAAATTAGGTGTCCTGTCAAATGCCCAAAGCTAATATGCTAGTACGAGACATCCCAAACTAAGATGTAAGGTGTAGTGCCGAGAGTTGCGAGTGTGCGGTTGTTAACGTTGAAGTACCTGGCGCAATCCACTTGTATTGGGACTTACCTACTCTAGCAGCACTCCAATTGACCGGACTGTTGGTTCCCTTACTGCTCATGGCAACAGTATGGAAAGGATACGGAGCAAATGTCAAGAAAAACTAGAAGAAGACTTTAAGGTACAAAGCGACAATTCTACACCACAATGGATCTGAAAATGTCGCAGAAGAATAGGCACTGTGACCACTTCGGGTAGTATTATCTTAGTCCATTGTCCTAATCTATTGAATTGTCGGGAAAGTCATGACATTTTCGAAATAAATGAGTTACTCGCATCTATTTTTGTGCAAAGTCATATGACAGCTGGCAATTCCAATTTTATTTTGGAAAAAGATTTAGTAGTTTGTTTGAGGGTTTAAAATTTTATAAAAAGCTGAAAATACAAGACAAAATGTGCATTTTCTTTATATTTTACTCTTTTACTTCCGCCTAGGGAAGCACATATATCAAACTGGTAAAAAGTTGTGTAAAGTTTATGGTGGCAGCGCTCTATAAAGAATATTAATGGCAACGATGGTTCTCGGTCAGGTAGATCCGTAGAGGTTGGTGACAAAATAAAAACTTTGATCAAGTTAAATCCGCGGCACACTTGACGAAGTTGTAGAAACATTAAACATCTATCATTCACATGAAAAAGCTAGAATACATCAACAAGCTCGACATTTGGGTTGCTCATTAACGCAAAGAAATTCATTTTACAACGCGTATAAACCATATGCAATATGATTCTTAAACATGAGAAAAGCATCTCTTTTGAAGTGGCTAATACCTAATAATGAAAAGATGATTGCTTACCAAAAATGTGGTGCGACAACGGCTTTGTCCCGATCTGAAACCAGAAATTCATTTGAGGTTATGCTCTCAATGTGCTAAAATTCCCTCTTGAATAATTGCATGGGAAGGGTTACTGAATACGGTACCGATGACGTTATATGGTATGTACACACAAATCGACAATAAATAAAATAGTAAAGTTTTGTTGAACGACTATCAAGGAATTAATGGTATCTACTTAATTGCTAAACTTTTTAGATCTTACTTCTTCAGAGACTCTAGATTACCAGTCACATCTAATATGAAAAGACATAGATCCCATTACAACGGGTCTGCTAGAAAAACAATGACAATTGACAATGCACGCTGGTTGGTACTCTGGCGTATACTATTTCAAAAACCGAGCTGTTGATTTACACATATTTTATCAATAGGAAGTCAACTTTTCTGTTTCATATAAGTTACGAATAGCCACAAAAAAAAACACAATTTTCTCGATTACGCAGAGGGCTTTATAAAATGCCCAAGGCTTTTTATAAAGTTTAAATGCAAAGTATATGGACAAATTACTCTACTCGTAGACATTTTAAAACAATTTGATGAATTTGTTGGTCATCTATTGTTCATTTGTTCCAGTCTTTCACAAGCAAACATAGCATAGGTTGTACCTGCAACACGTTCGTCTTCGAGAGCTAATTTGAATTGAATTTGCAGGTTTGCTGGAGAAAGGTTCTAATTTATTTTTGTAAAATCATTGAAGTATAATAAATTTATTTGTATTTAGATACTCTTTTGCTTTGAATTTTCTTTTGAGATCTCTAAAATTAATATACATACTCCAACGATTTTTTGTATAAACTGTAAAGTTGATTAGATCGTCAGTGCCAATGGCAGCATTCAATAATAATAACGATATTACGGAGTAATCGTTTTGACAATAAATTATTATTTTTTATTCTGGAAAGCATTTACTAAGCTAGTTTGAAACAATTCATGTTATTAGTCTTCTGAACGTTAAATCACTTTCAATTATAACTAATTAGCAGTAACTTCAATGTAAATTAGTGATAAATTGTATTAATACCACATTGTATGTTTAGTTAGTAGACAACGTAACAATGAAAAATTACACTAGCGGTTATTTTACATAAGGTAAATTAACTCCGTTTTACCAAACTGCATCAGCAATGTTATCTATCTCGGTAAATGTGTGCGGTCAACACAAAACGTTGAATAATTATCCGGGCACGTACACATTTGTAAAGAACAACAACCGATACAACAAATCGGTCTACCTTTGTGTATTCAATTACTGTGAGAGCTTCCGCAAACTCGGCGCATTCCAGGCAATATATTAGCTAGCTTATTTAAATATTCTAAATTATTTTAATTTCGCAGTTCTACTCGGCATTTATTCCAATAGTAATTTTCCAAAAGCTTTTATGGCAATTGAATATTTCGTTTCATTGCCATTGTCCTCATTCTCAGGCTTTTGTTAATCGAAATAATTACGCCAATTGATTCTTACAAACAGTCCATTCTGTGAATACTGCAGTCGAATACCATTATTAGAAATACAAATAATCGGAAATGCTCTAAATATATCATTGTGCAGGTGTATACTTAGTGCTATGAGAAAACTATTGAATTTACTCAGGTTAATGTTGGGAGCATACTGACAAAAAATAATTAACTGTGTAGATAGACTCATTTATCGAAAGTATTAATATTTAATCTATTTGCGACTAATGCGTATTTCTAAACTATCATTAATTATAATTATAATCACAGAAATATCAAAAAGCAAATAGCTCAATTATTTTTCGATACTTGGATATTTTCGAATATTTTCAATTTAACTTTAAAAAATAATCGCAAGAAAGTATATAAGTACATATATGGGCATAAAAATATTTTCCTATTGATCTTGGGTACAGTATCTAACAAAAGTTAAATTTTATATAATATAATGTATATAACGAACTCATATAAATCCAGAGATATGTATATACGGAAAGATAAAAATACGTTTTGTACATAAAATTTATATTTTTTGTGTTTAAACTTTTAAAATTTGGCAACTTATTAAACACATTATACTTTATAAGTTCCATTTGGTAAGAAAAACAACGGATGCAATGAAAAACATTTGTCATGCGTTTGGTGAAGTTGCTATTAACAAACGAAAATACCAAGTTCAATTAAATTTTTATTAAAAAGTGTACAAATCACTCTTTGTTTGAAACCCTCAGGCAACATAACAACAACTTGCTACTTCATTATATAGTTGAACCATTTGCAAAAAAAATTTACAAGTTTCCCTTGTTGCATCAAATCCGTCAGCTGTCTTTGGAATAATTTTTGAAGAGGATGGCTATTGTAAATCTCAAGGGCCAGCCTCAATGCTTAGACAAAAATGTGACTCTACATCTTAAAAAAATAATGTTATACGTATTTTGGAATCTTACAGGAATAATTTATTTTGAAATGTTACTATCCAACACTATTGTCACAGACAAAGTTTATTGTTAACTGTTGGAGGGGCTGATAAATTTAGAAATATCTATTTACCATCTGCTTCTGGGTTTCCGGGCTGGAACTGCGTCACTTGTATATCTGCCGACGTTTCCATATATAAACCCGTCCCCCATCGACTTACACCAATTTCAGTGCAGTAGAAGATGTCCCATACAAATGGGTACGAAACATCGGCAGATATACAAGTGACGTGGTTCCATCCCGAAAACCCAGAAGCAGATAGCATAGACCACGACTGCGGAAGTCTATGTACCAGATTCTCTATTTACCCATTGGAAATTCTTCTAATTCTTCTATATTATGATAATGTCTAGTCACGTGCAACATGAATTATTATTACCTATTATTAGACCTGATGTTTTTATATTATATGTTTATATCCCATACATTTTCATATTATATTTCTAATGCTTCAAGCTTTTAAAAGAAGTGATTTTAATAGATGATAATTAAGTTTAAAGTAAAAAATTATGAAATAGATAAAGTATCTGAAGAAATTTTATACAATAAAACAACTATTAAAGATAGCGGAGAAGCGTTCTAATTCAGAGGTTTTATAATGATGTTGGTTATATAGCGCTTAACATCATCATCTTTCGTGAACACAGGGTTTTCGTTTTTATTTAATTCTCAACAAAGATACGCATTCGTTTCTATTTTTGGCCCACTTTCTTACTTCCCTAGTTTTCCTTTCTTATTTCTAATCTCGGCAACCCTGTTGCTCCATGGTTTTCTAGACCGACCTTTTTTTATTCTTTCTTAAGCTTTTTGTTTCCTAAAATCTTTTAATATGTAGGTAAATTTTAATAGAGAGAGTAATTGATTAAATTAATCAAAAAAGGTAAACAAAACCCCTTTCCATAATAACATTCGTATTCTGTATACGCATTTTGACAACTAAGTTGTCATCATCAGCATATAATTAATCACAATGTCGCACCTGGATCCGCAGTAAAACTCACATAAAAACGAATCCGTACAAGACATTCACCGTTCAAAATCAAACGCACATTGTAAATTCATTTCACATAATTTAAAATGCATTCTAATATTCTAATCTTAAAACTAACCACTTATCTTAAAGTATCCCCCCGGTTACACATACAAACCTTTTTTAACTGTGGTATTTGTCTTTTCCAAGAATTTGAACAGACAAGAATATGTTATTGGACCCTTATCGGTGTTTAACACATGGTTTTTGTTTTTCTAAATGTATATATGCTTTCATAGCTATCTAATTCACTATGATTATTTATATTTTTGATTAAATGCAGACAATCAATCTGTATTTACATTATGATTATTTTCTAGAATACGGACATTGTGGAAAGGGGTTTTCTTTGCCTCTTTTAATTTACTCCTGTTGTCCATTGGGATTAGGTAACCTGCTCTTGTGAATGTCTTTCTTGATTTTTAAATATTTTATTTAATTTATTTATTTTTTACTTCGTTTCAAATGTGTCTCTTCTTTTCAACTTGCAAACTCTTCTCAGACACTAGTCAGAATCCAACCTTTCACTACATATACTAATATTGAAAATACTATTAACTTAATTAATTTCTTGTTTCCTTTTTATTACACTTGGTACTTATATTTCTTTTGTTTCTGTTTTCAAAATATTTTCTTTTTTTTCAAGGCTTTGTTACTTTGCTGTTTAAATTATTTCCAAATACTTGCATGTATGAAATTGGTCTGCATTTGGTTCTTTACTTTTAACTTTTATTCCCTACTTAATACTACATATCTTTAGCTTTGTTTTTATTAATAACGAAAGTGTAGTGTAAAATATGTATTAACACAAAATTTTATTTAAATTTTCAGTAGTTCTTGCTATTGCTATATAATCAGCAAATAATCAAAACTTTATTTTAATTGGTTAATACTTTCAATATCCTGCAATACAGTTATTCATAATTTATTAACTTGACATGAATAATAAAGAATATATTACCATGTTTCACTTTTTCGCTCATTCGCGAACGTTTTTAATGTTAGAATTCATGTTCCGATCCTCCTAGTACCTGTACCGTTGCAAAAGCTTTTAATTGTTTCAATTACATTTGTGTCTCCAGCTTTCAGACTCCTTTCTATTACCCTTCTAAAGATCATATGGAAAGCTTGTTTGCTGATTAGTAAAAATATGGATTCTTTATTATCATATATTTTATAATAGATGTATGATAGTTCCTGCTTTTCATTTCACAGCAATAACTTTAATCTTTTGTATAAGATTTCAAATACCCTTTCTTGTGGATTCTAGATATCTGAGCCGTTTTGGACCCATTTCATATTTTCCTGGAGCTTTCGGTTTTAATTTCATTAGTACTTCTTCTATTTTCTTGTATTAGCAGTTAACACCTTTCACTTAAAGTTATCGCCTCCTTATAACTTGGATTGTTCAATAATATTTTCATACATATATCGTTTTTCATTCCTTTGGTATTTACACTAGCTTCTATAGTTTTATTCCTAATATGATTAAGTATCAGGTTGTTACATATGAAATGTCCGATTTTGTAAGGAATAAAACAAAGTCTAAATTTAAAAAAATATAAATATTTATTCTGCAAAAATTTGTTGCCAACGGCCTGGAAGCTGAAAAATTCCCTTTGAAAAGAAATCTAGGTTTTGACGTCTCACATATTGCTCAAATACTGCTATTACAGACTCCCGGTCAGGAAAGTCCCTATTTTTTAAGTGATTGTCTAAACTTCGGAAAAAATAAAAATCAGTTGGCGAAAGGTCAGGTGAATAAGGTGGGTGAGAGAAAATTTCGTAACCAATTTCCGAAAGTTTTTGGATTGTCTGTCGTGCAACATGAGGTCTTGCATTATCATGAAGAAGTATGGGTCCATGTCTATTGACTAGTGAGGGCTGCAAGCGGCTCAATTTTCCATGCATAGTTTCCAGTTCGGCACAATAGGACGCTGCCGTGATGGTTTCACCAGGTTGCAAAAATGAATAGTGAATAATACCCTTACTGGTCTACCATACAGTCACCATAATCTTTTGCGGGTGAAGTGATGCTCGTGCATGCTGTCTTGGTGCTTCACCTCCATCTAACCATTGTCCTGACCGTCTCCGATTATCATAAAGTATCCACTTTTCGTCACACGTTACCACTCGATGAAGAAACGGTTCAACTTTCTGTCGATTAGCCAAAGAGGTAGCCACCTCTAATCGACGGAGCTTATTGGTTTCCGTTAATTGGTGTGGCACCCATCGATTGAGTTTCTTCACTTTGCCAATCGAAGAAAGGTGACGACTAATGGCGGCAATGGACACTTGAAATGTTTCTGCAAGGCTACGCACTGTTGTCGACGGATTACTTTCAACTTCTACATGCAGCTCGTCGTCATTAACGGTGCTACGCGCATATCCGCGAGGCTCATTTTCCAAAACAAAATTTCCTTCGCTGAATTTTAAACCATCGCCGTAATGTGCGTTCATTACACGTGATTTCACCCAACGTCTGATTAATTTCTCGCGTTGCTGCAGCTGCATTTAATCCCTTTTTAAATTGAAAAAGGTAAATTGCTCGAATATCTCTTGCCGACAGGATTTCCATAGGCGAGACAAGGACAGGTGTATTAATCTTTCCAAGAAATGGAACAGGTACACACTTCAAAATGAATACCCTTTTCTACAAATACAATAGCAATTTTCACCAAAAACGTACACGTCTTCACACAGGTGCGATTCAGTTCAGACTGAAGGAAAAAACGGACATTGCATTTGTAACAACCTGATAATTTGTAATATAGTTTCAGTTTTCTTCATAGAGTTCTCTAGTCTTTATGCGTAAAGTATGGCATGTTTTATTTTTAGTCTCTTTTTATATTATCTACAGTACATTTACTTGCTCTTTACATTTATCATAGTATTGTCTATTCCTATGTTCTAGACGAATTTGTCTCAGTTGTTTCTTCTCGTATTTCTCTTATCTTGTCAATTTTGTTTTTCTATTATTTTCATTTTAATTACCGCAATTTTAAAAATCTTTTGCATCTCTTAGTACAGTTATAATACCAAACATACCTAAAGTTGCGAAGAAATTATGAATAATTAATTAGGGGCTTATTTAAAGAACTTTTTTTAATTTTTATTGAAGTATATACACATGCAAATTCAGACAAGCAACAGTCTTGTTCACTTTGTGCGTATGTACATCTAATGTTTATTTCTTTAATAAATAATTATATATGCATGAAAAGTTCATTTTCTATTCAAACAAAGTTGGGAAAAGTCCATTCACACGCTGACATATTTTGAAAATATGCTGTTTCGCCTTCACGTAATAAAAGTGTGGCATTAATTCGTCTTCAAAGTATTAATTAATTTAAAAATAATTTATAGTACGAGAACCTCATTAATATTAATTTAAAATGATTTCGTTTAGTTTCGTATAGTGCGCCTATTTTCCAATAAGACGGTCGTTTATAATGATTAAAAATTAATTTACTTATTACAGTCCATTCAACCAAACATTAATTGTCATAAATATTTGTAATTAATACTTGTAATACTATTATATTAAACCTTTCATTACTCAACATCATATCAAAATCTTATTAGGTTTGTACCAGTTGGTATCAAGTCGGGAATGGTTGGCACGATACAGCGTGTTTGATGATATGGGGGTGCGTGTGGTATTTCCACCCTTAATGTTCGCGTGCTTCCAGGTGGAATTGATGACCCGTCTGCCGTCCAACATTACCGATTTTACTAACTTTCTAAGACAGACAATAGCATATCACGAAACTATTATTTACTTTATTAGAACAGTTCAATAACAGTCAATCAGTAAACATGAGATATTATTTATGTATGCACTTTTCTTTACACAATACAGTGATTGTTAAGTTTACATTTACAAAGTGGGTAATTCAAAGAATACGAGTATTACATATTTATTATAACTTCATATTTATATATTCTAATTAGGTTGTCAAATATCAAAGAGATAGTGTAAACACGAATTTTACGCAATTGAAAATCAGCACGGTATCATTTAATACCCATATATCAACATCATTCTGATTTGTGTAGCTATTAATTGTATAGTAAAATAGAATAAATTTATTTTGTACCAGTTGCTAAGTAAAATTTATTCTATTTTACTTGGTGTCAGTTGATAAATATCGATAGATTTAAGCAATATATAAGTTAAATATTCGGCAAGAATTAGTTGTGTTACATATTTTCTGATCAAATATTTAATTTATATATACCAACAACCACAACCGATGGATCACCAGCAAAATTATAGGAATATGGGAAACACTGCAGATGTTCAAATATAAATGTAATTCTAACAAAAAGAAAATTGTGTTATAGAATATTTAGAAGAATTAAGCAAAATAAACACAACTTTATTTCTTTACTTCCAAATAATGTTCAACAAAATATTTTGTTAAGACTCCTCAAGGTGTTTTGTTATGAATAACGCTCACTAATTATTCTGTTATACCTATCTGATAGTAACTTAATGGAACTAATATTAATAATTGGTTGTAGATCTCAAACCATGTTCAGAAATATAACATTTTCTTTTTTATTAGATAGATTATCTTATTGTAAACGGGAATCTTCTTCGATTAGTCTTAATCCCGATGGAATTGCAAATTATTCTTTCCTCCATCCGTCGACGATGAAAAGTGCGCATAATATCTGCCAAGCACTTCGATTTACATCTGATATTTTCGAACGCATTGCAACCATTTTTATTGCTGGCTGATAGCTCAGTGACAGTCGGAGATCTCCACGTTCCACCACGAGCAGTTTTTGCAGTTTTTTGACTCCAATAGTAGCTTTTTAGCACACATTTTCCCTTTTAAACTTTCCATCGTCAAAAGCTTCTTTACTATTGCTAGTGATTCAGAATTTCAATAACTTTCATTAAACTTTGCTTGTGATTCATACTTTCATAGCCTGTTTAGTATATTAATGTCAACTTCCTTGAAGTTTATTGCAGTGATAATTTTTTTCTGTATAAAATTATGAAGAAAAAAGAAACGTGAAAGCGTCTAGCAAAAGAAAGAGAAGCCGTCGTGAAGATAACTAAAATTTTTTAATTTGAAAGAATCTACAGACAGTAAGACCTACTTTTACCTTTACCTGCCAAACCTGAATGATGAGAAAAACTTAAGGAAGAATAAAAGTGGATGAAGAATATAGAAGAGGGACGAACAACAAATTGGAGAAACCTCTTACAAAACCCAGTATAATCCTCATAGTAAGAGCGCAAATTGCCAGACGCTAGGAATATATAACCAAATGTCTGAAAAGAGATTAATTCTATCGGTACGACTTGAAGACAGAAAATGAAAGAGACACATCCGAAAGAGATTATTGAAAAGTTAAAAATACATTCTTTAGAATTTTCTTACTTGACAATATAATTTCGTTATACTGACATTTTCTAAAAGGTATCCATAAATAGTAAATGTATATATTTAGTATAACACAAAATTACCCAGTGTATGTTTGAATCTTGACAAAAATATCATCACTACAGAAAATTGATTGCTTCTCCCCTTATTTTTAAAATAGGTATGTACATATTACAGAAGCTTTGCAATAAAACCTGGAAGTTTGAGACAAATTTATAGCAATTTTACTAACTTGCCGCTTCCCAAAGTGTTAAAATTATAATTACTTTATATGAAGAAATGTTAAAAAATTGATTTATTTTAAAACTGATTGAGAAGTGTCGCTATTATTTACACCAGTAATCAAGAGAAAAGCTATAAATTATTTTCAAAATTAAATTGAAAGATAAGGTCATAAATGGAGGGATTACCTTCGTTTCTACATTTTAATGAGAAAAATATCAATAACCGATATTTGGACTTCGATTTCAGCATTTTTAGAATTATAAATTGTTAATGTCAGCAATTTAAGAAATTGCTAACCAATGTTTATTATTCATAAATTATTTTCCAAATTCGTGTTATTAAAGAAATATATATATTTCAATAACATTGTGGTAATTTGACGTTGAGCCTAAAATATTTCATAATCGATTGACCTTAATTTTGTAGCTTATGCAACGTTGTACAGAACATTATACATTAATTCCGAGTATTTGCTTCATTTCCCTTTACTGAAGACAAAAGTCACTTTTCTTGTCTTCTTGTTTGATCAAGATAAGTATGTAAATGTATTAATATATTGATTTACAACCAAAAAATATTTCATTTACCTAAAAGTATATAATCGAATCCAATAAAATAATAACTACTGATATATGGCACGTATAGCGCTATCTGTAGAGATACATAAAAAAATGAACAATTTCAATATTTTTTATGTCAACATTGTTAGCTTCTCTGCAAAGTATAATTATAAAATATTATTTAATCTGCGTTAAAACGTGTACTCGTTACTGTGTTTTTTTAGAAGTATGTGTATAAAACCAAAATTCACCCCTATTAATATTGTGTCTGCAATACACAGAATCAAATATATGTACACATATGAACAATATCAATCAACATAATATATTCCACATAAAATGTTTCTATTTTCAATTGACAATAGGTGAAATATAATTACATATGTAGAAATATTTATTTGTATTCATTAATTATCTCTGATTTGATTTTGTTTTATCTATGTATGTACTGATTTTTAAAAATAACTATATTATTTGCGAAAATAGTAATATTTAATACTGGACCTCTAGACCTAATTATAAGTATATCCGAAGGCAAAGAAGACAAGGAAAATACCTTCAATATTAATGTTCACTTCATTTTATTTGTCAGTTTTTTAACTTTAATAGGTGTAGTGTCTCTATTGAAGGAAAATAAATTTATTAGATCTTTTGTCATCCCCTTATTAATATGCTTTGTAGATAAGCGGTTCTAGTTTTTAAATACTACCGTGTTTTTTCAAGACTTACCTCACCTTATCACTCCTGATACTGGTGCACTGCTAGTCAATGACAAACTAGCTTCAGAGGATGAACGCAATCCTGTCGAAACTTATAAACAATTGCCTTTCTAAAAACACATTTTATATACAGCCGAAAAGTCGAGAAACCATCCGAGAAATCTAAACTTCGACGGAATGAAATACTCACAACAATAGACAGCTCTTTTCTTTTTTCCTCAGTAATTCTTTACAAAATTTAATATCAACAAGAGAAGAACTAATCTTAATTTTTTTATACCATATTGTCAAAATATTGTCATTCATCCGATCTACAGATTGTGCGTTACACATTAAAAATTCTTTACTTTGCATATGAGAAATCTAATTACGTTACTAAACTGCTCAAAGTCACATTACAAAAGCAAATAGAGTATTTACGCGCTATTGTAAAGTAAGTTGCAAATAACGCCTACATTTATCAAATTTTTATTTTTAATTCATTTTACTAAGCATTGTGCAAACACGAAACATTGGAGTTTTCGTCTTATTTTCAATGTTATTAAGGAATATTAACGCGTTCTTTGCGCGAATATTTTTCAAATGGGAAAGTATTCTTTGAGAAATTGGTGAAATACATATAAGAGGCTAGCCACAGTTTATGGTCCAATTGCCTAAAAAATAAAAGTAGGATATATTTTCTTATCTTGAAAAGGATAACGATGTAGAAGTTATTGAAAACTTCATCAAGAAATGAACCTAAAATTATCTCTATGCCCGTAATTAAAATAAAAACACTTGCTCGTGACCTAAAAGAAGAAAAACATTGAAGTGGCTACAAATTTATCCCAGCAAACGCTAGAACATCGCTTAGCTAGAACAAAGCTGGAGATGATTGAAAAACCATGATTGACTAAAATCGTGCGCAGTATTAGATTAAGATTTACTAAAACTCATAAAAATTTTACAATTGGAGGTTAGTAGCAAATATTCATGTTTTTTTATTACCTGTATTTCATATGGCATGACAGCTAGCATTTTCTTATCTACTGTTAGATATTCTGTTACAACGAAGCCACATTACCCTGTTTAGAGAATCGAATAGTTTCATTCGAAAACTTCCTTATATGTTGAGATATATGTTGCTCCGTGTCTTTAATAAATATTTGCCGTCGGTTATGGTTTGGGATTACATAAGAAATTATGGAAAGGAACCTCTTTATATAATATTAAAATGAGCTTAGATCATTTCTCATGCCGTATCTAAATGAATTACAACAAACAGCACCTACAGTAATATTTATGCAAGACTGAACAATACACCACACACCCACTGTTATCCCATGGTCAACAAATTCTCCAGACCTAAATTCTATTGAGAGCATCTGGCATCTGCTCAAAATAAAGACATATATCTTGGGTAGTACTGAGAAACTAATATTAATAAAAAATCTTTGAAATACATATGTGGGCATGACTCTAAGATTAATAAATAAGATAAACAAATAAGTACATTCAGTTCTGAACTAATGTCATGCTAAAGCGTATACTGCGAAGGGTGGTACAGCGGAATATTTTTAAATAATGTTATTCTTTAATGTAAATTGTTTCAACGTATATATTAAAAATTAATAAATGTTGTGCTTTTATTTTACTTTTTAAAATTGATACTTTGAATGCACATATTGGATTTACCCAGTAGTTAATACGTTCAACTTATTTACTTTTAATAATATTACCTACATTTGAATTTATTAATTATCTACTATATTTTTTCTCTGAATTTATGATTATTATTAGATAAATTTTAAGGAAAAAAATTTGACTAGATATCTTTCATGGATAAAATTCCATTTCAATGATTTATCGTATATCTACTGTTCTACTTTTTGTGTTCACGCAAATTTCTCAGGAGATGACAAACGCGACAACAAGACATATATATGCACTGACAAGACAGAAATACAAGTAAAATAAGTATTACATATTCACTTTCAACTCCTATTACCGGAAACAAGAAAACCAAAAGTGTCGCATTCGCAGAAGTCTTCGGTAGTCCACCACCATAAATACATTTGAATAATTAGAAGATGAAACATTTCACGCACAATAAATAATCTCCTCGGTATTAATAGCAATAAACGTCTAGAGCCAAATACAATAATCTATTTCTGCACGTTCAAGTCTGTTCATGATGCATTATATTAATTAATGACTCCACTAATTAGGGGCAGGTGTGCGAGATGGAGGCGTTGTTTGCTGAGTTCAGAATCTTCCATTATACCGTCGGCGAAGCGGACTTCATTACAAAAGGGGTTGCGAAACCTCAGTTCAAGCCCTTTGGCTTGTGTAAATATGTTGCTGTTACTCCTAGTGCTGTTGTAATGTTAGGCTTAAATTGAATATTAATTTAATTACGAATGATTGGACACGAAAATTTTAGATTTAAATGTAAATGTAGTATTACATGTATTTACATCATTACATAATGAATACATTTCTTATTATGAATTTAAAATGCGCTGCATTGTAATAATTTATTCAGTTTAGCACTCTAAAGATAAATTTTGTGATGTATATGAAATCATTTCCGTTCCCAATAATATGAATGTTCATTTATCACGAACTATTGTTTTAATTTAATAAGAAAAATCTCCCGTGGTTATGTTACCCCTGTATTGTGTTTTATACATGTAAATTATCGTTTTGGGACAGGAGTGTTGGTAATGTGGGATATTTTATAAATTATTCATTTATACATATCATCAAAGACTCAACGAAACAAAAATACGCGCCTACTAAACCCCTCGCGTACAGTCGATTTTCCAGTCAACACGTAATTTTTTATTTTACCTTCCGAATCGACAATAAATACAATTTACGTACTCTTACAACAGCAATGGAGATAAGAAAACGTTGGTTGAATATTTAATTTTCGAGTTTTTATTTTGCACAGCATTATGGATAATACTCAACGCCATTATTTTAGAATTAAGTTGAAATCTCGGGTGAATTTAACTATCGGAACGTAAAAACAATCGCCCAGGGAAAAGAAAAGAAAATTAATTGTACCGCAGAAAAAAAGGAAAAGAGAAAGGAATGGAATATTACTTCTTGGCCCACGTAAAGCTTCTCTGGGACCTATTAGAAGAAAGTGGATAAAGAACGGGCCACTAATTGCGTTCAGTAACAGTAAAATAATTGGAATGATTCAGAGCTTTTCAGATATATGTATCATTGCGCAATGAAGAAATAAATTTGAAAATAATAACGGATTTTCTTATTTATGTTCCGTTGGTCATAATTGGCAATTTAGAGATCTGTAACGATTTGATAATTTGTGTTGCAAATCTTTTCATTATGTCATTATGATATAATTGACCTGTAATACACATTTATATAAAACCATCTATACTGATAATCATTAATACATTCAGAAGCAATAAAATAGCGTACTTATCTTACTAATTCTGAAGAAATGATTTCAAAAATGAAACAGAAATTAATTGATAATTTAAAAAGCATTATTTTCCATTAGCATTGAAATAGGTTTGAATATTATTGATTTATTTAATTATTCACGTACTGCAACTAAATTTTCATTATCTCATATGCGTACTTGTGTTGCATTATATTAAGCATTTACGGCTTATACTAAAAAGAAAAAGTGAATTTCAAATACAAAATTAGATTTTTGTTTCATGTTTAGATATTGTTCGCTATATATTTTTGCTATATCTTTTGGTACACTTCACCATCTAATCTGAACACCTTCACTCTTACAATATCTTTCATATATTTTTCTCAAAATTAGAACAATACGTAAGAATAACAATAAGCAGGATTACACCAGTGTTCAAGAAGGGGGAGCGTTCTGACGGTAATAACTATAGACCTGTCAGTATCTTATCGAATTTTGCTAAAATATTTGAACTTATTCTCTATGACAAGTTATTTAGCTGCATTAAACCCTTGTTATCCATTAGGCAACATGGATTTATTCTAGGCAGATCTACTGTTACCAACCGATCGAGATCACTCAATTTATCGGGGAACTACTTGATAAACGTCAGCATGTAGACGTCATATATACGGACTTCAGCAAAGCTTTCCATACCATTAATCATGGCATTTTGATTTCTAAGTTGGCATCTTTTGGCTTTGCTCCCAATATTACCAATTTATTTTTTTCCTCTCTGCAAAATTGTTCCGCTTATGTGCATTATAATGGGTATTCGTCTAAACTCTTCGATATTTCCTCTGGAGTCCCACAGGGTTCCCATTTGGGACTCCTTTTGTTTAATATCTACGTTAATGATCTCTTGGAACGTCTTGACTGCAGAGTGTTAGCTTACGCCGACGATCTAA
The DNA here is from genome assembly GCA_031893035.1 of Dermolepida albohirtum. Lineage (NCBI taxonomy): Eukaryota > Metazoa > Arthropoda > Insecta > Coleoptera > Scarabaeidae > Dermolepida > Dermolepida albohirtum. Next base: position 721,389 of record JAVIWB010002317.1, on the reverse strand, counting down.
AAATCTTCAGCTGTATTAATTCACTTGATGACAGTACTAATCTTCAATCAAATCTGTGCATTATTGACGATCGGTGTACCCACAATCAGATAAAGCTCAACATCGACAAATGTGCTGTTCTCTCTTTTAGTAGAAGTGATACTCCGCTTTACTATAACTACAATGTTCAGCAATCCATTATACCTAGAGTACACAACTTCAAGGATCTTGGAGTTTTATTCGACTCGCATCTGAACTTTTGTAAGCATATAAGTAGCATAACTTCATCATCTTCCAGAGGTCTTGGGTTCCTTATTCGTTCTTGCAGGGGTTTTAGTAGCTTGCACACTCCAAAGGTTCTTTTCGGTTCTCTTGTCCGGTCCATTGGAATATGTTTCAGTTGTGTTGTATCCGCTTTACCATTACCAGCGGTTACTCCTGGAGCGCGAAATATTTATCCTACAGGATTGATGGACATTATCTTGCTTTTGGTTCGACGTATGAGGGTCTACTTGGTAGGCACAATTTTGGTTCTCTTGGTATACGCAGGGAGAAAGCTAGTGGCGGTTTTCTTTATAAATTAATAAATAATTTTATTGATTCTTTTGTGCTGTTGTCCCAGCTTGATTTCCCCATGCCCAGTTTTGACGCTAGATCATCCGCAATCTGCTCAATAGCTAGGGCAAGACCCAATGTTCTCTACGAGGCTCCACTGGTACATATGTCCAAAAATGACAACGAGGATCCTTTTCTTTAATTTGCATCTATTATTGTTCGTTCAGTTTTTTTTTCTAAATGACTTGGATTACATTATTATAAGTGTGTATATTTTTTGTTAATTGCGTTCTTATTTTTCTTTGTATTACATTAGCTGCACATATTTTTGTTTTTAATTTTAATCTAATTTTTATTTGCATTATGTCCTGTAAATGGTCTGTGTAACTGTTTGGCATTAAAGATTATATCTTATTATTATTATATAATAACACAAGTTATTGAAGATTCTGTGTGTAATACTTAGTTACTTAGACTCAAAAATACACACTTCTATTGTTTTAACTGATAATTTGGGGAGACTATATGATTCTAATCATGTTCATGTCTAGCTACAACAAATATCAACTAGTGACATAGAATCTGCATAAAAAGTGAGGAAAATCTATTCCTGAAAAAGGTAATAAAATATTCAATCATATAGAGGGATGAGAGTCACTTTTACCTAATAAGCTGCACAGTCTTCAGTAGTTCTGTGTCGCAAGTGAGTGAAGATACATTAAATCAGTATATGTAGGTGCGTCGTCTTAAAAAGATATAGTCTTTTATGTTCATCCCAAAGAACTAAACATATATGTATGTATCTGTCACAGCGAGATACCTGCAATCAGAGGATGGGTAGATCGCTACAAATCGACAGAGATAAGACCATATTGAATTTGTTTAGGACAAAACCACAATACACATTACGTCAGAGTCAACACGATAAAAAATACAAATTAGTGTTAGTTTAATAACTATTAGAAGTTATTTACGTGAGAGTGGAATTGCTTACTGCAGCACATAATGAAACCGTTGTTATCGGATACCCATCGAGAAACACGCCCCATCTGAATAAATAACAACGTTAGTAGAGGCTGGTCTGACGTTGTATTCACAGACATGTTTTTGCGCATGATCATCAACAAAGTGAACTTGCTTTATACAACAATATCGAATAATTCAACGCACAGTAAAGCATCCAGTAAAGGTCCATATGTGGGGTGTTTCAATACGCGTAGTTTTAAATCCTTGTGCGTTTTTACAGAAAATTTAAACGTCCTCGAGATGTAATCAAAAATGTTTCGTGCCTTCTGCGAGAAAATGGTTTGGCGAATACAACCACTAGTGAGTTTTGTAAAAGGACAATGATCCCAAACGTCGGAGCAGGCGCTGTACGAAATGGAAGCTGAAGAATGGTATCACAAGGATGAAATGGCCCTCTCAGAGTCCAGAGGCAAATCCGATAGAAAATATGAGAGCAATTATGGAACAAAAACTTCGTACAAAGCGTTGCTACATATTAAGCCAATTCAAATTTAATTTACCTTGTAGGAAGGCCACTATCCACTTCATATGCCGAAAAATTGGTGTAAAGAACAATCAATCGTTGTAAATTAATCATGGAAAACGATGGAGATTGAACACTGTATTAAAAATACCGCGTATTAGGAAATGTAATATAGATTTAAGCTCTATGTAGGGAGCTTCCAAATATTTGAGTTAGTTAAACGCTTTTTTTTCTTATTATACAGACTGTACTATTACCATATAACCATAAATTGAAGTTAAAAAAGAGATAATTTGGCAAGTATTGCTTTTTGAAACACTTGATTTGTTGAATAATGTTTCCATATTTTTCATCTACTATTACTGCTTACGTTGTTTCGTTTTCTTTTATGAACTAAATGCTAGGTTTACCTTTTCTTAGTATATCTGGAGTTCAGGTTGTCTTGAGACTTAACTTGACAGTGTACTTATTCATATTATTTTGTTGTATTTAAATATTTATTACCATTGTTCAAGGAACTTCGACACTGATTTATTATGCATTATCTAATATTCTAATTTATTTTGCACCAGAATATACTTTATTACTTACTATATTACTTTATTCCTAAAACACGTCATCTGATTAGTCTATTATTATGGGTTTCTTAGATACTCCTTATAGTTTGGTCGTTCTTGAAATCTAGTCAAAGTGTACAATTAATTCTAAAACTTTTTTACTGTCACTGTACTATACAGCGGCAAATCCACTTTCGACAAAAAATATCTAGTATTTTGGTCTTCCCAATTATAAATATTAGGTCTCGATATACATCTTAAAATGCAAATATTCAAGCAATACAATTATTTTTCTTCTATTTCTTTCAATTATCATTTAAGAAATTGGTTCCATTCAAGTTAATAATTCATAACGGCCATAAACAGGTGGGAGGTGAAATCCGGTTTTGTGCGTTTAAATTAAAATTAAATTCCTTACAGCCATCATCAAATTATTATAACAAATTTAGAATCAACTATTTCCTCCAGCCCTATTATATGTACACACATATGTATGAAGCGGTTTATTCTGACAATAATATTTCAGTAACACATCAGACCACTCTTCGATAATGATTGCTATAAAAAGAAGATTCATTAATAGGTATGTGGTCTAATCCATCTAATCTGTGAATCACAATCCAAAGTTTGAAAAGAAAACGGGAGACTGTAAACAAAAAATTGTTGGAGTAATCAATATAATTGTTGAAGTTGAAGTAGTGTACATCTTGGTTCTTAGCGGTGTAGATCGCGTACGGAGTTTGTTTTTCGTACAGGTGTTTTTCGCCGTGTTTTACCAAGTGCGACACTTTGCAATTGTCTGCTGATGATGACAACTTAGTTGTCGAAATGCGTATACAGAATACAAAAGTTAATGTGGAAAGGGGTTATATATCAACCTTAGTGATTAAATCAATATAATGTTATATGTACTAGAAAATTGCAATATTGTATTCCTTTATAGTTCACTTTAACTGAACAGTCTTAATATATATTTAATACTTAATGTGCAATTTAAAAATGTTTATGATAAGATATGTTAGCTATATTTAATAATTCGAATTCTCTTCATCCAGAATAGAAAGCCTCTCCATTGTTCTGGAAATACTCGAATTTTTAAATAGTAAAATAATAAACATTATAAAAAACATGCAAACATATGAAAAATGAATTTATATAAATCTATGATTATAAGAAGGAAATAGAAACATTGCTCTGTTAATTATAAGTTTGAAAATATTTGAGTGGTTTCTAAAAAAATTAAAAAAAATACTTAATTTAAAGTAATGTCATAAGTCAAGGATAATATAATACAACTAGTTGAGTTTATATTGAATCTATCAAACAAAAGTGTAATAAAGTAGATATACTGCTTAAATGCCAAATCTATTTTCTTATAGAATTTTTCTTATAAAAAAATATGATCAGAGTAAAAAAATGCATGCCTCTTAAAATACAGCATATTTAAATAAAATAATTTTAGTGACTTTATTATCTTTATCAAAGTATATTCGATTATAAAATTCATTTTTGAAATCTCGTTGTCGTTTTAATCGACCACCGTGGCAATTGTAATGCCCCTGTTTTAGTATAGACCGAACGGTTGTAAATATTCATTAGAACGTGGGTAAATGAGCACATGTCACACAGACCTTAGTCTATGTTATCATTAGTCTTTTGGTTCGCACAACACTGATGGTGGCTTTGGATGGTGTGTAGCAATCAGTGCGTTGATGTATGGACATTTCAATCGAACGAATGGTTAGCAAGCGAAAGAAAGTAAAGAGAGGGATAACATCGTCAAAACGGGCGGCAAGCGACATTGTTATATTCTCGTCTGCTGATGGTAATGTTATTAATGATTTCAGCGATTCGGAAAAAATCTGCCAATGTTTCTAAAGGTCTCATTTATCATTGAAATGAAAACGATTTAATGTTCGTAGTTGAACTAACAATCGAAGATATTCAAGCATTTTGAACATAATGAATGGGATGTCGTACATCAATGTAATAGAGCGGACGTATTTTTAAATAAAACGTTTGCATTTTTTTTCCACTTCGAAAAAAATTCGATAATGGCTTCCGATGATATCGGTTTTATTCCTCAAATATTGCTATTGATTTGACAAAATTCATTTAGAAAGACAAATATTACCACTTAATTCTATTAAATTGCTCTCAATATATATTTCTTCATTCTTTCAAGTGCAAAAAAATGATTCTTTTTGAATGAAATGTAAAAATAGCGAACGATCAAATTTGATGGTTGTACTGTATTTAAAATACAAATATCGATAAATTTGTTAATTTAAAAGGAAAACATGTTGTAAGACATGCTTCTAGATAAATATTTAAAGCCATTTTTTAGTGGATCATCCTAGAAAAAATATTAAATTATAACTATTATATATATTGGACAACAAAAGAGAAACGTTTTGCTTTACCAGAGCATAAACATAACCAATTATGGTGAATTGAATGTATTCGCTCAAACTTGCCTATCCCCTAGCACAGAAATGCAAGATACAACCGATATGATTTCCTAGAAAAAAACTGAAATGTAAGTAGAAATAATGCATGAATAATTATGCGATTGAGGTGAAATTTAAAAATTCTAATATTGACAGCTTTTTATTACATCGTACATAAGTTTAATGCAGAAATTTTTGAAAAAAATTTCTGCTGCCCACTTAAGGCGCGAATCACGATCTTATGTTAACTGGGCATGTGTCTTCATCTTTAGATCACGGAGAACGGTGAACTGAAGTCTCTAAGGATTTTTAGAAATAATGCATTTAGCTGCAGATATGAATTGAATGAATATTTTAAAAACTATGAACTATTTGCTTTTATTATACACACATTTGAAATCAAGAATGTCATAATGCATTACATTTAGTTAACAGAATCTTCTGATAGTAAAGCGCGTTTGCTCAGTGTAGTCACTAATTTATCATTTAATTACCATTACCTGACATCGGGCCATCAGATAAGTATTTGTATGTCAAAAACGCTGTCTATATATGCATTGTCAGTTCGTTTTATATCGGTTAAAAACTATCTATAGACAGTTACTACCATATAAAAGTTAACGATGTACACGGAAATATATCTTCCGAGATCATGTAACATATCAAAACAATGGCAGTCGAAGCATGTCTATGATTCATAATGTAATAGTACGAAAACACCTTATTTTCCGAAGATTTGTATTCGAGTAGAAACAGTAGTGCGTCTAATATACGAACAACTTTTACTCTGAAGTTCTTTGTTTGCTTTATATATACGATGTCAAAAAAAAGCGGCTAAGATTACAATTTTTCAGTTTCACAAGTGCATAATTATTAATGCACTGTTTCTACTTATATTTAAGTTGTTTCTAAGAAATCATATGGGTATGATTTCTTAGTATATTCATTAATAATTAAATCGAATTTCGAATTAATTTATAAGATACCTATTCTGATAACACGATTTTATGAATAATGGTACCTACAAATATATGTTTTTATGTAAATATTATAACCTAATTGTTTAGATCTAAATTTTTAACTTGAAATTCGTTTACTGTATTTTATTAATGTAGCATTCGATCTATTGATACGATTGACATATATAATAATAAGTTCAAATCGTCTTCATCAACCACTCTAAACTGGCGTTGACTTAAAAAAAATCAAAAGGTATGTCGCCGAAATTTTTAAGTAAAAAATATTATATCTCGGAATTAAAATTACGTTAACGAATTTAAATATTCTCTAGAAATCAGTAGGCATAATGCAATGTGAGAATTCGCTCCTCATATTCTCTAATTCTTTGCTATTTTACGGGATGAAGTAAATATTTACATTTTTTGATATAGCCCTAACGGCGAGAGAGAGAGAGAGAGCTGTTGTTTAAACCTTTTTGTTATTAGGTCGTTAATATAAATCAACTCGTGCGCTGTTTGAATTACCCCCACAATGTTCACCATTGTGCATTTTTTTAAAGAAACATATAACAGTCCTTTTTCTAATTTGATATCGTTATAGCTCGACCTAAAAAGATAGAGCAAAAATTGCGATTTAGATCGTCAACCATTCTGTGGTAGTAATTGTATATATACAACTTTTTGAGAAAAAGATGTAGGCGTGCTAGGTTAATATTGAATTATGATTTTTCAAAGGAGCAAACGCAACTAAAAATATATCGTTTGAATAATAAAGTACATATACACATATGTACGATATATTATATTTGGCCTAATATGTTTATAGATACTGTTATACGCATGCCTGAACGTGTAGTGACTTGCTTACTACGTACGTCTAATTACTCAGTGTACTTTCTGTTATAAACACAGACTGTGTGCCATACATTTCTTAGTACTAAACAACGGAATGGTCAAATAAATAAAGTCATGTAGCATTCATAACATTACGCATGTAGCATTATATAAATGCAATTATAATGTGTCTACAATTGTTAAATTACTAAATTAATGACATTGACATTTGTTCAAAGATTCATTAAAAATTTTATAAGGATTAGGGATATTAAGGAAAAGATCAGACTTCTCTAAATCAGTACGTATTCCAGAAGCTATTAAAGCTAAAGTACAAAAATTTCAAGAAATCCTGTATTAAAAAAGGCTCTAACGTGAAAATGTCGAGGTTTACTATGTTTAAATTGTTCCAAAGTTACTTGATTTTAATAGCATACCGATGTTATGCCAATTTCTGGCTGAAAAATTAAATGCAGTATGGTACATAAGAGAAAGAATATTACTTTGTACACCAATGAAAAACGTCGGTACATAATCTTTACAAACGAAAAGATTTTTACAAATCCTAAGAAATTTAACGAATAAATTTATCATTATTCGGCTCTTTTGTATCTCTCTGGAATCAGAGTACGTGCATATTGTTTATTCTCTATATTTTATTAAATTTGGTGCTATTTTATTGCGATTTAATTAGTGTATTATATACCATCTTGTAGTGTTTTTCACAATCTATCTAGTGACAGTGGTTGTGATGGCATACTGCTGCTCTGCTGACTACTGTTAGCGTGGTAAGTGGTCTGTTTTCTGTGTGCAAATGCTTTTTTTTTCTTTTGTGTGTTCGCAATTTTTGCCGGATCTTTTTCTCAGTTCACATATTTTTGCCATATACAAGTTCATCCGCAATATTTGAACTATTATTTTTAATTATTGTTGAAGCTTTCCTCTGTCTCTGCTGCTGATCCTTGCCGTTGCCTACTAACCTTTGTGTTGTCTTTAGTGAAGTCCCTGCGATAGGCAGCGCTAGGGTGAAATTTGTGTCCCTGTCTAATCCTATAATTCATACAGCTTAATAATGAATCCGATAAAGTGTTCTTGTTGCGGTGCCACTGTAGAAGCTCACAGGTCAGTTAATTGCGTTATTTGTAAAAAATCTTTCAAAATTGATTGTGTTGATTTATCAAATGCTGAAGCTCGTAAGATACGCTCCAATTCTGGTCTTGCGTGGAGTTGCAAACTGTGTTTGCAGCTTGGTAGTGATTTAAACAGTTTAAGGGCTTCCATTGTCGCGTTACGGGAGGAAATTAAAGTGCTTAAAGATTTTGTTCAACAAGCCCCTCCTCCTTCTACTGCTATATCTGCAATTGACATGGAAAAGATTGTGCAGGAGGTATCTGAGCGTGAGCGGCGCAAGGTTAATATAATTATTTATGGTTGTAAGGAGACTACTTGTGCAAGTGATGGGGAACAGACTGATATAGATGGTATTGCGGTAAAAGACATCCTCTCTAGTGTTGGGTTAAATGAAGGCAGTATAAAACTCAATAGATTAGGTAAATTTGACGCCAGCAATACTGAACGTTGTCGTCCGATAAAAGTTCAGCTGTCCTCGGAGTCTGCTGTTCGTACCGTCCTGAATAATACTAGAAAATTAAAGGCTGTTAATCAGTGGAATAATATTACTATCTCTCGTGATCGAACTGAAATGCAAAGGGAGGTGTATAGGGGAGTTCGTGGGGAGCTAGAGGAGCGTATAGCAAATGGTGAAACTAATTTAAAAATAAAATATAAAAATGGTATACTTCAAGTTGTCAAACCTTGAAACTAAATGTGCCCAACAGCTTTTCTGACATAAAAATATACTATCAGAATGTACGTGGTTTGCGCTCTAAAACCCAAACGTTTTATACCAACATATGTGAACTGTTTTATGACATAGTTTTGATATCTGAAATTTGGTCAAATGCGAGTTTTAATAGTGCTGAACTGTTTCCTTCATATTATAATATTGTGCGGTCTGACAGACGTTTTTCTCTGTTGGGTCGATCCACTGGTGGTGGTGTACTAGTTGCTTTGTCAGATAGAATAATATATGAAATATTAGATAACACTTTCCTTGACATACTTGCGCCTCCAATTGACCTACTTGTTTGTAAATGCCAACTGAACACTTTTACTTTCTGTATTGCTGTAGTATATATAAACTTGTCTTATTTGTTGGTGATTTTAATTTACAATTTTTTATATCTGATCGAACATCTTCCTGCTCTAGAGCTTCTACGCTGCGAAGTTTTTGCAGTGCCTTGAATTTCAAGCAGTGTAACACTATTGCTAATTTGGATGGTCGTTTTCTGGATTTGATTTTCTCTAATCTGGATAGTATGATAACGGTCACTCGTGACGATATGGCACTTGTTCAGGAAGATCTCTATCATCCGGCTCTACTTATTGATGTTGAGTCTTCATCTATTACAAAACCCGCTCAGTTTCCCTCCTCGAGTGATACTCGTTATAACTTTCGCCGAGCAAATCTTCAGACGCTGTACAGCGATTTGGCGAATGTTGACTGGTCTTTCCTTGATTGCTATACACATGTTGATCTTGCTGTTACCTCATTTTACAAGATGATCTATAATATTTTTGATAGATCTGTACCAAGATACTCTCCGTCTGTAGCACTTTCATATCCACCTTGGTTTAATAATGTAATTAAGAACAACCTGAAAATGAAAGATTATTACCATCGCAAATGGAAATCTACAAGGAATTCTTTATATTATAGTGAATTTAAGAGATTGAGAAAGGCAACTAAGGCATTGATTTCGAGCACTTATAGGACTTATATGACTAAAATTGAAAGCACTCTTTGGACAAATCCTAGCGAGCTGTGGTCCTTTATTCGACTAAGACAGGGTGCAACGCGGATACCTGGAGAAGTTTTGTGTAACAAACAACATTTCGACGATCCCAAGGATATTGTAAATGCCTTTGCGGCCATTTTTGCTAATACCTATGATACTACAAAACAAGGTTTTACTTATCAGAAGGTAGGCTTTGATCTTCCATCGTTTAATGTGCATCCAATATCTGACACTATCTTGATTAATATGATGTCTAGCTTAACCACTAAGTTCACGTCTGGTGATGACTCAGTCCCAAGCTTTCTTGTTAGGGATGCAAGACATGTTCTCGCTGCTCCATTAAAAAAAATAATTAACTTATCTATTTCTACTTCAACCTTTCCCGAATTATGGAAACGTGCGAGAATTACACCCGTACTCAAGAGAGGAGACAAACGCCAAACGTCAAACTATCGCCCAATTTCAATTCTTTCAAATTTTGCAAAGGTATTTGAGCAGTATCTTTACAACTGCATTTTTAGTAATGTTAAGTCATATATCTCTCCAAGGCAGCATGGCTTCTTCCCTGGACGCTCTACTGTGACGAATCTTGTGAGTTTCACTCAATATGTCAGTGAGATCCTGGACAATCAGGGACAAGTAGATGTAATTTATACAGACCTCTCTCGTGCATTTGATACCATACACCACGACATTCTTCTGGGTAAACTTCGTGGTTTCGGTCTTGCGCCTTCCCTACTTGCTCTCGTAAAGTCATACCTGAATAGCAGAACTAATTATGTGTTTTATAATGGTTTCAAATCTTATGAATTTATCTCGATATCAGGTGTACCTCAAGGATCGAATTTAGGACCACTGCTGTTTTCCATATATATTAATGATCTACTCGTGGGTTTGCGTTGCCCTGCATTGGGATATGCTGATGATGTAAAATTGTTCTTTGAGATATCTAGTATTGACGATGTTGTTTATTTGCAAAAAAGTATCGATTTCCTTGTTCGATGGTTGAAGGATAACAAGCTAGTGTTGAATGTTAATAAGTGCTGCTTTGTATCTTTCACTCGTAAAATTGCGCCTTTCGCTTCTTCGTATCTCATTGATGGTCATATGCTCGTAGGTTGTAACAAAATTAAAGATCTTGGAATCACATTTGATGGCTGTTTGAGCTTCAACCCACATATCGAGAATATTTGCCTGTCTGCTTCTGCTGTGCTGGGTTTTATTATGAGAGCGTCCAAACATTTTAATTGTACAATGTTAATCAAGACTTTGTACTTCGCTTTAGTGGTGCCTAAGCTGGAGTATGCATCGGTGGTCTGGTATCCATACTACAACATCCAGAAGTATTTAGTGGAACGTATACAGGGGCGCTTTTTGCGATTCCTAAGTTTCAAATCTAGTGGTATGTATCCGGATTGGGGTATGGAATATTCAGCACTGTTGCAGCAACATGATGTGCTAACTTTGTCGCATCGTAGATCTGTCCATAGTGCGCGATTTCTCTTCAAACTAATCAATAATGAGATTTATTGTTCCGATCTACTAGCCGGTGTGAGTTTTTGTGTTCCTCGTGCGTCGTCCCGCTGTGTGCCTACCTTCACTTATGGTACCCCAAGAACCAATCTACGGTGGAGGACTCCATTAGTTCATATGTCTAGGAACGCCGACGTTATTTACAGTGACATTTTCAATGGAACTGTTATGTAACTTATATGTATAAGTATATCTATGTACCTTTTTCTTTTTTTTTTATTATTCTTATTTTGTATGATAGTTATGTACGTAATCTATTTTGTCCTGTAAGTGGGTTCTACCTGGTGGGCAATAAACGTTATTATTATTATTATTATTCAGTATGGCCAGAATGTGCCATGGTAGTGGTCTGTGAAAAGCGACAAACTAACTCAAGAGTTCATCAAAATCGTGTCTTGAAAGAAGTAATTAAACCTCTTAACAATGATATATTCAACGGTAGTGACTGTATATATCAAGAAGATTCAGCATGCGCACGCACAGCTAAGATAACGCAGTACTGATTACATAACAATGTGCTTGAATTTATAAGACAAAGATTGGCCATCAGGTAGTCCAGACTTAAACCCTTTAAATTATAAACGCTACTAGAGATGCTATTTTTGCCAATTTAAAACGTGCCCTACACCGTGCTCTAACTAATTTCGACATGAACGATGATATAGGGCCGAAGTTATATGCCCCTGCCATATATGGGCATTCGGAGTAAGTTATATTTCTCTTAATACAATGATATATGTATATTCTCTTACATAAATAATACAGTTTTCAAAATAACTTCTTATAGTTTTTATGAAGTATTATTTACGCTACGGCATTTATGAACTTACTATTGTATTCTATTATGAAAAACAGAAATTAAGGTGTTGAGTTAGTTAACGTATGTATATTTGTGTACTGATAAACCCAATTGCAACTAGTTTATTGATATTGCGATTAATGCTGGATATTTTATTACTAGATTTAGTTTGTGATATATATAATTAATAAATACTTAAATACTTCAAGCGCAAAGTAAAAAACATCTAAAGCAATAATAAGAAATATACTCTCTTAGCAGAGGAAGGCCTAAATCCTAATATATTATGTCTTTTATCAGAAAAACTATTTTTTTAGAAACATTATTTATTAACAGAACACTGAAAGGCAGCAACATTGAGTAATAGTGTACTTTCCTAACGTTTTAATGGTATCCCGACAGCATGCATAGTTCCTATACGAATAAATTTCTCGTACCCACACGCAGGCAAGCAAGTTCATTTCTATTATTCAGCGTAAAAATTTATATTGGATTTACATCACACAACGAGGTGGTTCATTTACCATTACATACATTCAAAGAACGATAACCGAAGATCATGGTGTGTAGTGTGGCGCATACAGAGGCGTTATTGTTAGCTATATATGGTATCTATCATGAAACTCAGAATAAAGAAGTATCTATGCATGTGTGTTGTAAACGTACAGTTTTCAAAAATGAAAGTATTCTACCTACCTTGTAAAGTATTTACAAATTTACGGTCAAATATAGTGTTTTGAAAATGTTTGTTTATTCGATTAATTCGCTTTCTTTTTCATATACAAATTATTTTATAGAGTAGCTGGTAGCAAAGTATATATACTGTTTCAGTTTATAAATATAAAGAACGTAAAATATTATGTTATCTATCTTATATACAAAAATTAGCTATAAATTAATAAGAACTTTCGTAAAACTTCTTTCCAAGGAAAGATTTTGCTATTTTAATTATCTATTTTGAAAACTTTTATTATATTTATTTATCATTCCCTTTTATATGTGTATTGTAACACGTTCATATATTTAATTATGTAAATTAATGTGTGCATACTGACCGGGAACAATTTTGTTTGTCGAGTATGCATTGTATTTCAGAATACCAAGACTGGCTTAAATGACTGTCTCCTGCCGAATAATACGGGGCAATCACCCAATAAGTGCACGGGTGTCGATTACGAACATTTCGACATTAATAAAGATATGTAGATTTAGGTGCACCTATATATCCCCAATAATGTGATATCCATAATCGACAGCCCTAAGCGAGTAAGTTATATATTGCAATACTTACTACTTGAGCGATATTTAGACGGCTACAATCTCCTGATATATTTATACATGTATCTTCATATACGGTAGTTATTATTAATTAAGTATATTAAAGACATTTTAGACTTTTATTTTAACAGGGCTTTCGAAAGAGGATAATCCATAACATATTTTTACATTCTTCTGTTTCTATGAATTCATTAGGGAACGTTGAACATTGGGAAAGGTAATTTAGTAGTGCCGCTATAAAAATCTATTAAAAATTAATAAACAATAATTCAAGGTATTATAAAAGGGTCACGTTACTGTGAAAACGTCCATATGAAGTTTCACTTTTCCTGTGTACAGGCAGTAAAAACAGTCAAGATTTTTAGTGCAATTATTGCAGAAGGATACGGATTTTTTTATAGTGGATGACATCATCAGGAAATAATATTATGTGACTTTTGTTGCCATGTTTGAACGGAAATGGATAAAGGTTCATGTCATACTGTGAAATCGGTCAAAAATTTTTTTCATAATGTTTTGCCTTAGTAAATTAATTCACCCAACCTAAAGGAAGGGTGGCAAGGATATTATGTTATAAATGTACATTAAAGGCAAAAGGTGGTAACATTAAGTATCAGCAGGTAAATGTTTACTTTGTACATTATTCTAAATTATTACGAGTTTGAAGTAATGTCCTATTTGGAGGTAAACATCAGTGATATCAGTATATAGAACGGTATAAAAGTATGACCACAAAGTTTCCTACCCCGTAATTTTTAATATAAGAAGTAGAATGAAAATAATATATTTAAAATGAAGTATTATTACTCTAAAACTTGAGTTAAATTTAAACTTATAACTGCATAGCAGTATACAAATATAGACTATATTCAACTCTACCAGTTTCCCTTACTACATCTTGAGCGCCATTATCATTAATATCTCTCATGCTCATTTATCATTACTGCTGCTTGTAGTTAGAGACCTTATTTACATTTTATGAAATCTAGAAATTTGCTGCCCTTTTAAAGAATATCTTACATAAATATTTCTTATCTTGCGCTATATTACTGGATAATGCATTGCCGAAATCGACGACACAAAGGAATGCTTTTGTAATTTATTGATTAATTTTTATCTATTTGTTCTTAACTTAACTAGATATTAGTTTGAGAATTACATACATGTATTGTTAGTTTCAGTTATTCCGACGTGTCGCTTAAATCATACATATTTGAAGTGCGATATGTATAAGGTATAACATGTTTCATCCAGATAAGCAGCGGTAGAATAAATTGCCCACATTATCTACATGGAATCAAATCCTCAACATTACTACTGTAATATTAAGAAATTTATGTACGTTCAAGTTTTCGTCGAAACTTTATCAATTTCCCATAAATAACATTCAGAGGTTATAAATTCTAGCTTTGCACGCAATGTAAAACTACAACTGAACATTTGTTTGATTCATGAAATCCAAAACTTGTTGGCAAATAATATCATTGAGATCGTTATTTTCTTGTTAAAACATGATATTATTGGCAGTTACGCGAAATTAGAGTGTTTTATCTAGAAAAAGATTTTAATAAATAAACATTTGTCGATTTGAACTTGCATAAGGGTTAAAATACTTATGAAACACTATAAAGTGTTATTAGCACATATTATAAGATAAACTTATATAATTGGCAATTAAAGCATACAAAATTATACGTTACAAAATTTAAGAACACACTGTATATAATTGAAATTTCGAAGAGGCCTTAATTTTATATATGTTAAAGAAAATATCAAGTAGGGTTACATTGAATTCTAAAGACTTATGATAATACAATATATCAAAGAATACATAGACACATATATAAATATTGGCAAATCATATTTCTTTGTGTCGACATGAAAAAAAAACCTTATAACATAATAATATTTGTAGTAATTGTACGTATAATAGACAATAATTTTTGTTAAATTATCCATTGTAGACAGTGAACCTAAAATAGAATAAGTTTCAATTAGTATAAGTTAAGTTTAAAATGAATAGAAGGAGGGATCGGAAGGAAATGGCAAGAAAGATATCAGCGAATGAAAGAAATTTTTAAATAATCATAGTTAGAATAAGTAAAAACCTATTGATTTAATAGAAAGGAATTTACACTATCGTTCATAAGTATTTGGTCACCCGCATTTAACCCGCAAATTGTAACAAAAATCAAAATTGAAATACTAATATGTTTTTATTATTTACGTACATATATGTAAAATATATATTTCTACATCTAAAATAAATTGTATAATATATTTATCTAAATTTTAGACTCGTCTATATACCCTATATATTTTTAATCACTGCAGTACAAAATCGAGGTATTCTTTCGATTAATTTTCATAATGTCTCAGGTTTTATTTTACTCCATGCCTCTTGCAGGTTCTTCCAGATATTAATAGGAGATGTGGGGGCCGATTTTCTCACCCCTAGGTCAAGTTCTTCCCACAGCAACACGATTAGATTTAAATCGGGACTCTGGGGGGCCACGCCATAACTTTTATGGTTCCCTCGTTCTCCAATTTCTGCAAATATTCCCGGCACAGTTTGGAAGTATGTTTCGGGTGGGTCATTATCTTGTTGGAAGATAAAATTCTGACCCGACGAATCCGATTTTTACGAGATTGCCCATATTCGATCCAGAAAAGCAACCCCATATCATGACTAAACCTCCACTGTGCTTAACAATAGGGACTATGCATATTTCCCGGGCACGCTCACCCACAGACCTGCTCACGAAACCACGCCTTCGTGAACCAAAAATTTCGAATATGGATTCATCGGTCCACAATACTTTATTCCAGTTTTTAATGGTCCAATTTTGGTGATCGCGTGCCCACTTTAAATGTTTTTGCTTGTTCTGCTTGCGTCGAAGCGACTTCCGCATTGCAATTCGACCATGGATACCGGCTCCTTTTATTCGCCGTTTAACTGTGGAAAACTTATGGATTTTCGACGAACAGCATTCATTTCTGCTGTGATTTCTGGGACTGTTTTTCATCTATTTCTCTTGCTTGTTACCACCATTGCAAGATCTTCTGCTGAGGTTGTTATCCTTGGCTAGCCTTTTCGAGCTCTGCTCACACTTCCACACTCGCGGTGTTTTTTGATGATATAACCAACGGTGTACTGATCTAATTTAAGTTCCTGGCAATTTCGCGGTTGCTTTTGCCAGTTTTATGGTATGCGATTATAAACAATCGTGTTTCTACACTCAATTCTTTCCATTTAGGCATTTCTAACTGATTATACTTTTTCGAAATACACGATGTTATAACTATGAGCACCTCACAAAAAGTAACTGCAATTTTTCCAAAGTACCCAAGTATAAATACTTAATAGTTTTCAGTATCACCCTACCTTAAAATAAAATCATAACAATCGAAAACTTCTAAGAATTGAGAGATCAAGACAAAAATTTCTAATCCGTATCTTTCTTATTTCTTTCTTGTAATAACCGTAAATGATCTTGATAATTTTAATCGCTTTTGTCAACATTTAATTTGAATAGGACGAAATTAAAATTTTCACTCCTCTTTTCCTTTCCGTCCTTTCTTGTATAATTAGCCTATAATTCTTATCAAAATTAAATTTCTAGACCATGGCATCACTTGTCTTCACCAGAAAAGAAGTTTGCCTCAAACTTTTCAATCAAATTGTAATACTTCTAATAATCAATGAACTAAATCCGTTCTAAAAGTATAGTACTTATACCAAAACATATTAATATAGATTTGCATTAGGATATCAAGTTGCCAGACAAGTCAGGTCTTTACGTAAGTGTATGTAAAGAAATATTAAGATAGCCGGGTCGGTCTTTTGTTAGTTAGTAATAAATAGTAAGAAAACATGATATGAGAATTTATGCAAGTGTCAGTATATTAGAAAACGAAACGATAAACGTATTGGCATAGTATAAATTTTAAATAAATAATACATATTAATATAATATTAATAGGGGACGTATCACAAAAAGGTTACCACTTTTAAGATTTGATTTTTATATATTTATGATATTTTCGCTTAGCTTCCTGCCAACATTACAAAAACTGTACTTGCTACTGTAGCTTCGCCTTCAATTAAGTTTGGAATGTAATTAGTGGAAATTCAAGAATCAAATTTATTTACTGAATTCCCTGACATATATTGTCAACTAGATCTAATATGCACATTGATTAATTTATTTGGTAAGTCGACTGACCAAGCCAAACCTACAACTCACATTATTCCCTACGTAAACTCAGGTTTTATGAATAAAGTGAACGCAATGTAATATAAACTAAAATAAATATGATGACGTTATTAGTGACTCTTTCAATTAATTAAGGAAATTGAATAAGATGTAATAGATCAATTGGCTTAATTACCGCATCCAGTTGTGTTAGATTAATAAAAACGATCGATCAGTATCTTTCTTATGGCCTATTAAATTTAAATTTTATCTTTAGAATGTAAAATTTCTATCTTCAAATCTTAAGAATTTATTTGTAGCTCTAAATCTTTAAAATTAAAACTATCTTTAACATTCATATATTTCAGAAATTTATATATAATTCTAAATCCAACTATAACCTTCAATTATTTCTAGTATTTGAAATATTGAGCACGAATGTAAATAATTAAAATTACTATGTAAGTAGTTTAAACGAACCAAGTATTTTTGTGTTTCTGACAATCCATTTTGTTGAAATTATTGTATTAATAGCTATTAATTATTAAACAATTTAATTACAAAAGTTCTCATAACTTGCAATTAAATGACAAATAACTACGGTAATATAAAAAATTCACTAAAATTAAAAATTTTTATAACGAAAGAACTACATTTCTCCATAAAGCAAGAACAAAATTCTCGGTATTTCGCTCTACATGCAGTATAATAAACACTATCATGCATGTGTGTACACAATTTGATAGCTTATACATTTCCGTTAAAATTTAAAAAAAGTTCATCACGAACACGTAACTGTCGTTAACACCCTAATAAATCATTTTGATTTATACATCGCCTCCAGTCACTTTTTGAAGGAATCAATTCATGAAAGTCGATGGTGCAACAATTAAGCGGAACAGCTCTTACAATACTTGTTTCGTATATTTGCCCTCATAATCTCCGACATATATTATTAACATGCACAAATTTGAGGATCAAATAAGCAAACAATTTGTTTAAGAGTGGTAGGAAACGTACAGGAAGATATACAAGTGTGTTCGAATGTTGGAGAAAGTAGTAAGTGTTTATGTATGCGTTGCACACAGAATCGAAGTGTTTGCTAGGGATTTATTCAAATCCCTCAATTATTTATTATATCTAGACACATGTAGGTAATGCTAATCCATAACGACGTTTTTTAAAATAAATTATTACACAGTGATCATTCTTTAGGTATTTAGCGTATAAATTATAAGACTGTTCTGCTTGTCTGCGTGTGGAAAAAGTCTTAAGCGTGTGTGTATACTTATGAAATATATGTCGTAAATTACCAAATGTTTTAGAATGTAATATAATGCGACAGAAGCTCTTTGAATTCCTGCTTGTTATCTGTGACGCCAGATATCAGAGCCGGTTTCAGTGAAATTAATTGCAACGAAGAAATTTTGAATATCTTCATTATCATAATGTCTTTATTTAATACAAAAAAATGTGTTCTTTTACATTAATTATATGCTTTTTGTATTTAAGATTTTGGTTACTTATGTGTAGAATTTCTGATATTAAATAAATAAAAACTATGAGTGTTTCGAAGAAGTTCAAGTGGTTTAGCAGATAATAAATGTAAAACAAACAATTACCTTTTAAGCACCCCTTTCAATATAGAGATGGATAAAATAAATAGATCGGTTAAATACTTACAGCATCAGGTTTATTTCCACAGTTTCTTCATATAATCATGTCCGCCGTTCTGATGCACTCTGTGAAAAGGATGCACACTGTACAGATCGTGTGCGGGATTTGATTCGTACATGTATTTAACCGTAGTTTTCCAGGTGTAACACTGTTTAATTGTTTGCTGATTATGACGTAGTTGTTGAAACACATATACAGAATACGAAAATTAATGCGGAAAGGAGCAATAGCGTGTATTTACAGATATTTAAGTGCTCGTGGAAAGTGTTTAGTCACATGCCACTGAGCATTTATTATTATTTATCTTCTATCTTTAAACTTTTTTTACCACCTGATACTATTTTAGAAACATTTTCACGAGAAAGTCGAATGCATTCACTTTTCGATGATCATTCAGCGGATGTGATATCTATATAATGTTAATTTATTTAAATTTCTTAAAGTAAAACTCCATTAATTGAACAGCTCTATCCCCAAAGTCTCTTTTGTTTCAACATACGTACATGTGGTAGTCATTATTTATCATACGTTCTGCCAAGATGTGTTCAGTAGTGTAGTTTCAGCTTACCTTAACGATCATCGTCCTACGAAATCTACGTATCCTGCCATGTTCTTTATACCACATTTATTTGAAATGGAGCTTCGCTCCTAAAAGCAAACTACGAGCGATCAGAGCATAAAATTGTAGTAATTCGTTCACACAATAGTACTTCCGCGAAAGATCAATACTGACTATTTAAAAGTATTTATTACCCACAATTGGAAAAAAGGAACAGTTTCTTATGCAACTAAATGTCAAACTTTTTATTGATATGAGTTTCGTTACTCTAAGTTTCAAGTTTATAAAGTATCTCAAACTTTCCGGGTATTTCTCGTATAATGTATGACCATATACACTTATAATGTTTTCAATGAAGGATAATTTAAGGTATATATTCTATAAGTGGTTTAACTAGTAATTAAAGTTTTGCTTTTGTTTCTAGTGTATCTCCAAGCAAACAGTACTACACCATTCTGTGAGCGTTAAGTTGTGCAAGAAAATACTTTGAAAGTTGGGTATAACGTCGTATAATTAATGCAGAGTCGTGTAATACTATAAATACCATTCTGCGTTAATCGTACAACATACATAAGTTTTCAAAGTATTTTCTTACATAAATTAACACTTGCTTTAGATAGATTGCCTGGCGCCAATGCAGTTTCCTAGTTTTTAAAATTTTATTTGTAATTAGTGTCATACAGGTCTTTATTGTTTCTCTAGTTTTCTCGTAAAATGTTTTATAATGATTACTGCCCCTTCTATAATTCATTTCTTTTCATACCTCTCCATAGTACTCACACAACATCATCAAGGGTTTTCTGCACATTCTATCTTTGCTAAATAAAACTTAATATCGTAGTAATTAACCAAGAATTCGCATTTTTAATAGGACGCCCTCAAGCGTATAAATCGAAGAACTATTCCTACATCTTAAATATATTAATGATTTAACATAGTTAACGTTGAGAATTGATGCTAGAATTTAACAGCACAAACTTATATAGATGAAAAGCAGTGAGATCTCAATTACAATGTTAATCACCTTAGGAAGTAAAAATTTAAAAATATTCTGATCAATTCTTTTAAATTTTTTCAGTAAACTGTATTGCGAACATTGTAAATTCTATCCATACTAGAAGTAATACAGTGCAATCTAATTCCATATCCATATTTCGGTTTAAAAGGTAAAATTTAGCTAATTGTTTCTATTTATTTAGTTTGAGGTGCACCTTAATAAACCATTCAGGATATATTCAGAACAGAATCCAAGAATAACTAAAACTTATCCCTCCGCTACCCCCACACACCCAGAAAATTAAGAAGAAAACTCAAAAGATTAATGAAAAGCTTAAGACAGTACGGAAAGGAATTATGTATGAGATATGACTAAGTATATACACGGACACTTACAGTATCATTGCGCACTACTTGACGAGATGTTTTAAATAATTTCTGCTGGAAGAACAATAATAATGAAAAATAAAAGGAAATATATGAAGTATAATTAGAGGCTGAATAAATAAATGAAGACTCATTACATTTTCACATATCGTTTCATCCATTTATTGTTCTATCTTATACACTTAAGACAAACGTTAAAAATATTTTTCATATCTACCTGGAATTGGAATATAAAGTTTTCTATTAATTAACCCTACGTGCAATTTATTAAAGTTTCCAATTTGAAAATAACATTTGAGCTTCTTTATCTTTAAGTCGTTTAGCCTACTTTTTAAACTTATTGTCAATATCAGTCTATCAGTTTTCACTCTAAGTGGCCTGATATTAATATTTTTTTATGAAAGCAAAAATATCATTGAATATAACTATTCTTCTGTATTTTTTATAAGAATATGCAACACCAATAAATATGCGTTCTTATAGATGCTTTTGTTTATTGTTTTGTTTTCTAACATCTTTTCTTTAGTAGTGACACTCAGATTTAATTTATTTTATAAAGGAAATATTTCTATTTGAACTTATCTTGTACTCTCATTAACTGTTTCTTATTATACATATGCATCTATTACAGAAAACTGCTTCTTATGCATATGATTTAATTATGTATATGTATATAAGTATGCGCATGGTTACCCTTGACCAATAGACTGTTGGATTGACTATGTTGAATTGATTGTCCTAACCCTACCATGAGAAATCTCTAAGAAGATTTAATTCAATCTTAATATTTTAAATAGATATGTTCGAGCACATTAAATTTCACACAAAATTGTTTTCCAACCACTTCCCCTTTTTTAAAAACAAATATCAAATCTAGGTAATTAAATTTACATAAGTTTACTGCACGTTTATTAGTAGCTTTGTAGTCTCATTTCAGTATAATGTTTAAAAACAAGTTCGTTCATTTTTAGATATTCTTATATTTTTCTCGTTCACATAAAATTTACATAGATTATAGAAGAGAGCTAAATACGGCTCTGCATAACATCTCATTTTCAAAGTCGACAATTCAATTACACAAGTGGAATGAAACGACTGAGTTTAAATTCGATAATAACATAATTACACTTTCTTTATGGCAGTTCTTCTCCTATTTAACTCTATTTATCACCGATCTGGCACTGAGTTTTTCTAATTTCGAATTACTCTTTCGTACAGTAAATTTTACGGCTTAGTTTATAGGAACTGACTAGGTATCTAGTATTCTCCGAACTATAAATAATAATTTCTAGTGATCTATTTGATATTGACTCCACCGTAAGACATTTAAATTTATCTGGCGTGGCTGTACATATGTACATATATTAAATTAAGTTAAATAGAAGTTGTCAAGGAAACTGACAATTAATTACAAAGAGAGCGAAAACTACATTTTATGGTTCTGAACTCTTTAAATGTTCCAATAAACTATCAGAAATCTTTATAACAAAATTTTTGTGGTGGTCTGTTATGCATTGTTTTGCAGTTGCTACTTAAGCAATATTGACTTACTTAATATAAAATAAATAAAAGTGCGTATTTACAAAAAACTGCTATATCTTAGTACGAATTTTAATAGTCCACTCTTAAGATGCTCTATCGTTAGCTAGTAAGATGTACACTGCAGGCCATAAGTTTGGAATCAGTTCCAGTAAATTCATAAAAATTAAAATTTATCTATGTTACGTTCGTATTACTTTGATATAAGTACAAAGGATTATTCTTAAGTACATTATAAAGCTTTACATAAAAGATGTAGTTTTAAATGCATTAATAGTTGGAAAATAACCAGAGATTAAGGAAACTCTGCGTGCGGTATTATTTATTCGAGCAGATAATATTTCTGCATAATGAACGATTACCTGGAATGGACAAATTTTATTGCAGACCCTTCCGCATAAACCTTTTGTAATTACATTTAGTTTTTATATTTATAAGTATTTATACATTTTGAAGTAATGAGAATATTTTACATAAAAGTATGTATAATCAGTAAACATCGTTTGATTATGGCGAAGAGAAAGCAGATATCGCTAGAAAAACGTGTAGAAATTATTAGTCATCATAATCGGGGAGATTCTATACGGGATATCGCGAAAAGAATGAAGATATCGTACAAAGGTGTACAAAATACAATTAAAAGATACCAGTCTACTGGAGGGTATACGGACAGAACACGATCAGGAAGACCAAAAATTACAACTCCTGCAGAAGATCAGACAATTATATTGACGTCGAAAAGAGATAGAAGATTAACGGCCTCGCAAATCCGCGGTGAGTTTAACAGGGAGCGTGAAACTCGGATCTCTTTAACCACAGTAAAAAGGCGGCTCAGAGCGGCTGGACTGATGGGACGTGTAGCAGTTCG
Organism: Dermolepida albohirtum; assembly: GCA_031893035.1. Lineage (NCBI taxonomy): Eukaryota > Metazoa > Arthropoda > Insecta > Coleoptera > Scarabaeidae > Dermolepida > Dermolepida albohirtum. The sequence continues at coordinate 697,876 of JAVIWB010002317.1, read as the reverse complement.
CAAACCGCTTCTACGTCCGCAAAATAAAATAAAAAGGCTACAATGGGCTAAGTTACACAAAGATTGGACAATAGAACAGTGGGAAAAAGTACTATGGACCGACGAATCAAAGTACGAGGTCTTCGGTTCCAGACGTCGGATGTTTGTAAGAAGAACTGCTACGGAAAAAATGTTACCGCAATGTGTGGTGCCCACGGTAAAACATGGTGGCGGTTCTGTAATGAGTCGAGTTTTGAAAAAGGAGGGTTACAGACAGATTCTCGAACACAACGCTGTGCCCTCCGGTCTGAGATTACTTGGAGAAAACATTCATGCAAGACAACGGCCCAAAACATTCTTCTCATTTATGTAGAGGATATCTCCAACAACAGGAAGCTGACGGTGTTTTACAAAACATGGTTTGGCCGGCACAATCGCCAAACCTCAATCCAATAGAGCTGTTGTGGGAAGAATTGGATAGAAAAGTGCGTGAAAAGTGTCCGACGTCCCAGACTCACATGTGGCAAGTTATACAAGATTCTTGGGCAAATATACCCAATGAAACCCTTACAAAATTAGTGTTTCGTTTACCGCGATTGTGTGCTGCCGTCATTAAAGCAAAAGGAGGGTATTTCGATGAAAAGTCCGTTTAGTTGATAATAAAAATAAGTGGATGTAAATAAATAAAATTTGCATTTTTTCCTGCTTATTTTATAATAAAACGTTTTGTTATATTAATATTGTTTTATTTTTACAATGTTTGTTAAAGCCACTACAATATTTTCATTATATTCAGAAGTGATTCCTAACTTATGCAAGTGATTCCAAACTTATGGCCTGCAGTGTACTTTGATATATATGATCTGACTTAAAGATTCCTACATTCTTTTTGACAAATTGTATTTATTAACTTTGGATAGAAATATTTTCTTGGAATTGATAGTTAACTAGCATTGTGATCAATAATCTCTATATTCTCTTTTCTTTCCTAAGAAATTTTAATCCATTACTATGATAATAATCCAATTGTATGCAAGTATTTACAAGGACATGACGATATAAGAAGATATACAACATTTTTATCCACGGGAGGTTAGAAGACATTTGAACCTTAACTAATTCTTATAACCTAACGCTAAATTTAACTACTAAAGTTCAGTATTAAATTCTTACTCCACACAGCAATTTTAAAGGTAATAAGTCATAAATAATCACTTAGTGTGTATTTATAATATCCAGACGACTCCGTTATTGTAGTCAGTATATAATGTTGCTATTTCCAATAATATTAACATCAAAACCATTAGGATGATGTTTAAGCCGGGAAATGTATTTTGCATTCGCGTATTTGATTTTTTATATCATTGTGGGGCTCGTATACTAATTACTACAAACTATCGTCCCGGACCATCTGTAACAATTTATGTTCGAGGTACTGGTTGTTCATAGTTTTGTAGCATACTTGTTTTAGCATCACTTCATGCATTCTTTGTTGTTTAACGTACAACATTAATATTTTCCGAAATATGCTGCTAGACACAAATGCACTCTCTACGGATTTGCTTAAGGAGCTTGAATGACAGAGATTTTGTAGTCTTTTACCAATTTTGTCTAAAACATCACGAAAAACCTCACCAGAAACTTCATATTCTTTCTCGACTAGCCTTATTGGTTATGGAGTAACCTCACTATTTCTGCCTTCGCTGTCAATTCTGTTAACATGTTCAGAATCCAAGATTCACATTGACTTTAAAGATTAATTTAACAAGTAACGATTCCTTTATATTTCAGCAATCATAATACGTTAATCTACCTCATTATCTTATTTACGTTATGGGTATTAATGATTAATGCTTACTATTTTAGTTTTGTTTTTAACATTTGGTTGTGTTTTAAAAATTTTTTGTGAGCGCTTTGTATATTTTCTTGAATTTCTGTTTCAATTAATGCATGATTAATAAAAAAGGATTTTGCGCTTGTTTAAGTTCTTCTATTACATCTGTTTGTATATGATATTTTTCCTGTTGTATTGTCCTTTAATTACGGAGAATATTCTACACTATCCAATCCCAACTTCTTTTTCATGTCGAGGCTGAAGATTTTATTGTGTTTAGTGAGGAGGGAAGTTGCTGGTCTGCGCTTAAATATATTTTAACATCATTTATGTATAGAAGGTGATTTATGTATTTGTTATGTCGACTATGGTAATTTATTCGATAACCTTAGTGTGTTCCGTTTAGTATGTTCAATAAAAGGCTAAATGCAATTCAAAACCAAAGAGCGTTTAATGCATCTCCTTAAACATACCATGTTTTATTGTATCTTCTGTTGTTTACAATGTCTTTTTTTATGTTTATATCTAGGGGTGTTTATTTTTATTATAACTTATTCACCATTTGGGTGAGATTCTATTTCTAATGATTTAAAATGTATCATGTGCGCACTTTAATAGACGTTTCAATATAGTGTATTGTTTCAAAGTACACGCAACAATGGATTATTAAAGTGCGTGGAATTATTTTATAATATCCAGACGACTTCACTGCCTTTACAAGAAAGCTTTATTTTAAATAAACTTATGCTTTATTTAAAAGTATAGTTCCCCTGAAACAAGAAAAAATACATTTTTCATTCAATATTTACTTGTTCTATTCTATTTTACTAACGATACAATCTTAGTAAAGATAAATAAAGGTAATAAAACATGTGTTCTATTGTATAATTAGAGATATCAGCAGATTATTTGAAATGTCGCGAAAATATCAGAAAATGATTTTCATCAACAATAAAAAATTGCTCAAAAGCCAAATTACTATTATTTCAACAAGAAGTAGAGAAATAGACACAATGATTGGCACTTTAAAGATATATATTTGTCAAACGTTTTATTGTCTCTTCTATAAGAATTTAAAAATCACAACTGAACTAAGAGAAAATATAAAATATTTATTGTGAAAACAAAACAGTCTTAACTTTTGGCGGAAAATGAGGCAAAAATATCCAAATATACAGTTACCGACACTGCGGAATAAATAAAACAATTTGGATAAGTCAAAACTTTACTTACTTGTTTTCGTTATACACAGTCTGTTGTAGAGGAAAGGGAACTTTTTTAAAATAGCAATTCTTAGTGGCGCCATCCATTCAAAAAATATGCGTCGGCAAAGTAGATCTTTCACCAATATCTTATCAAAATATTATGACATTTGCATCATCAGGAGCAGAGACATTACGCATAAAATAACAGTGTATATTTGGCATTTGGCGAAAAATGAATTTTGAACAAAGAGCAAATATGAAGTTCTGTTTTAAATGTGATAAATCGTTTACTGAAACGCTTAATTTGATGAAACAAATGTATAGTGATGCGTGTTTATCAAGTACAAATGTGTATGAGTAAAGACGATCGTACTGACATAAATGACGACGAACATCCTGGTGCAAGAAAATCTGTGGTTACGGAAAGTAACGTCGAACTTGTGCATTAATTTGTCAGAAATATGCCGAAATCCTCATTGCGATAAGTGGGCATGGTATTACATATTTCCAAAGATTCAATTCATCGAATTTTGACATAGTATTTGGGACTAAGATTGATTAGTGCAAGGTTTGCATCACACAAGCTAACAAAAAAGGACGAAAACTTCAGGTATTCTATTGTAACTAGCGATGAGACGTCGCGTTTTCAATATGATCCATCAAGGCTCTGAAAGGAAGCATTCAGGCGAAGAAAGACCGGAAAAAATTCGTTTTTGAGAAGTAAAATTGATGAAAAATGATTTGTTTTTATGATTCGAAAGGCATAGAGTTTTTATAAACTAGTCAGTCAATGCTGTATATTACCTTGGTGTTATGAAACGTTTTTTAGCGCGTATTCGTCGTGTGCGCCCTCAATATCATGAAAATGGTAACCGGCGTTTCTTACATGATAATGCACCATCTAATCGCTCGACGCTTGTCACTGATTTTTTAACTACAAATGCCATTTTAACCATCAACCATTCACCACATTTTGGCCCCTATGATTTCTATCTACTCTCCAAACTACATTTGCCGTTATGCGGGCATCGAAGACATTAAAAAGGCGTCGACAGCGATCTTGAAGAACATCTCTAGAGATGAACTTATAGATTAATTGGACATGTTAATTGACCGTGCAAAACGTTGTGTCGAAGCCGAATTCGACTACTTTGAATAAAATAAATGAATTTTTTTTAAAAAGTTCCGTTTTCTCTGAGACAGACCGTGCGTATATGTATATATATATATATATATATATATATATAGTAGTATTTCTTATTCTAACTGTGTGAGCGTTTTTATTTTGAGCGGAGAACATATGGGCGTTTTCCGTATCATTTTGCTCTTATGGAACACCCTGTCTTTAGAAAGAAGTTATTTCTAATATTCTATATTGATAAGCCGACCAATTTGCGAATTTTTATCTCCATGTTTTCCCATGTTTTCTGAGTTCGTCGAACCATTGACTGCAGCGGGTCTTGCTTGGCGCATATTTTACAGAAGTATGGGATCCCCCAATGAACCAACTAGTTACATGAATTAAGTACCGGGCTGTTTGAGAGACGTTTTCTACCAAATTGTGTTTGCAGCCAACGATCAATATTGACAGCTTTCTCTCATTCAGTACATAGAAATTTAGTAATAATTCGTTGGACAACAGAAACAAGCACATCAACCGATGACATGTTCGATAAAACTGACCAAAATTCAATCTTTTTTGTCCATAAGCTATGTGAGTATCTTGATTATTTTGAAATAATTTAGACCTTACTTATGAGTCAGAGCTAGAAATTTTAAAAGTATAGGTCGAATCGATCCTCCGCTCACATAACTACTTACGTACATATCCAATGTAAATTTATATGTGTGAACTTTCTATGTAATAATTGTTGCTTTTAAAGCTATTCTCATATATGTTGTGCACACAAAAGCTAATTGAATAAGTTTGATCGATTGACATTTTCAATTTATTTCGATTGGATGTAATGAATAAATAAGAGACAACAAATATAGAAAAATATTGAACATTCTTATTATATTATTATTATTTATTTATGTTCAAACAACTGTTAGCCTATTCGATATTAGATTAAAAGTGGGTATTTCACTGTATGCTAGAGCTGTTATTTAGGTTCCTCTAATGGAATAGACAAAGCGAAAAAGAACAGAAATAAACGTTTACTTTTATATACTGTGTAATGATTGGAACAAGCCAGTGTTGTCGTGGAATCTTGTTTACAAAAACGATATTTAATTTAAATGCCACTGTGTACAACTGTCACGGGTTATTAATTATTTTTCTTTCAGTTTTGATAAGATAAAGTCAACTGGAACACAATAGACGATGTTATTTATATGTATTTGCTTTACATAATAAATCAATTCGATGTGATTCCAGAATCTCTGTAGTTTATTTTCGTGACTTCTGTGTTACTCCACTTTACAATAATAAAATTTAATTAATCCTGAAACGAAGATCGGAGATCAAATTAAACAGTGGCCTCCAATATATAACCTATTTACTAACTTGATAATGTGATAATTTAGTATCTTAATTAGTTAGGAATTTTAGATCACGACCGAAACCGATGCTTTCCTAGTAGACTACCACATATTTTACTGATACAAGTCACGATCTACAACGTTCACGTTTCATGATGTAATTCTTTAAAACCATTTTATATGCATACTTTTTCATCTCAGTACAACTGTTGAACAAGCAACTTTCTGAGAAGACCCGTTACGAGATCACCTCCAGTTTTAAACTTATAACGGCAACAACTATAACGGAGGACTTTAAATTCTTTTACTTATGGATCGTAATTTGTATTCTAATACATTTACCCCCGTTTTACGATCGCGATATGTCCATTGTGTACCTGAGATATTTAAAACTGAATTACATAGGAAACGATGCATTTGACAGTAATAGCTTACATATTTTACGAAAAATGTTTAACTGAATGAGTTTTTGTCGCTTCTATACAAAGAAATTAAATAATTATTTTTCGAGGAACGTTTGGGTTGCCATAGAACGACTAAATGTATTCACTTTTTATGTATTATTTAATTTGGGCTGGGTATACAGCAACATAAGAAATGGTATGATATGTATTCAAAAATATTCCTCTCTAGTAAAAATTTACATTTTTATTACTACTCCTTTTAAATATTAAATTACACTTCAGAAAAATTAAAAGCCAACAAGGAAAGACCTGTATGATTTACCTATACCAACCGTGATTTAATATAAAAAGTGTGGATCATACGATTGTTACATCTAAAAAACTGAAAAGAAAAATTATGGTACTACAAACACATGGAAAAGTCTCATATTATATGAAATAGATTACATATTTTTTACATAAAACATCGCCTACTAAAAATTTCGTAGGGAATAGTAAAAGAACATAATTGAAATAATTTTTAATTCAAATAAATTTTGCGTTCTTGTACTATGTACAATGGCAACTACATATATATTAACTTATTAACTAGCATATTATTTTGTGTGTAGTATTTATTCACAAAATTTTCATCTTTTACCTTGAGAAAATTCTATACACTGTTGGGAATAATAGTTGTACTCCTTGTTAATGAGGTAGTTGTGTACATCTTGATTACGTGATTAACAAAATATCTGTAGTCCAAGCAACGAACAAAGTTATAAAAACGTGTAATATTTACGTGATTTTTAATAAATATAATTAAATTGAAGATAAATTTGATGGAGCCTGGAGCCCTTTCCGCATTAATTTGCTTATTCTGTATATGTATTTCGGCAACTAAATTGTCATCAGTTGAAAGCCAAAACGCACCTCATGCGTTTTAGGTTTCGACGGTACAGATCGTGCACGGAATTTGTTTCGTGCTGATTTTTACCGTAATTTCCAGGTACGACACTGTTTAATTGTCTGCTGACGATGACAACTTAGTTATCGAAATACATATACAGAATACGAAAATTAATGTGGAAAGGGGTTATATATGAACCTTCAGTGATAAAATAATTCAATTGGCTTACGCATTACCAAGACCACCACTGCATAAGTTCACATCAAATAATTCTGTCACGCTGGGATATTCAAATTGCCTGAAATCACTAATACTGGTATCTACATTATCGGTCTTATTCTTGTCAGCTGTTATAGTATTTTGGTTAAGTTTTCCCGCCTTCAGGCTTTAATTATTAATCTAGTTCTTTTCAAAATTAAATTATCTTGCAAAAATTTACTTTTGTTTAATTATTTATTTCTTTATAGAAAACCTACAAGCGGTATTGTTATAAAGCTCCACCAAACAGTTGAAGAACATGTGATCGGGTATACAGTATATAAAGCAACAATTAGGGAAATAATATTGTAATAACCCATGTCACACATCACTCAACAGCTTAACGCCAATTACAGGAGGCATTTGCAAATCACGAATTATTAGGTCCGCCCTCGCTGTGCGACTTAAGCTGTCAGATACAAGTTCCCGCATCCGGTAAAGCAATAACTTTCCATTGGGCTACCAATGGAAAGTTGCTAATGGAGAAAGAAAAGCATTAACGAAGGAACTCTATAATATGAAATTTTGAAGAAGTAGGCAGTATGAATTTTGAAGTGTTTGTTATTATAAAGGCAATATAATAGAAGAAGACCACAAAAGATTATGAAATTTCATTATATTATAACTACCTTGTTAGATTTTTAATTTGAAGTAAGACAAGAGGCAGCAAATTAGTATGCTCGTTATATTATAAACTATCAATTAACACAACGGTAATTTGATAAAACAACAATGACCAGAGTTAGCAATTGCACTTAAAGTATCTGTAGTTGCAGAATATTAGTCAATTTGATAAGAGGAAAAAGTCCCAAGAAGTGAAGTCGGGCGAATACGCTAGATATGCAACAACGGCCACGTTATTTTTCGCCAAAACTGCTGAATGATGAAAGTGGTATGTGACTTCGCGTGATCACAATGGAGAACTTAGTTGCTTTTTCATCACGGTTCTGGACTTTTCATTTTCATATGCTCCCTTAGCCGCCTTAGAATATCACAATAGAATTTTGCATTAATCGTCTAACTCGCATTCCAACGATATATTCTGGTAAAATGCCGGTTGATAGTCATCAAGAAAAATCAACCTCATTGCATGTTCGACCATCTTTGAAAATTTAAACTTTTGTTTTTGTGTTTGAGTTAAGAGTGTCGTCCCTAAACGCTTTCTTTAACATTTTGTATATTTTTCTGTCACTCTTACCGAATTTGAAGTAGAACTTAACAGATTCGCTGTTCATTCCAATCAGCAATTGAAAAATCGCAAACACAATCAATGAACTTCTCCACCAGCAAAGAATGTTCCTACTTACAATGACGTCGTTTGGCACACTGATTCACAAAGGGTAGACACAACTTCTTGTATATGCGTCCGTTCACGGCCGTGATTCAAATTTTAGGAATTGTTGAGTGTCTCGTTCATATGCATAATAACGTTGCTCCGCTAATAAAGAAAACATAAATGTTTATGGTTGAAAATTGAAAAAGAACCTAAAAAAGTAATACACTGGAGAATAAACTAAGAGCAGATATCAGATGTAAATTAAGTCCTCCATAACGGAAAAGAAAGATTTAAAAGAAAATAATACAACGTAAATAAACGTTGTAAAAATGAGATCATAAAGTCCTCCTTGGAATTTTATAATTGGATAAATTGCAAAATTATTACCTTGTTAACACATTGTTACGATTTTACTTGCTATTCTTAAGTGGGTTTATTTATGAATATACGGACATTTAATTCTTATACATTGGAATGCGCGCGGAATATTACGTTGGATAAATAATGAGCGAATGTGTCCCTGGCCCCAAACAACTCCCAGACGATGAATATTTTACTCTCCGTAGACGGCGTTTATTTGTAGATTCTCGCGTATAAACAAGCATTACTTATTTACCTATGTAAATGAAACGGAAAGTCTTGACTTGAATAACAACCGGTTGTATGTAAGTGTCATATTTGGGGTCGAATTTAACATTATTAATACGGTAATCATTATCGATACCTTCCCACAGAATTATCAAAAATATAAAATATCTACACATGCAGTAAACGTGATAAATTTCTTGTTAATTTTTCAGTATAACTTACTATTTCTACAAACATATACATTTGTTTTCTTAAACGCTTTTCCTCTTATGACTTTTTTCTTAGATTACTGAATCTAAAATAATCATTACGCCTAATCACCTTTTGTTCAGCTAAACGTTGTATGTGATGACAGAGTCGTTGAAATGAGTTTGGCATGTGAAAAACTTTTCGGTCCTAAAATGGCAGTTGCAGTTGCACCTAGGTACTTACACAAGTCGACATGTTCAGATAATGGCTAAGGCGTTATCAACAAACCGAATGTATAGATAGTCTTCTAGGGCGTGGAGAAACCCGCGCTACAATGCCTATCTTTATTTTTATTACTTCAATAAAATTCGAGTTAGCCAAGAAGAACATAAGTATTAGATTAATGACAACTAGAAGATTACGCGAACACGATGTCGCTTATCGAAACATAATTATTAATCTGTTGCTGTCTGATAAACACTGACAGGAACGCATGATCTACCACAGTCACACAAAAATTTCAGCAGAGATTGGTCCAGCATTGTATTTAGAGATAAATCATCTTTCTGGGCCTGGTCACCTGGAACAAACGCATCATCAACGGACAAAAAAGGTATTATACAGCATATGGGAAAACACCTAGTGTGAGGTCGTGTCCGGGGGTAGGTTCAACACCCAGGATTTCGGAACTTTGTGCGTATTTACGGTTCTTCAAATGCAATACGAATGGTAAAATTATAGCAGAAAGGACTTCTATGATTGGTAAAAGTGTTGTTCAACAATGTAGATTGAATCCTACAAGGAGACATCGATCCAAAACATTGAAGCCTGTTGTGTAGGGACTAGAAAACTGCAAATGGTTGCGTTAATGGATTGGTCTTCGCAGTCTCTAAACATCGACCCAAATGAAAATGTTTGGCTTTTATGAAACGGAAATAGAAAAATTTTCCAAAATCCCTAATATAAAGATGATGCGCTCATTACCTATGAATTATACCAAAAATTTAGTTGCAAGTATGTGAAAGCGCTGTGAAGTTATTTTTTAAAATAATGGAAACTGTACGCCGTATTAAATATTAGCATACATTACAATACATCTATTTTTTCGATTAGTCCTTTTTGGAGAAATACGAGTATTAACCTGCGTTTCATATTATAAAAACTGCACTAACTGTTTTCACAAAAATATAGTAAAATCGTAAGCATTAAACATTTTAATAAAATATGATTATACTTCATATTTTTTTCTTAACGTTTTACATATCAAATTTATATCACTAATTTATTTTATATTTCATTTTACATATTAGATTCATCAATAAATTTCCAGCTTAAGTAGGCGAGTAGGTATTAAATATATGCATGATTTCAGTAGAGGCTATGTTAATTGTCATCAAAATGTCGAATTTTTAATATTTAAAAATGTAAATATGTAGTACATTAAAGCCAGGACGTGCCTTTCCAAATAACATACAACGAAAACCAATCCCTTAAAAAGAATATAATTGAGGGCGTGATAAACAGACTATTCAACTGTTGGGAGCACACAGGAAATTGAAGAATTAACAGAGATTTCGAAAACTAGTCCTTTTTAGATGTATATACATACATATGTACGTAGGTATAATTCTTTAAAATTCGTCAACCGTTAGCGTTTTCTATTGAAAGCTTATATTCTTTTTACTAATGCCATTATTGTTAGGTAATGTAGTTCATCAGTTACATTGTATGTGAGCTGTATAAAATGTGTGTATACTAAAATTGCAAATAAATTACAAAGATGTAAGCGGTTTCTTAGACATTTTAAAGAAAATAAATTAGTATGTGTAAACTGAAATAATAATTCTTAAATACATTTTATATATATATATGGTAAATAATATATACTTCGTTTCAGAATATAAGATAAAGAGCAATTCGAAAAACCAATTTTGTAGAAAATTGCAAAGAAATTTCAATCTAGATATAATCTGTGTTTCAAGGGAAACAATTACCTTAGACCGCGGAATTTAATTAACCTTTGCGCTAGCGCTACTGTACCAGATACATAAAACTTTGTAATATAATTGAAATTTTATGGTTTGAATTAATACTTCACGAAATAGGTTCTTAAAAATCTAAACCACGATTTAAACTGATGCTTTCGTGTTTATTATATTCGTGTATGTTTAGTAAATATGTAGTTTGCAAGACGGAAATGCGATTAAATATGCCTTTTTTTATTAAGGATTAATTTAAAATAAGCAACAGTAGATTACATTTGACGAAATTGAATTGTTAGTAGAAAATTTATTTAATGTAATGTTTCGTATTTTTTCCCATTATCGTACCAAATACAAAATCTAATGTTATACATCACACGCGTTTGTTTTTCAAAATTTACGCCAAATTCCTAAGCTGTAAAACTTTCAAGTGCACTACTGGATTGCTCTGTTGGTTATAAATTATGAGCAAGGTGTATAGCAGAATAACGATTCAATCAGAGTCACTTTTCGCTAATTTTGAAAACATATTTTTTTAAATAAATTTTTAAACACACTTACTAGATTGATAATTATATTATAACTACATGTAAGTATGTATAAATTTGATTTTGTAATAGATGCATATACAAATAAATGATTTAATTGCTTGTAAATTCTTTTTTGTGATAGAAATGCAATTAAAATCGATCATAACAACATTCTCATTATCCGTGATTTTCATGTATTGTACCTCATTTCATTATCGACAATATTAGAGATTACAAGCGTCTCTTGAACTTTAACAAACCAATACTACAGTCTGATTAGACTTAGTTTTAATGACTGTTAAAATATTTAAAAGTCAGAAAAACAATACCTCTTCACTATTTGTTTAATTTGCAACTATCTACGAGGTATGGCAATTAAATAAAGAGACTGGGCTCCTATCATCGCGCAGCCGCATCGGGCAAAGCTATAATTGGAATATCATTGACCTTGATGCTTCTCAAGCAACAACCCGTAGTGTCTCTCTGTCTGCTTTAGTTTACTTTCAATCTTGATTGTAGAGGACATTTAGTAGTATCGTGATATATGTTGACATAAAAAACGAGCAGCCAATTAACCTGAAATTTCTTGTCAAACTAAAAGAATCGCCAACAGAATGTTTATATATATAATGAAATTGTGAGGAAAGACCAACGTCTTAACATTCAGATGATTGCTGATATGGTAAACATTAACAAATTAACAAAGGAACAGTATGACATATTTTGCATGATGAATTAAATATAACAAAAGTTTGTGCAAAAATGGTGTCCTATCTGTGAAGCAGGTTTTAGGGGACAAGCGCTTGACCATCATCTGTATTCGCCAGATCTCGCCTCATGTGACTTCTACATGTTCTCAAAAGTGAAAAACGCATTGAAAGGAATCCACGTTCAGTCTGTTGAAGATGGAAAAGCAAAAACGGCAGAGTTGTAGAAGACCCTGACAACTGATAAACTTCAATATTGTTTTTAACAATAGAAGACACGTATGCAGCGGTATACAGATAGGGGAGGAGAGTAGTATGTTGAAAGAGAGAAAAATTAAATACAAGTTTATTTGCAATAAATAGTATTTCTCACACCAGTCTTGTTGGTTAATTGCCACACCTCGTATGCCAATTTTGTCATACTACTAGAAAATTACTAGGTTTTGTCAGGTACACCAATAGATAGATATATCCCCCATTGCTACTATTGACAACAGTAACGAAGTTGTTTTATTTTTTAAGATATATATATATGTATGTATATGCTCAGGTCAAACCTTTTTTGTCAACAAACGATCCAATGTTACTAATATAGCTGTTGTCACTCATCGCTGTTTACTTCCAAATTTTTAGGCAATAAACTCGATTTAATACATGTACCAGGTGTACCGGAAAGTCATTACCTGTTTTTCTAACAGATGTCGCTAGGCTTAAGTATGTAGTGTTATGATTTAACACATATGTCACTTTATTCTACTGATATCAAGCTTCATGACCATATATGTTATGTTTTACGAAAGTAATACTGTCATAGACTTAGACACTACTCTTTGAAAATTGGTTTCGTGTCTGAAAAAGTGCATTTTCCTATTTAATCACAAGAAAAAAGCCGCTGAAAATCATCATCTGCTGGTAAAAACTTAAGGTGAACATGCTTCGACCATAAAAACATACGAAGCGTGATTTCGGCGGTTCAAAAGTGGTGCGAAATTTGCAGGAGTTATTAGATGAAGACTCAACCCAAACTCAAAAACAATTGGCAGAAGCGTTAAATGTATACTTGCGAAATATAGATAATTGATAAAAAAAGAAAACAAATTAGAATTATGGCAAAGGAAAATTTATGGAACGATCAATGTAGCTGAAGAATTTAATAGAAGAATCAACAAAAACATAGAAGAGCTATTTTATAACTCAAACATTTAAATAATGAGAATGCTAACAATCTGATAGTTGGGACGCACAACCAGGGTGTGTAACGACGGATACGAAAAAGGAATTTTAATGGAAAAAGAAAAATGGAAAAAAAGAAGAGTACGGCCCAGGAAAATATGCCTGGAGGAAGTCAAGAAAATCTAAAATAGATAGCAGTCATGAAATGGAAAGGCAGGACCAAAGACGGAACAAAATGGCAAAGAATAGTGGTAAAACACGAAGTCAAGGGTGGCTGGGGTGGTGTTGCTGTTTATATTATATTCATATTACGGGCATACTTGCAATATTCTGGACTAGCTGATGTTTTAATATCTCATATTTTTATGGTCTTTGACCAATAATAATAGCTTGTTAGTGTTGACCAGTAACACAGATTATTATTATTGGTCAATTACTTATTTCTAAAAACTTAAGGAATTTATTTTTTTTTTAATACTCTAGTACGAGTATGGGCAACCTTTGACATGTTGTGGGCCAAACTGTAATGTGCAAATACGTTCGCGGACTGTAGTAGTGCATTTTAAAATAGTGTTTTAAAGTAGTGTTCATAATTTTTAGCGATAGATATCAGACATGAAATAATACGACAATGTCTTTTCAATTGCGTCTTTGCGACTTTACTACAATCAATACTTTCACAAGATGTGCATACCAAATATTGGGTCTGGGAAAAAGTTCGTGGCGTTTTTCCCGATAGATGGCATTGGTTGCCGATAACTAAAGAACAACAAGTCACAGCGACACCACCGAGGGCTCGTTTTTTAGATGACCCTCCGAACGTTAGTTTGAGCGTAGAAACATTGTAATCGGTGCAGTGGTTGGAAAGTTATTCGCACTTGAAAATGGAGAAGAATAATGAGAAATTTCGCTATATTCTGCAATATTATTATGATAAGGGGAAGAACGCTGCGCAGGCTTGTGATAAAATTTGTGCTGTGTACGGTGAAGGTAACTTTATCGAAATCTGTTGCGCGGAAATGGTTCGCTCGCTTTCGTTCTGGAAATTTCAATGTGAAAGATGAGTCACGCTCCGGTCGTCCAATCACTGAAAAATCTGATGAAATTCTTGAAAAAGTCCAACAAGATAAGCATATCAGCAGTGTCGATATTGGCATGGAGCTAGGCATTGACCACAAAACTGTTTTGAACCATTTACACAAAGCTGGTTACAAAAAAAAGCTTGACGTATGGGTTCCTCATGAGTTGAGCGTGAAAAACATGATGGACCGAATTAACATCTGCGATGCGCTGCTGAAACGGAATGAAATCGAGCCGTTTCTGAAACGTTTAATAACCGGAGATGAAAAATGGATTACGTACGATAATCGGAAGCGTAAAAGATTGTGGATAAAGGATGGTGAGCCGTCACAAGCGTTCGCTAAGCCAACATTGACGCCAAAAAAGTGATGCTGTGTGTATGGTGGGACTGGAGGGGAATCGTCCACTACGAGCTACTTCCAACTGGTCAGACGATTGATTCTCAACTCTACTGTGCACAACTAGAGAGATTACGCCAGGCGATTGAAAGAAAACGGCCCGAATTGATTAATAGGAAAGGTGTTGTCTTCCATCATGACAACGCCCGACCACACACTTCTTTGATGACCCGTCAAAAATTGAGAGAGTTTGGTTGGGAAGTTTTGATGCACCCACCTTACAGTCCGGATATAGCACCCTCTGACTATCATCTGTTTCGATCTCTGCAGAACTCTCTCAATGGAATTAAGTTGGTTTCAAAAGAAGCCTGTGAAAACTACTTGATTCAGTTTTTCGACCAGAAACCACAGAAGTTTTTCACCGATGGGATCATGGATCTACCAAAAAAATACTCATATTCGGTTTAAATGAATTCGTCCACGCGCCATGCGGGGACCAGTTGAATTTTACTGAAAAAACGCCACGAACTTTTTCCCAGACCCAATATATAGCTCTGAGACGAATTCATAATCGAATAACATTTTACTTCAAATTCTCTTTTGTGTTATGAGTTATTTTAAGACTGAATTATATGCCATATTAGCAAGGCAAAGAATTAAGAAAAAGAAAAAGCTTGTTTAAGAACTACGATGATTCAAGCGATCCATAATAAATGGTATGAATGACGTAATAGATTATTACAGTCCAGGTAAAAAGAAAATTTGATGGAATAAACTATACGTTTGACGAAAGTATTAAATTCATTAGAATTTATTGTCCTTTATATGTAGATTCAGGTGCAGAAGCTTTCTACAACAAAGTAGTACCACTCATATATTTAATGGTGGAACATGCCGTAGATACTGCATATAAAAAACTAATATATAACTGATGCAATGAAAATTGAATTGAATTTTTCCATATACATTAATGAATAGAACGGTTAATTTTGATTGACTCAACAGGATAGGACCTAATGTAGTAAGTGCTTAAATACGTATATACTAACAACATACAACTGAGAGATCTGTAACAAGTAACAAATTTTTTTACATAATCAAATAGAAAACGATCTTATCTTAGGTTGATTTATATTTATCCAGTTTTGAAAAATAAGGAAATATCTCATGTAACGGCGATTAATCTCACTTTATACTTAATACACAAATTTTGCAGTACTTATTGTTAGTAATAAAATTAATTTTATAGGTAATAGAATAACACAGAATAACAGTGTCTAACAACTGTGTATAGTCTCGGAAAATATAGACTTTTATCACTCGGCTCGACCGCGAGCTACTATTATTACCCGATAGACGGTGTTATTGTCCTAAACATAAAAGAGATACGATGTTTATTATTAACTCTCCCTTGTTTTATAGCTACTACGCCGTTGATCTACAAGTCGCTAAGAAAAGACGATTAATAACAATAGGGAACACAGATTACTGAAAATTTTAATTTGCTCCTTCCACGTTTTTCCGTTAGTAATTAGCAGACAGTCACGGCTTCCGTATCATAAATTAAAAATGCGATTTCACAAATTGCAATTAATTTTCCCCGGTAAAGTTTTGTTGTGTATATGATGCTACATCTGAACCGAAAGCTGGTTGCTCTCGCCCCCTCTATTTACACCTAATCATGTTGGCGACTCATTAATCTTAATTCTTCTTGTTGACCAGACGTGGGGAGGTTCTGTAATTAAATAAACAGTGGAAACAATCAGTCTGGAAACCCCAAAAAGAAATTAAGAATGTCCAGTAACGATGTGAAAGACCAGACGGCCAAATGTCTCTATCCACTAATGCAGTCTCATTTAGGGGATAGATACTTATTCAAAATAAATTACTACTAAAACAAAAACTTAATACCTTTTAGTATAATTCATAACAAGAAACACTATTTTACGTTGTTTCCGAAAAAGGAAGGCTTGTTGTAACCTTTTTATAACGTACATAAAAAATTAGTGTGAATTTAGACACAATTATACTATGTTGGAAATCATAAATATAAATTATATTAATATTTTTCATGGTTTGTAGTATTTTAAGTTACAATTGCATTGCTTATGTTTTATATGTATCATCCTTTTATAAATTCATTAGACTATCAGATAGAGCGCTAGTTCCATTACTTTTAAAAACGGATTTTTTTCAAAAGACTCACTTTAGATTATATATTTTCGAAAAAATTTAAGATTAAAGATTTTCTATACGTCCATCCTTTTCTGCAAATTTTATTCACACATAATCTGCCTATTCTACAAATAACATCCTTTCGAAAAACATTTCTGTTTAAAAAATTTATTGATTGTCGTATAAATATAAAAACTGCAAAAACTTACATCTGCTTTAAGAGTATTTTTAAACAAGAATTGTATCAAACTTCTTAGCGCTTACTAACCTAGTTTGTCTTCGTGAAGTACATAAATCTTTCGGTTATAAGTTTCGTTATTTTTCGTTAGGAAATAATAATAATAATTGACGAAAAAATAGCCCTAAATCAATGTCGCACTGAAACTGGTGAACTGGTCACCAGTTTCAGTGCAACAGACAGTAGCAGTAGTTGATCCCTGAAGATGTTCCATATGAGTGGGTACGAAATGTCGGCAGTTATACCAGTGGCGCGACTTCAGCCCGGAAGCCCCAGAAGCAGATAGTATGGACCGCGACCGCGAAAGTCTACGTACCAGATTAATAAATACTGTAGTCGATAATGCACACTTTGAATATAAACCAGAAATACAAAGTTAAGAATTGTAAATACTAGAGTACGATATTAACATAAAATAATTAACAATTTCACAGAACGAATTTCATCTAAAAATCAAATTTACTTAAATTAACAAACTAAGGAAATATACTAGTCTAGTTCGTAAAAAAGGAAAAAAATTGCATATATAATATAGTGATCTGACCTTATTACACCAAAATCGGTGTTGTTTTGGGTGCCTATTGTTTCCGCCCCTTTCCGCGAAGAATAATAAAATAACTTAACAGCCAGAAAATGAAATACAACGGAAGTTAATATTTCAACATCTTACTTACCTTGCGATGCTTTTTTCCCTTTACTCTCTTATATGCTTGAATTGAAAAGAATGCAATATTTGGCTCCTCCAGTGGAGTAAGGAGATAACGTTCCTTTTCCGGAAAATTCAGTGTTATTCTCCAAATTAGCAGAGAACTAATTACTAATATTTCAAATCGCACTCTTTCACAATTCATGCCCGTAGCGAGTTCCGTGTGCGTCGAGATCTTTTTCCAATGTTCGGCGTATAGAAAGAAACTTAAATATAAGAAAAGACGTGCTAAATCTAGTACAAGTATGTGGAATTAAAACTTGCAAACGCAGTACGGATACAATCTCTGCTCAAATTTTTATTAGATAAGTTCTATTTTACATTTTAAATTATTTCAATTATTCATTTATAGACACATTCACTTTTGGTAATGTGTAATTAATTCCTTCTTCTATAGCTGCCAGTGACACGTCTTAAAGGTATTATTCCATTTCTCCAGTTCATGAACATTTTTTGAGTGAAATTGCACATTTTGTATAGGGCAATATTAGAAAATGCATCAATGTGCATCCAGATATAAAGCAACAAATTCCTGCATACAAACTTCGTCTAAGCGACTGATTTTCGTGACGTTTTACTTTACAATTCATTCATCTTATATTTTTAAAATAACTTGAGTTACAAGTATTAATCTTGTATTGATATTAAGTTCTCTCATAATTCATACATATACACTACCTTCCATATTAGTTCGGACAGCTAGTGAAATCTAGTAAACTCTTCTAAAAAAATGCTATAATTACGTTTAAATATAAATTATATTTACATTAGGTCCTTTACCAGATTTATAAGCAATTGCAGGCAAGTATATCTATTAGAGCACCTACGAATAACTATTATATTTTAATTGCAGTAATTCTTGGAATAATCCGTACCGTCATAGACACGATTGTTTTTGAGATAATATTGCAAGCAAAAAACTTGCGAAACTACCTGCCCTCACCACAAAGAGTCTTGTGTACAAAAATATGCATTACTTTTCAAATAAACTTGCGCATCACTGATGAAACCGTATATTTTTTTTATTTTTATTAAAATGCCTACAGGAAAACCAGCAGATTTATAAAAACGTTGTGTAGTTATTATTTTTTCTCAAGAAGATTGCTCAGCGCGTCAAATTTCCGAAAAGACACATTTTAATAAATCGATTGTTAGTGATATCTTTCGGCGACATCAACGCACGGGCAGCTTAAGAGATCCGGCACATTCATATCGTAAGCGAATAATATCTCACGCCGGCGATGAGCGTATAAAATTGCTGAATAGACAGCCCCCGAAATCGCCACTGAAATGAATCGCGATCGTGCAAAAAAAATTTCTGTACTACGAGTTAATTGCATTTTTTCGCTGATATAAAATTTTCAAGTTACTGTCAACAATAGAAATAGCGACTGAATAATAAAACTGTCAAGGTAAATATATTGTCAAAAATGACAAACTTCACGATCGGAGGCAACACTAACAGTGTTGCCACTTCCCGAAATTTAAACGGCTACCCTCGTACAATCATTAAAATAGTTCATTTTCTTTATCCTGGAAAGCCCTATCTATGTATAATTAGAGTTAAGAAAGAGCTGCTAGAAAATAAATAATTGCTAAGAGTAAAGTAAGTCATTAATTTAGGAAATGATAACAATATCAAGATAGATTAATATAAAATATGTTGAAATATTTTGTTCGTGTTTACAAAGACCTTGATACATATATCTTACACAATTTGCTAGGCTTCTTATAATTTAGTTTTCAGTTTAAATAACCTTTATTCCCCAACTGACATAATTGTTGTAGTAGAACTATGTTTATTATTTGTATTTTAGTACAATACACATACGAGCGTCATATTTACTACGTTACTCATCAAGTATATTGTTAAACAATAAAAGCTACTATTATTTAATTTTCTTTATTATTTTCATTTTATTTATTTTAATACGTAACAGAAATATTTCCAAATACATGGTACATTATAATATTCATGTAAAACATAAAAAACAAGATAAATTAAAATAAATTAAACAAAGAAAAATACGTGTCTTTATAAACTTAAAATTAGTTTATTAATTAACGCTGACTTCACAAATTGAATTATTTTTTATTATTATTGGTTGGCATTCGTATATGATAAAAGCATTCACATCCACATATCTATCGTTTCGATTTGATGAAAATGGTATACCATATTCTTTTATTACGACTAGGAGTCTCATAGAAGTCTGATTCGAAATTTCACCGGAAAAAGATAGAGGCCGGAAAGAATTATTTTCGGGGCTATGTGATTCTGGCAAACAGATGAACACAAACAGTATAATGCCCCATTTGCGGATATCGTTAGCAAAATGATATTATTTACTTTGCGACGACATCAAAGGATTCCCAAGGAATTTTACCGACTGTATTTTCTAAAAATAAATAGCGAACCCGTTTAATGAGCAGAACCGACTCGAAACTGGAACGTATCTACGCATCATCCATTCACTCCTTCAGTTGCATATGTACACGGTACGATATTCTTATACATACAGACTAACATACATATAGCCTGTTCATGGAATGACTATTATACATACGTATATATGTTTTTTTGTCGAGAAATTTCGACAGTAAAATATGATGTACAATTGTTAATTACATTAAAGGTTTTATATATATATATATATATATATATATGTAAATATAATACTTGTCTACTTAGATAAGATGTCAAAGAGATTTCATGTGCTCCATGAATAATTTTGCTATTATAGGAGGTAGTAGGGAACTCATATGCACGCTTTCAACTTGTCTGTTACGCTGACCATCATACATGAAGACAATACCAGGTCGGCTGAAAAGTCCCCGGTCTGACACATAGATGGCGTTACTATTATTAAATGCATATGTTTTTAGATACTACTAACCTTCAAACGAAACGTGTCAAAATTTGACAGCAATCCGACCATTAGTTACTGAGATATTGCGTTAAGAGTGAAGCTACTTTTGATATTTAAAAAAATGGAAAAAAAAGAATTTCGTGTGCTGATAAAGTACTGCTTTTTGAAGGGAAAAAATACCGTTGAAGCAAAAGCATGGCTTGATGAGGAGTTTCCGGACTCTGCGCCAGGAAAATCAACCATAATTGATTGGTATGCTAAGTTTAAACGTGGTGAAATGAGCACCGAAGACGGCGAACGCAGTGGACGACCAAAAGAGGCTGTCACCGACGAAAACATCAAAAAAGTTCGCAAAATCATTTTAAATGACCGTAAAGTTGATCGAGATAGCTGACATCCTAAAGATATCAAAGGAACGTGTTGGACACATCGTGCATGAATATTTGGGCATGCGGAAGCTCTGTGCAAAATGGGTGCCGCGCGAGCTCACATTCGATCAAAAACAACAACGAGTTGATGATTCTGAGCTTTGTTTGAAGCTGTTAAATCGTAATAAAACCGAGTTTTTGCGTTGATATGTGACAATGGATGAAACATGGATTCATCACTACACTCCAGAGTCCAATCGACAGTCAGCCGAGTGGACTGCACGCGATGAACCGGCTCCAAAGCGTGCAAAGACGCAACAGTCAGCTGGAAAAGTTTTTTGGGATGCGCATGGAATAATTTTCATAGATTATCTTAAAAAGGGCCAGTCCATCAACAGCGACTATTATGCAGCGTTATTGGACCGTTTGAAGAACGAAATCGCAAAAAAATGGCCCCATATGAAGAAGAAGAAAGTGCTGTTTCACCAAGACAATGCACCGTGTCACAAATCAATGAAAACAATGGCCAAATTAAGTGAATTGGGTTTCGAATTACTTCCCCATCCACCGTACTCTCCAGATGTGGCCCCCAGCGACTATTTCCTGTTTGCAGACCTCAAGAGAATGCTCGCCGGGAAGAAATTTAGCAGGGATGAGGAGGTGATCGCCGAAACTGAGGCTTATTTCGAAGCTAAAGACAATTCTTACTACAAAAATGGTATCGAAAAGTTGGAAGAACGCTATAATCGGTGTATCGCCCTCGAAGGCAACTATGTTGAATAATAAAATCGAATTTTGCCAAAAAACTGTGTTTTACTATGGTAGACCGGGGACTTTTCAGTTCGAGTGTTATTTAACAAATTTAATGGAAATTGAGCTTTGTCATGGCATATATATTGTTTCTTCTATGGGTATGTATGTGAACAAACATCTCACATCCAAGTTAACACGTTCAGGTTCTGCAGGTAGGTATTGAGTTTTAAGATTTGAATGGTCTATATTCTCTCAGTTAATTGCTTTAAATATCTGGCTATTGCCAGTATGGTGACTTACTACTATTGACTAAGCCTTTTATAGATGAAGAGGAGCTTATCGAATCTTTAGGAATACAAGAACTCTCGTCAGAACTAGTCACCAACATGATAGAGCGTCCCGAAAAGCATGTATGCAATATACATATTATCTCCAGTAGTTCTACAGATTCTGCACCTGTGAAAGTTTCGTTACATATATTATTCGTATATGGATACAATACAGTGTTTTCCTATTTTGTCTTTATTGACCTATTTGTTATTTACACTGATTGTTGTTATCGCAAAACGTGTTGAAAATGAGTTTCACTTAAGTTCATAAAGACACCCATATTCGTATTTGTTCTAAACTAAAACAACAGTTTTTAATGGAAGGTGAATACTCCTTAGAATATGTTATAATCTACAGTGAAACCTGAATTTACTACTATGAACATAAGTCAAAGTGGCAAAATCTTGAATGAAAACATCCATGTGGATTCGCCCTTAAAAAATTGAAAACGCACACGTCGGCCGATAATGTGCTGGTAACAGTTTTTTAGGGACAATTTTTGTGATTATTTAGAAAACCAGCGTATTGCGAACAGTAAATACTATTCTAACATGCTTCAACACAAACCGAACCTTATGATTACATTTTCCTGGAGAAATGAGAAACCAACGAAAATTTGTATTGGTAGGTGTTACCAAATCCACCTTATAGTCCCGACCTTGTACTGCCTTACTTTCATCTGTTCGGTCCACTCAAAGAGTTTTCCCGCGGCACCAGGTTCAAAGACAATGAAACAGTCAAGAATGCTATAACTCCCGAAGACGAGAAAAAAAAAGGTTGAACTTATATGTACTGATTTTAGTAAAGCTTTTAATATAATCAATCACTCCCTATTAATGTAAAAATTACAATCTATAGGTGCTTCATTAAGAATTGTTGAACTGACTGTTCATTATAACGGATATACTTCAAATTTCTTTATTGCTGCCACCGGCATTTCACAAGTTTCTAATTTGGTTTGTTCTAACTTAAGCAAATAATCTCATTAATCGCATTACTTCACTTTCGCACTGTCACAGATTCATAATTTGCATATAAATGTTGGAGTGTATTTAAATTTTGATAAATGTATTATTCTTTCCTGCACTAAACGTTCGATTATTAGCAAACAATCTTTGATGATCCGTTATTTAGAGTACCACCACTTCACGATCTTTCAGTCCACACATTACTAGCATTAGTTCTTCTGCTTCTAAATGAAGAGTTGAAGCTAGTGGGAAGTTCTTTACAAATGTTCTTAATAATGGTGTTGATTCACCTTTTCTTCCACAGCAAATTGGTTTGCTGATGCCAAATGTAGCATTAGATTGTCGAATAATTTCCGTATGACTAGAGCGTGCACGAGTGTCCTATATAAGACTACATTAGTACAAATGTGTAGCAATGTCAATCAATTACATCCTGATCCTCTCTGGAAAGAATAGATTTCTTTTTAACGTTCTTTTTTTACTCTAGACTACTTTTTATTTTACTGCGTTTTACCGGCATTTTACATTGCCTATACATTTATTTGTTTCGATTTTGTATAGATAACTAAATGTTTATTATAATTATTGGGTTTCTTTTAATTTAATTTACCCTGTAAATAGATTGTATTGATCTGTTGGGCGAATAAATATTATTATTATTATTATTATTATTATTATTATTATTGTTATATTTCCCAATAATTTCAAATTAAGGAAGTGACGATAAGAAAAATAAACGTCAAGATCGTATACAATGTATACACAGTTGCGAATGACGCATCCGAAAAACCAATAGTAAAGTTAACAACAAGCCTTGCAGTGGTATTGACATAAGGAACAAGTTGAAGCAGATACAATCTTCCGATTGAACATTCTGTGTTCCTGAATGCCGTCGCCATAATCCGATATCTATAATTGGATCGAATTATTTGGAACGGTTACGGGATATGCTCATTCAATTACAATAATGCACGGTAATAATAGAGAGCTTGCGGATCGAATGTATATGCGGCTGCTTCCATACTGTTAAATGTTTTTCTCTCCTATACACGTGCAGTTTCTTCCATAAGATAATTGCATACTATTTTTAATGGTTATGTACCTATTCTTTATCATTTTCATGATAATAGAAATACATACTAAAGTATAATATATTTTAAAAATTTATTTCTCTCGAAGAAAATAATTTAGCAAATGCGTAATTAATTATTTTTGCTATTTTGGCAGTTTTCTACATATTTTTGATTGATATTTAATGAACAACTTTAAACAAGACATACTTAAAGGCGTTGAAATGTTTACATGCAATGGCACTTGCGTTGTTTGAAATACACTTAAAAATAATAACATATACAGAAAATATGCTTTCAACAAATTAAATTTTGAGAATTTATCGAAAGAAAATTACCATATTTAACACCATAATATCTGAAAAACTTCGTTATACATAAGTACTTCTATGAGAATACAAACTCTTTTATTAAAATATTTTTGTTTAATAGATGTATATTTAACCTAGTATCGTTAGCATGATGAATCGCTACATGGTGCTCATTAATTTAACCTTTTAATTTGCAAGAAGTTCGCAAATGTTACTGTACAACTCTTGTATACAAACCACTTTAATGAGTGTGTAATGTAATGAGTGGTGCATCTGTGTGGACGTCAATGTATTCAAGCTATATAATTCTACCACATTAGGAGGTTTGAGCACGTTAGTTGATATACATATATATACATATATAGGGTCTCGGTTCTATTTTATTGATTTTCAAAATTTCGGGGTAATGATTAATAGTAAAGGTAAATAGTATGTATAAAGAAACGCCTGCAATTGGAATTAAGAAAACTATATAAATTGATAAAATTTACAGATAACTTGTGAAATTCACTTATCAATGGACAGTAATAAATATAAAGATTCCGTATCTGAAAGTTTGATTTAGAAATATTGGAGATGATCCTTTGAATTTTATTTTGTGTTAACGTACTTGTTCAACTAGTGAAGTTTTCACATTGTCTGCGTCTTTTATCTTATCATAATTTTTCAGAAATAAATTTAAAAATATTCAATTATAGGTATTCTTTGATTTATTACTTTTATATCTTTTTCAACCTTCTATTCCTGTACTAAATTTGGTATAATACAATCATTCTCTGGGACTGTAATAATTTCTCTTCGCTGTTTATATTGACAGCTTCATCCGGATTTGCTGTTTTTATTTTTTTTGCTGGTGGTTTTCTTGTATCTTTGTAGTAGGATTAGCAAACTGTGAAGTAAATGCTGCAATAAATCGGAGGAGTACATTCTTGCGACAGGAACATATAAGTTGGTGAGACAAACTTCGCCTAGCTTTAAGAAGCTATGCAAAGCATTACAAAAATTGTGTATCATACATTTTCATTTAGAATTCAAAACTATTTCTAACCTCAGTTATACAGTTACTTATTCGATTAAAATACAATACTAATAATCTAATTTAAAGAAAACAAACTTCAGCTCAAGTAACAAATCATGTTCGCTAAAAATGTTAAAACATTCAACACCAATCTCATTGTTAACAAAATACTTACCGCGTCCCGCATTTACACATTCAGGTGGTAAATTCTTACCAGTGTTACTAAGTTTGGAGCCGTCTTCTCAATACAAGTATTGATGTATTTCTGTCTTGATTACTTTTATAATAATTCTTCATAGTAGCCAGTTATTTCACCCCTTCCAAGCCAACTTTACGCTCCATGCACATGCTCCAACCGCCGATTGGGTGCTTATATATATATATATATATATATATATATATATCTATCTATATATCTATCTATATATATATATAGAGAGAGAGAGAGAGAGAGCTGTTTTCCAAATGTACGGCAGACATGTAGCATTATCTCCATTCTCGATTTTTATATCTTCACACAAAAATACGCTAGTCTGCCATACATTTGGAAAACAGCACTAACTAATCGAGCGAGCAAGGATGGAGACGCAACTAAATCTAAATAATTAGACGAGTAAAACAAAAGCATCACCCCACTATAAAACTGGCCAACCAATAGACGCGCGATACAAGTTACAAATACTAGGTCAGGGACGAGTCACGCGCAGTAGGATGAACAGCATTCGATTGACAGCATCGCCCGAAGATGGTAAATGAGATTTTACCGAAATATCGCACCGGTCAAAAGCACACCTGCGCGAGAAGAATCCGCATGAGCACATATGTGTATATATTATTGTTACAGTTATTATAATTACATGATAATGCACCATCTCATCGGTCGACGCTTATTACTGATTTTCTAACTACAAATGACATTTTAGCCATAAACCATTCACCGTGCTCACCGGATTTAGCCCCTTGTGATTTCTATCTATTCTCCAAACTACATTTACCGATGAAAGGCCAGCGTTATGCCGAAGTCGAAACCATTAAAACGGCTTCGACAGCGATCTTGAATGACATCTCTAAAAACGTTGTTCTGAAGCAGAAGGCGACTACTTTGAATAAAATAAATGAATTTTTTAATAGTAAGCTTTTGTTTTTATTTTAAAAAAGTTCCATTTTTTCTGAGACTGACTGTGTATAGTATTTGAATTCAGCTTGCCTGAAAACAAAATTAGCATTGTTGGTTACATATTTCTTTGTACTTTTGTTTTCATTTATCTGTATCCGTATCTCAGAAACATATATTGCATTGCCTCTAACTGTGCTTGTTAGAAATATATTTTTTTCTATAAATGCTTTAAATACATACCTTAATTAATACCATAAAAATATAATTCCTATTTAAAGATTTTATTTCTGTAAAGTAATAAAATATGTCACATTTATTATTGTTTTCCATATTACAAAATCAAAAGCAGATATGTTATTCCAAGGTTTATTTCCACAAAAGGCATGTATGTATATATTTTACCTTTTGACGCTACTAATACACAAGTCGCAAATATTGAGCTTCAATGAAAGCGACTTAATGATTGTTTTTTATCAATAACAACCCGACCACCACATGTTTTGAAATTAATTAGAATAGACTAAAATTGATGTTTGTTAGATTCTACTCTTCAAACGAGTAATAAGAATAAGCATCCTATTAAATAGGCAATGGTTGTTTATGTAATTTTCGAAATTGTACAATACATATTTAGGAATCATAAAATAGTTACTACCTTATTATATATATTTGTTAAAATATATTGGTAATTAACGATTAATTTCATTTTTAGGGCAATTCCGTTCACCCCGAATAACAGAACATCCGTCCGATACAACAGTGGCGAAAAATGAACCGGTCACGCTAAATTGCAAAGCCGAGGGCAGACCTGAGCCAGACATAGAATGGTTCAAGGACGGTAAGCGTGTAACAACGTCGAACGTAGATAAGAATTCGCATCGCGTGCTCCTGATGGGTTCCCTATTCTTCTTGAAGACATTGAGTAGCAAGAAGGAACAAGATTCTGGTGTTTATTGGTGTGTAGCCCGAAACTCAATCGGATATGCTGTTAGCCGAAATGCAACACTTCAAGTAGCCGGTAATTATTTATAAAATACTACATTAGATTAATTTAGTAGACTATTCTTACAAAAAATACATTTCTATTGTCTAGTATGTTGGAAAATGTTCACAAAATATATATGTTCTTATAGTGTAAAAATTTGGTCACTACTTCTTATGTAACTTTGAAAGTTAAAGATGTGGTTTATATTTTGGATACAAATCCACTTAATGCGCTGCAAATAAACGTATTACTTTGGAGTACAAGTTTCCATCTCTTTCAAATGATACTAATATTTAGTATGTAGTGTTAAAAAACCGGGCAACGAAAGTTTGCGGAATAAAACTTCTCTTAGTCTATACACAAGTATGATCTCTCGATATAATAGCCAGAATGTTATTTGATAAAATTTACAAAACAAACGCATGTTGAAAAGATTTAATATGCATCATGTAAAGGCAAATTAAAATGTTGCTTTTAACACTTACACATAGTTAACCTTTAACCGGTAAATTTTTTTTTCATTATCAGTGTTTCAAACACTGATAATTATAAGAAGTTATACAAAACAAAAACATAGCAGTTTATTTCTTTAACACCACTGTATCTACTACAATCGTAACCCTAATCGATTACTGTACTACTAGTCCATCGAAATGAAGTATGATGCTTCCTTATAATAACGTTAGGGCATTTACCACACTTCGAACAAAGTGAATCGAACAAAACATTGAATTGGTCTACTGCATCGTACTGATCTAGCATATAGTCCTAAACTAGATCCAGTGATTTCACACATATCGAATATGAATTGAAAGAAATAAATGAAATACTTCCAAAAACGTGACAAAAATATTTTCAGAATTGATGCCTTCAAATGCAAAAATGTATTACTTCTAATAAACTAAAATTTGAACAAATTTTATGATTCATTATTTCACTATTTTCACAATTTTAATCAACTAACATTACCAGATGTCAAGTCATATACATATATAGTTTTATTGAGGTACATATATGTATATCGAGAAAGTATATTGAAATTTACAAAAAAATGCGTTTTTCTTAAGTAGTTATTTTATACTATCTGCTTCTGGGCTTCCGGGCTGGAACCGCGTCACTTGTATATCTGCCGACGTTTCGTATCCATTTGTATGGGACATTTTCAGGGCTCAACTACTGCACTGAAATGTCGGCAGATATACAAGTGATGCGGTTCCAGCCCGGAAGCCGAGAAGCAGATAGCATGGACCACGATCGCGGAAGTCTACGTACCAGATTAGTTATTTTATATTTACACAATAACTAAATATATAATAGTAACTAAAGAAAAACGCAAATTCTATTGAATAAGCAACTGATAAGCGTTCAAGTTTTTCGAGCAAACGTTTGTATTCATTCAATAACAATTTTAAAATTAAATAAGTTGGACAGTTAATCCCTGAGAGAAGTGGTCTCATTGAGTTACCTTGTTTATGTATTTTAGGCAAACAGTACAGTTCATACAGATCATACTTAATCTATTATTCCTGTTAGATACTAACCTTAGATAAATTTTTTTAACGCTTTTGTAGTGTACTTAATCATGTAGGTAATGGATGTTTCTTCGACTCAATATATGAACTCGTATAATTCTAAACATTACATTAAAATTAAAACAAAATTTAAAACATTTTGAATTTGAAGAGTGGTGTAATTTTTATAAGAGAATCAGTGAAATGACAAAACACGAATTGGAGAAAAACGTTAAAAATCTTAATAAGAAATTTAAAGGTTTATGTCCGCCCTCAGAAAACAATTTTGATATCAACCCTATGAAGGAAGCACTATTAGGCACTAATAAGAAATAGACCCGTTAACAAAGGTTTAAAACATTGTTTACCCAACCGTGATGCTCCTATCAAGGAGATGATAGCAAGCATTGATTCGTTTATCAAGAATTTAGAATCAAGTTCAAAATATTTCATTGGAGGGGCTTGTAAGATCCAAATTAAACAGAATTTACAGCAACACAAACAAAAGTCAGTTGATTATGAATAGAACTCGATTAAAAATTGTTACATGTACAATTTCAACTTGCATTCATATTTTGAGGCTACCGCTGTACATTGTGGAATTGCAAAATTTTGGGAATAATTATTCTAACAACTTTCGTTTCTTCGTTGCTCTTATCGCCCTCTCATACTTGGCAGCTTAAGTTTATTATCAATACCATCATTGAGTTATCCCAATGTTTTAATTTTTATTTTAATTAATAGATTTTAATGATTATCACCGTAATATTTATTTGAAGTTGTTTCCAGTGTTTTGCAATAAATTGCTGTAATATTGATGTATTTTGCTTTTCCCGCGTCTATTTTTTTCCCGAACACATCACACTTTGCGTTGCTTAACAATTAAATGGCTGCCGATATCGTCCTCTTTTATTGATTACACGCCAGCAGTTAAGAACTCTACCATCTTTGAATACCGATTGGGCATAAAATACCGTATTGCCTTGAAATTAGTTAGTACTAGCAACGATTACGTTGGAAAATACTATGCCGATCGATTAATTTATCGACTTCTCATTTTATTATGTCAGTTATGTCGATAAACATCGAGACATGTAGTTAAAGGTTTTAGTTGGATTAATATTAGCCTTTTACTAAAGGGACGATCTTATTCTTATTAATTATGTGTAATTAATAAGCTTTGTATTACACAATAGACTAATCTTCCTCTTCCCTACGTTTGGTAACTCATCAAATGGACTGAGTAAGCGTGTGTATGAAAATCCCATGTTCAACTAATAACAGAGCTTAATCTGCAGTCTTAAGATTTAACGAAGACATTTGATATCTTGCTTTACCGCCTGAGGCACCAGGCAATTGAAATAAAGCCAAAGATCAAAGACATTCGCTATTATTGTTATTTACATAGTTTATGGTTAATTATATCTAATTCATAAGACTGTGGAATGAACTGTTTATTCAATGTGCTACCGTTCAGTCTAACTACGGGATCATTTAAAGCGATTAGATCATGATTTATAACATTTAAGCACTAGTTGAAATTTAAGGGCGAGTTAGTTGACTGAAGGTATTTATACAAATATTTATTCCTGCATTTCGTGGAATGAATTACTTTAACTAGTTATTGATTCCTTAGACAGCATCATTAATAATACTGACACACCCGCAACCGTAATTAATTAAAGGGCTTATTGATATACTGTTCTCTGTTCAAGCATACCTTATTAAAAATTTAGTAACTTTAATCTAGTCGATAAAAATCGTTACCCAGATGAGATTTCCCGATACATTTTTCTTGAATTAATAGTTTTATTACTGGTGACAAATTTAATTTAGTATTCTTAAGAGTACCTTCTTATCTAAGAAGTTTCCAATGGCATCCGTTAGTTCAAAAAGTTAAATAAATAACGTGTTACACAAAATCACTATGCTCTTTTTTTTCACTTTGTCGTTCCACGCTGCCCTAGTTCAAAAGATTTAATTCCTTTTTAGGCTTGTGTTATTTAGTAGCTGTAGTAGTTGGTATTAATGTGGGTGTGGAATATTACTTCACGCCTTTACGCCTTTAAATCTCTTCATCTTATCTCTAACTGTTGGAATTTTTACGTTTCCATATATATAATTATTCCGGTAGTACCGTACAGCAATATATCGAAGTTATTTTATTGCATCCAGCCCTGAACCTAGGGCTTTATATATATATAATAATATATATATATATCCGTATTTTTTTTTTTGTATAAAATTAACTTATTGTGCAGACTATAATTTTCTTCCACTGAATCTGAAGATTTTTTTTGTTAACAGACCAAGTTCGGATTTACTCCCAAATATTTTTCTGTGTCATAATGTAGTATGCTAGTTGTTTATTGTTATCGGAAGTTATGCATTCTATAAGGCGGCAAAATTATTATATATCTAGTTCAAGCAAAACAAAACTAAACTAAATAAGTTACCGGCTAGAAAAAAAATAACTGTTCTAATTGCGAATTAAGTTTATTCAAATATGTACAAGTACTGCAGAACTGCTTATTATTATCTTCTGTTTATGATTTGAAATCTCATACAAACGTACACTTTGAATTATATATGTATAAATGGAATCTAAAAAAGATGTTCAAAACAAGCTTAGAATAATAAAATTTTAATTAATTAAAAAAAAATTCAGTCACTAGTACTGGAAACACTCTTTCCTTTCCCATTTAGTATATCTTCGAAATATAGAGATGAGGCTTTGCGGAGCAGATTTAGAAAATGATATATAAAATAATATATCGGTTTCTAACTTTCTATATCCCGCTGATTCAACGTACCTTTTACAATTCCACCCTTCGCTACCCATTAAGCTCGAATTGCAAACATAACATTTTATAGAACTGTCACGGTGTTTTAAATCGGGATACCTATGTATGTATATATTTAGAATTTGATGTACCTCTTTAACATGTATTTTCATTTTCGTAACATTTTCGGTTGTTTGGACCAGCAATGCACACTTCAGAAACTATTCGAGTGAATTAAACCCTTTTCACGATATAAATATAAATAAAATTGTCCCTTTCGCCGTCCGCGGAACTCCGGATGCGCTACTGTGGACCGGCAAAACTGGCCAAGTCTGCTTATCAATATTGCTTTTGTTAAAAATAAAGTCGTAATTGATGATGAGATCTTGTACATTTATTCCACCTGCCGAGCATGAATTTCTAAGAGATACTTGACATTTTTCGTATTTAGCGCTTTTTTGTCTTATGTTTTTAAATAAAATTTACGAGTGTCATAATTTTGTAGCAGAGTGTACGTGTAAGAACATTTTTCAAAATGCCATAGATTCGTTTTCAATTTTTTTCTTTTCAAATCAAAATGTCGGATTCTCTTTTAAGTCTGCTTTATTATAAGATATTCTCATTTCGAAAGAAGACTAAATTATTTATTTGAAGCAGGCAATCGTTTCGAACATTTCGAAAAGTGTGTTGTAAATGCATATGTGTTTACTTCCCTTAAAGCCGGAGGTTTGATTATTTGCATACCTCGCAGCTTGCATATTCTGGTTTGTGTTTTCAATACCAGGAGGACTTGGAGCGAAACTTTCCAGACAGCTGAGTCGTTAGCAGTTGGGCGATTTGTATTTAAAGGAGAAGAGAAAAACATAACTATTATACTTAGTACTAGGCTGTTCCAGTTTTATGTAAAATAAACGTAGGATGTGCGTTTTATATGCCATACAATTTTATATGAGGAAGTGAGTAGGTAAAATTAACTCCTTCTAACAATTTAACAGTCAATGCTTAGCGGGAAGTAAATACAACATTATGAAAGTGTTTGAAAAATCGTAAATGTCTTAGTACTCGATAAAATTAATGTTCTAAATTGTTTTATTTTGCAACGTGTGTAAGAAAGTATACAAGGAAGACGAATTACAGAACGACTAGTAAAATTTATATGGCTCATTCAACAAACAAAGTTTTGAGTTTAAATTGTAATATAAATATCAGAGAGGCGATATAAAAGAGTTAAATCTGCCGACTTGAATCTATAATAAAACTTGTACTACCTGAAAGAGACCATAAATATTTATCAAAACTTACTTTACATGCATTAAAGATAGTAATTTGATTGAAGTAGCTTAGCTTTACCGACACTAGTTCAGGCACTTTTAAATTAGATGCAGCTGTTACAATTTGAGGTCAACACACTTTTAAAAGAAATGAGAAGATACATATTTATTATGAAAAAATATTATAATTTATTTACGATTTGGGAAAAATATGCCAATCTCTAACTACGTTACTAATTTAGAAAGTTGGATATTATTCCAATGTGATTAAGATAATTGATATAATTTACCGACTGAAAAATTAAATTACGCATTTGTTTACATGAACTTACAAATTCTGAATTGTCAACCGTTTTCAAACACTAATGTATTACATTGAAACGATGGAGTATGCAATGGAATTTCAAAACATATTTATATCCATCTTTATATATTGTTGTAAGTATATTATGTGCAGCAATGTCTAAAATTGTTGATTTTTGTTATTTACTCCATTTAATACTAGCTACATACAACTAAATATTTACCATAGAAACCACTTTATGAAAAAAAAAATGGAGTAGAAATAAATTATTAATCTTTTTCACACAAACTGTTATAATATAATAAAATAATTAAGACTATTTTATAGCAAACATTGGTAAAGTCGTTTAGTAATAATCAAGGCAATATAACATAAAAACATCTTACATTTACAGAATGTATCAAGTTTAAAGAAAAATAGTTTTTCTGTTGAAACTCTTTAATCTTGTCAGCGAGGAAATGGCGAATGAAACATGCCAGACACTACATGCTTTGTGAGTTTCCGTTGGAGAGAAAACAACGAATGTTCTAAAAAACATTAGCACTACAGTCAGTGAAAGTAGTATTGTCAATCGAAAATGTCAACGTTGGTTTTACAAATTTTGAGAAGGAAACTTTTCATTAAATTATAAAAGTGATCCATGTGTTTGATCAAGGGGTGTCAAAACCACTTTTGCTTTAAATTCCCAAGCAACGCGACAAGATCTTTCTATATCATTACGTTGCGTGGAAAAATCATTTGCAATTAGTTGCGATAGCCGGACAAAGTTCGAAAGTTTTGAAAGTGGGTTACACACGAATTTACTAGACAAAAGAAATCATTGCTATTTGCAATTTTCTCTCGTAATAGCAAAACTATTTGTCATTTTTAGAACAAAATGTTACTGGAGCTGTAAAATAGGTACTTTAGGTAATTTTAAAGTGCTTAGTTGGAAAAACAATTACACTTTGCAACCATCACAAAGACAGACTTGCACTCGAATAAAGTAATCTAGTGCATTTGGTGGAACTTTAAAAGAATAACTTGTTTTCACTTGCTACAAACCAACGAAAACGTCGTTGAAGTCTATTATCAACACTTGAAAGACTAAGTTTCATCAAGTTTTAAAACAAAAAGAACAGTCAAAAAGGTACAATTCTTTAGCATAATAATGCCCGGCCTTATGTAGCACGTCTTATTGCAGAAATGTTGAACTAATGGGACTAATTACAGGCCAAATTTTGTTTTATTCAACTTTTAAACAAACTTAAAAATATATTATAAAAACAACATTAATTACTATTACATTTCATATTATTTTTACTGTCAATGTAATTATATTTTAAAATGTATCAAATCCAAATTAAGAAAATTCTATCATTTTATATATTTTCTATGTGATATAAAGTGGTGGTTAGCGAAGTGTGACTGTATATGGCAAGTAATCACTCTCGTGTTATATTTCTCTTAATTTATTATTAATTGGTACTGACCACTATCATACTTCCCTTTTACTACGAATATCCCTCCTCCTAAAGTAAACAATCTTTTATATTCTATGATGCAGATATGATTTGTAGAAGAAAAATTTAAGAATTTAAAATATTGATTATAATTGAAAAGTATATAATTATGTTAATGTGTGGAGTTTAATTTATGATTTCTGTTTAATTTGTGAAACATCATTGTCTATTAAACGTAGTTTGCCACTTTGAATATAAAACATACTTTTATACAGCGATCGCACACAATGTAAAACGTGTAGATATAAGATACGTACATGTGCATACAATTTATTCTACTGATTCTTTGCTAAATTCGATTTCCTCACATTTAAATACATGGCATATTGGAATTGTACTCGCAATTTTCGAGGCTATTTGTTTTAAGCTATCCAAGCATGTGAAATTACACACATGTCTATAGCGTGTGACATGTGCAGTCACATCAATTGATTTATGATGTCCGAACTCCTCCATTGTGTGTTACTCTGTGTGTGGTTCTATCGACTGTGTGTGCGGATTTTGTGGAAAAGTACGACGCCAAGTCTCCTACATACATCAATGTCAATGACGAGCACTGTTTTTGGGAAACGCATTTATATGCCAGCCAGTTGAGTTCATTCAAATGCTTTGTTGCGATAGTTTTCTGATGATTGTGCGGTTGCGTAGTAAACGCTGAACCCGCATTACATAGAGTGTATTTAATATAATTATTTAATGTGCTACAAATTATCTGTGATAATTTAGTGAAAAGGTAACAAACTGCATGTTGGTAAATTACTACCTAAATCTTGCTTTTGGGTTTCAATTTAATATCTAAGAATGTAAAAGCTTAGATATGTGAACAGACTCTGGTATGTGTATCTCCTACTATATTCGTAATTGTACATAATGTCACTTTTAAGCTACAAATACCAATTTGCAATTTTTTCCGTTACAGTTTAAATTCAACTACATATCTACAATATTATTTTATTCAATAGTGGCTGTGCTTTTAATAGTTATTATTGAATTTATTCTTTGGTCGTCTCCAGACTTCTGATTAACGGAAAAATACCTTATCCATATTAGTAATTATTTGTATATTATTATTAGTATTTGATTAAATAATTGCCGGTGAAAGTGAAAAGCAACAATTTTCCGTTTAATGCTTCAAGGTTTTATGGAGATTGGTTACTTTCATTCGATGTCGTAGATAGTGGACATGAACCTTTAAAAAGTTAATTGCCAGAGCAATAGATATTACTGACTCACCAAAGGCATGAATACCGAGTAATCTTCAAGGAGATTTTTTTGCGGACAAATATAGTAATTTTATTTTTGTTACCTTTAAGAATAAGTTACTAAAACACAGTGTTAGTTTATACAACTGGAAAAAAAGGCTTTAATAATGCAGTTTCTGGAAATTCTGCTCGACAACCTTCCGATTTATTGTGCTGTGTATGCCGATCGACCTGTCCCATCTTGTACGATATTTGAAAGGATCGTAAATACATTCAAAAAATATGAATGTGTGATCGAAAGTTGCAGCAAATACCAAAAAAGAATAAACAGTTTCAAGTCCCTATAAATTCCGTTTGGGAAAAGAGAGAGAGGTAAGAGTTTGTTCATCCGTAGAAAATAATGCTCTAGTCGACAAGTTTCTGACGAGGCCGGTATTAAAGAAAGGACTGTCAAGAATATTTTAAAGCGCGACAAATATAAATGTTTCATAATTCACACAAGCTAAGAAATTTTCCCTCAGGACAACATTAGAAGAATGGAGTTTTATGAAACCATGTTTGAGATGGCTAATCGAGGTGAATATTTTGCCAAAAATATTTATTTTATTTTCAGGTGAGTCCTCTTCTCCAATTTATAGTAATCACAATCCTTCAGTTATTCGATATTAGTCCAAGGAAAATAAATATCTTCATTTCAATGAAAGAAACCAGTACCCCCGGTACCCTCAAAAACTTAATGTTTGGGCGGGTATACTAGGCAGCAACATTATAAGACCTTTCTTTATTAGTGGTAATATTAATGCCCACTTTGAAGAAATTTGGTTTCAACATGTGACAGTTAGTCGTCCCACGTATAACTCTAGAGCAGTGATGGAGTTTTTACAAAACACCTTCTCCGATCGTATTATTTTCGGAAATGGTACGATAAAATAACCACATTTTATCGCTTGACTTCTTTCTATGAGTTGTGTATAAGGAAAGTAGTACCAATTTGAAGCGATCACTCCTAACGTTAGGCAATTATTTTATGATAGGTAGGTTAGGTTACTGTTTGGCTAAAGAGAGTGGCATTTTCGAACCATTTATAAAGTAACATTGTAACTGACTACCATTAGCTAATATGCATGAATAAAATCTTCTCCCTATTGGCTGACGAACTCTTTTTTGCAATATTCCTTATTTTATTACATCCATCTATTACTCAATTCCTTAAATTATCTTCAGTGTTATAAACTGATCATTCCAATCACTTGGTGTTGATAAATAATCCGTTTCCACAATAATTTTCGTATTATGTATATGTATTTCGATAACAAAGTCGTCAGCATCGGCAGACAATTACAGTGTCCCACGGCAAAACCCGCACAAAACAAATTCCATATACGACTGTACCGTCGAAAGCCAAAACGCACATAGTGTGGAAAGGGGTTATATATCAACCTTAGGTGATTACGTTAATAAACCAAAGGCTCTGTCAAATTTACCTAATCATTTCAAATTGCCCGATAGGAAAAAAACGATGAGATTTAAGTTTGGAGATCTAGAACGCCATAGATGTGTTCTGCTTCGACCAATTCAGCATTTATTGAATGTTGCATTTAGATACTCACGACGACCATACTAAAGTGTACCGTTGTTCCATTATTCCAGTGGTATTTCATCTGCTACAAACGAATACTTGAAGAAATTTCATTATACCTCAATGGTACGTCTTTTTGATTCGATTAGCAACAACTAACAAAAAAAAACTGCCGTCGAAAATCATTCTCACGCATCTCATATGGGTTCTTTTTGGACCATACATGATTATCGTGAAAATTCATTATTACTTTTGCGTCATCAGTAAAAGGAATCATTAAAATAAACTTATGTTTGTCTTAAGTATAGAAGCACTTAGCTGGTAATTCCTTGCATAAAGTTGCCGTGATGTTTAAGATTTTAGGTAGAAGTTTTTAATACTAAATTTTTCATTTTATAGCTTGCATCTGCATATGTATGTGTATGTTATATTTCTCCTATTCAAATAAAACTTTTTATGGTAAAAACGCCATAATTTAGTGGATTTAAAAACATTCAACAATCATTATAATCTACTCCACTGTTAAATTAAACAATTCTAAAATGCAGTCCCTTTGCCCAAAAAAATCGTGATTGATTTTAATTAAAATTTTGAATAGCACACAACAATCGATGATGAAATATACATCATATTCTCCTTGTCTCTAATTATGTCTTATATTATTTATTATAATATATTCGTTAATCAAAGAATTGACATGACTGTCTTTTGTTGGATATCTATCATATTTTATTAGTCCTATTATTTTCTGTAATATTGTTTTTGCCATATTTTAGACGCTATAACAATACTCATGTATTTCGTAAATTCTGTAATGGTTCCATTACTATCAAAAATTCTTGTGTCACTTTCTGGAACTAGTAACGCCTAGAGCTTTATAACTT
Source organism: Dermolepida albohirtum (assembly GCA_031893035.1). Taxonomy (NCBI): domain Eukaryota; kingdom Metazoa; phylum Arthropoda; class Insecta; order Coleoptera; family Scarabaeidae; genus Dermolepida; species Dermolepida albohirtum. The sequence goes on along the minus strand of JAVIWB010002317.1, from coordinate 659,015 downwards.
TCCTTTTACCGTTTGTGTAAAATTCCTTATCACATTTTCAAAAAGTAATTAGTCACTTTCCAATACTACTAAAATGTCATTAATAGCTATAATATATATTCCGAATTTTGAAACAATAGGCACATTTTCACATGTATGTACGTATTATAACAGTGCTAATCATAAAATTATTATGTTATTAAAGCAGTTTTCAGTTGTAAAATATTGTCATAAAAAATTATTTAATAATTAGTTGCGTCTTCAAATTATTATATAACATTGGTATACAACTTTTCTTTCAAAACATATAATATATAATTCCTAAAATTGGGGGAAAAGAAATAAACAAATGAAAGGGTAAAAAAATATTATGAATTATTTTATGAATAGATATATACAATGAAAATATTGAAAATGTATTGGGAAGTATACAGTACAATATTTTTTCCAATGTAACGAACTTAGTATAAAGGATAGGACTTACCGTGGTTGTACAAAAACAAATTTTAAAATGATTTGATGTAAGCTGTAATATAACACTTCGCCTTAGTACTTATGATTAGCGATAGCACGCCATTTTAATTTTATTGTGAAAGGAAATATTCAGAAAAAAGTTGTTATTTGAAAGTACTTACGAAGTACCTATGATTGCGTGTCAACTTATTTCTGCATCGGTTGTTCAGTGTGATTCGAGACCTCAGCACTGTATACGAGTATGAAGTAATTATAGTAAAAACTCAAAATACATCAACATCTGTACGCTTATGCAGGTCGTTGTTGCTTTTATTATGATTTTTTCGCCGTGTTACCGAAATTGTAGGTTCTTTTGTACCATCCGCCCATTGATACTGGTGCACGTGTATATTGTAGAAAATGCACATGTGTTCGAAATATATTCAAAACTCCCTCGAGCTCAGTCAAGGCGCCTAATTGTCTATTAGTCATCCATATTCATAAAAGAACCCTTATGATTAGTTATGAATACGTGCATATATGTTCCTTATTTCCTGACAAATTGATGTAATCGATCATATCTCATGCGGTCTGTCGTTATATAGACCATGTTCTACTAATTAGTGAACTGTAGGCTAGCTACACCTCTGTAACTGTTCATTCAGCTCTCGTTTCACAGTATTTCGAAGAGCCTAACTTTGGTAAGAAATAGTTGATTTACTTATTATATATTTCTTACATTTGGAACTAAGTCTTATCTGTTAGTGAATAGTGAGTGAGTATAAAAAATTATTATTAATATAGATGTATTAAATACTTATTAAATTACTTGAAAAGGGACATTCGATAATTGTCATTTTAATTTAATATGGTCAAGTCATTTCCTTACTGAATCTCTTCATACATATATCCGGTACATGGCGGAAGTATATGTGTGTATGTATGTCCATATGTAAATAAATATGTATGTGGTAAAACATCGCTGGCAAGTCAACTGCACACATTTATATCATTTAATAATATATAAACAAACACAAGCCAGGTATATTTGCAAACACAGAAATTGATCAATTCTAAAATCGAAAGTAGCTATCGCTATTGTGACGATGATGTAGTTTTTACTTATGGGAGTTTACCAAACACAGGACAATAATTCTAGGGAAATTTCCTCGAACTATATGAGAATTTTACCTCAGACGATTTACAAAAAGAACACTTCCTTTCGAAGATACAGGGCGATAAAAGTTTAAATATTTTCAAAGTTATTAATACACCTAAATAAAACTATGGTGTACTACAATGGGCCTACTGAATACAAGTAATGTCTGGAAATTCGCTTTTATATTTTTAACGGCATTCCGATTAGAAAAAACAAACCTCACCCACTGACCTACTCGAACCCCATATTTAAGTCCCTTGGATTTTTTCCTATGAGGCCATTTCATGATATCGGTATACACTACTCCAATGGAAAATTAAGATTTGAGAAATCGGATAATTGATGGGTGTAAAGCAGTAGAAAACAACCGTGGTGTTTTGAAAGAATTTTGCTGTCATCGAGGTGAAAATTAGATGCATACATCCTAGCTGATGGTAGTCATTGACAAAAGTTATTATAGATTAAAAATCTTTACATGTAATAGTAACGAATAAAGCATTGTATCCGTTACGAAAACCTTTTTCGCCCTGTATTTTTAAAACAAAGAGTTCTTCGAAAAATTATCTAAGTATTAGGTGTACCGGAAAGTTCTGTCCGTTCCGGTTACAACAAGTTTCAACATGTTTGCGCATATTCATGTAACGCATATTTGATATTTGGCTCTCTCTTTTTATCACTGAATGTACACATACTGGCCTAGCAAATGAACTAAAACGAAGATGATTCATATTAGTATTAAATGATATGCGATCGTCTAGCCATGGCTACTGATAAAGGGCATTTACGCCAATGTATTTTGTACGAATTCCAACACAGAAGAAATGCTACAAAAACGTGTAGAAATTTATTGAAAGTGTTCGGTGAAGGTACAATTTCTGATGGAACGTGCAGAAGATGGTTAGAAAAATTTCAAGTAGGTGATTTCGACCTTTCTGATAAGCCAAAATCTGAACGACCATTTTTGGTCGACGACGGTACTAATAAGGTAATGTTAGAGCTAAATCCTTTTTCGACAACATCGGAGACTGTGAAAAGGCTTGATTCAGCTCAACAAAACCGTTTTGAGTCATTTCGGAAGCTAGAATTGGTGTGGAAGTATTCTAGATGGGTTAAGTGAAAATAATTTGAATGACTGAATCGTGCATATCTTTGCTTGCATGGAACAAAATCGAACCCTTCCTCGACCGGATGATAACTGGGGATGAAAAGTGGATTACCTATGAAAAAATCGCAAGGAAAAGGGCATATTGTGAATCCAGAAGACCTTTCCCTTCGCTTCTAAACCGAAGTTGAGCCCGAATAAGAGATTGTTGGGTATATGGTGGGACATTCATGGTACAATACATTTTGAAACCGAACGAAAACCTAAATTCGGAGAGGTACTGTCAGCAAGTGGATAACTTAAAAACAGCACTCCAAGAACAGAGGCCAGCGGTGTTCAATAAGAACGACATCATACTGTTCCATGATAATGCCTATGCACATACTGCTTTGAGAACTGGTCAAAACTCGCAGAGCTAGGCTGGGAAATTCTGTCGCATTCACCATACTCCTCGAACCTACCACCCTCCGATTATCACTTGTTCCTGTCCTTACAATTTTTTTTGCACGGCAAAAAATTCAATAACAGACAAGCATTGATTAAATTTGTCGCCTCTAGGGATAAGATATTTCTTAAAAATGGGATATAGAAATTGCCATCACGCTAGTAAGAAGTCCTAAATAATCATGGAAATTATTATATATTATTCAATAAAGATTATTCAAGAAAAGAGGCGGCAATGTTCAATAAGAAGGACATCATACTGCTTCATGATAATGCCTATTCACATACTGCTTTGGGAACTGGTCAAAAACTCGCAAAGCTAGGCTGGGAAATTCTGTCGCATCCACCATACTCCTCGAACCTACCACCCTCCGATTATCACTTGTTCATGTCCTTTCAAAAATTTTTGCAGGGCAAAAACTTCAATAACAGACAAGTACTGGTTAAATTTTTCGCCTCTAGGGATAAGGCATTTCTTAAAAAGGGAATATAGAAATTGCCATCACGCTAGTAAGAAGTCCTAAATAATCATGGAAATTATATTGTTCAATAAAGATTATTCAAGGTATGAAAAATTTATGATTTTGTTTATTCTAAAAGCAAACAGAACTTTCCGGTAGACCTGATATAAAAGAATCATAAAACACCCCAAAAAATAACCTCCTGAACTTTTGCTGCATGCTTAGTAAACTTTCAAATAGTTCATTTCACATTAATAGTTGAATTTGATGGAGCCTGTGGTTGATTGATGCAGTTTCTGTAAGAGAGTTGTCATCATCAGGATACAAAGTGTCATTACCAGATCTTCATTTGAAAACCAAGATATAGTAATTTGGTCTTGTCATGTAACATTTAGATACATGATCTAAATTCGAGCATAAAATTTTTAACAAGTAACTATAGTAGCTTATGTTTAAAGGATTGATTTAAAATCTACCTTGCTTTATTTGAACGAAACCCTCACAAGACTCATGTACACTAAATACTTCATGATAGTTTTGTAAATAGAAGCCTAATGTATAATTACAGAACTAAAATAACAAACTGTTAAGGTTTACTAATAACCATTTATTAAATTCTTTAAAATCATTTGTATTATTGCTGTAATTAGAAAAGCATATAATAAAAGCATAGCCAATTATTAATTTATCAAATGTCTAAATAACTTAGATTTCATAGATTTTAAGAAAATAGGTTCTATGAGATGTAATAGGTTATTATTGTGATCCTGTTCATTGCTAGAAATACACACGGAATTGAACGTTTATCTATACTTAAGGTAATAATAAATTGTTACACATCATCGTGTACATATTTTATGGATCTTCCCCATTTCTTTTCAACAGCGAAGGAAAAATATTTAATGTGATCTAGTTTGTGAAATAGTTTACCTCTTTTGGCATATTTTATAATATATAGTTTCTCGAATAGTAAATATAAAGTAAAAGTAAATAGTTTCAAGAATAGTAAACTTGACTTAAACATTCCTTGCTCTCTCCCAATATTTTTTCACAAAGTACAATTTCCATGACCTCAGGCGCATGACAACCTACAGCGTTTGTTACAGTGGAAGCAAATTGATCTTATTGTTAGAACAGTTATTTTTTGTAACATAGCAAAAAATAGAAGGAAGTGTATTTACACAAACTTGTATGGATAATGTGACATCTAGCTTAATTATGTAGATGTTATAGAACACGTTATTGATCAGTAACAAGTCTTGACATGTTTACACAGCTATCTTGTGTAATATACAACACAAGCGTTTTTTAAATTTTATAACCATCGATCATAACGAGCTATCACTTTGTTCTTGTTTAGAGGGAGTGTGAAACCTTCAGAAATCGCTTAACGTCTGCAAAGTGTATTTCGAGAGTCTGCAGAATATAAAAGTACTATCAATCTATGGGTCAATTGTTTCAAAGTTATCAGAACATCACTCGAAGACAATTCACACAATGGACGCTCAAGTACCTCTGTGAAATAGGTACACGACAAGATCTTGAGAGTTTACGTGAATGTTTTAATTTGTTGGGCATCAAGGCTCTTTTGACCGAAAGAGAAATTCAATGGGTGCCATATATTCCCTAATTTCATGAGCTTTTAGCATATTACGGCGATCAACTTAGGCAATGAATAATAATTACTGATGAAGCATGGATACCTTACTTCAATTCTGAGAACAGAATCAGTCTAAAGAATGGCGCTAACTCAAGGAATAGCCTCCACTTGAAACACGTACAGTTCTGTGTGTTGGAAAAGTAATACCTACTGTTTTCTGACTTTGCAAGAGGGTTATTATTACGGACTATCTACTGAAAGGCAATACAATTAACGCTATCTGGCTCAGTACAGCAAGCACTTTTCAAAAAATAGTCTCGGAAATTGCATAACCGCCCATTATTGCAACAAGCTACTGCAAGACCTCATACTGCACGACGAACGAAGAACCCTATTTATCAAATCTGGCTTTTAGTGATTATTATTTACTACTAAATTTGAAAAAAAGGCCTTGAATGAGATAATATTTGGTATAAATAGTTGGATTGCAGAGATTATATTCATTTAAATGAAAATTATATTGAAAACTACATTATAATTTTGATAATAATTGACGAAGTAAAAAAATTATATCTAAATTCCTAAAACTTTGGAAACATCCCTTGTAATAGCATAATAGAAAAACAAACATTCTAATTTTTTGACTAAAAAATGTTTCTTTTGAATTAAAAGCATATGGCATCTTTCTAATGAAGTGTTAGATTGTGTTATATGATATGTTGTTCATTTCATTTTGCGTATTCCAAAGCTGTTACTTGAGTTAGGAGCAGTTTTTCTGATTTTCCTATTTACTTCGTCGGATAAGTCGTAATTCGAAAAATGTTTTCATCTTGCTTTGTGTCAAATAATCCTTGCATATTCTGATGATATGTTCTGGATAATTAAAGTGCGTGCATAAGGGTGAAGTTTTACCTAATTAAAAGTAGACCAGATGAAACTACAGAATGCGCATTATTCCATAATTTTTTGCGAATTTATAGTTTCCTGGAATGAAAATCGTTCCATACTTAGGTCAAACCGCTTTCAGCTTCATGGTTGGTATAATGTAATTGCGGAGTATTTTTCGGTTCAGTATCATCAGTTCAGAAAATTTTTCACTGTTACTGTTACTGATACTGTTCTGCTCCAACATAAATATAGTTTGTACACTATTCACGCTATTACACGCTATTTATTTTTGCAAATTACTTTTTATAACCGACGTCCAATTACTGAGATTTCGCGTTATGCTCTATGATTAAATTTTGAATTCTCTTTACTAATTAGTTGTATTTGGTGATCATCCGCCGACGGAACTGATTGTGTATGGCAGTCAACATCTTCGGCTGCTTGATGCTGATGAATAATGTTACTGTAGATTTGGAAATATGTAATGTCACTAATTTGCTGACTTGCATAGTCTTCCTCACACGATATAATAACATGTCGTTTTTTTACATTTATTGCCGCAGTGCATTTTCATGGCTATTTTAAAAATTAAATTATTATTACTAAAAACTTGAAACAACTTGCCTCTTAATGAAAGGAGTTGCTAACTAAATCATAACGTACATAGAGTACTAGGAAGATTTTGCAATACAGCTTTGTTTATTTAATTTTTTCAAAGTAAAACCGCCTCCCTCTTAGCTTCATTTTCACGTGCGGGAACAGTGCAAAGTCGCAGGGAGCAAGATCTGAACTGTGGACTGTAGGAAGGGTGCTCGAGAAGTTTCAATCCTGTCGTGGTTAAATATTCGGTGCAGGCTTTGGCGCGGTGAGCTGGAGCATTATCGTCATGGAGGAACCAGGTGTCCATTCTTGACTTTGGCCGCAGGTTCTTCATAGATCCAATGACATTAGGCAGGCACTGTTCAGTGTACCACTTAGCTGTGACTGTCTTCTGTGTATCCAAAACGACGTGTTCCACAATTCCACTCGATTTGAAAAATACAGCTATCATTTTCTTCTTTACAGATCGGGATTTGCTGACAACTACGGGTGTGTCCTCATCATTAAAGACCCAAACTTTGTTTTGAGCTTTGGTCGGCAAATCGCAATAGTACAGCCCAGTCTCGTCACCTGTCACGATGTTGTTCACATATACCGAGATTGTCCCTTAAACTTTTTTAGTATCTCCCTACACCAAGTCACACGTCGTGTCATCTGCTCTTCAGTCAGTCGATGCGGCACTCAGAGAGAACAAAGTTTCTTCACGTACAAATGATCATGCAGAATCGAACGAATTGCTGGTGCATGTAGGCCTGAAGTACCCTCTATCTGTTGGTAGGTAACTTGCCTGTCTTTGCCAAGCATTTTCCTCACAGTAGTAACGTTTTCCTCCATAACTGACGTTCATGTCCTGCCTGGCCTCTCGGCATCCTCCACAGTTAAATTTCCCCTTTGGAATTCTCTATGCATATCGTTGTGCGATGTGGACAAATATCACCTAGTGCTAGAGTAATTTCTTCGAAGCACTGGTCTATGATTAAACCACGCACGAAATTATAACGCAAAACTGCCCTTATCTCATTTCGCGACCACGATACCATCGCAAGCACTTTACATTCTCACTGCTAATGAATAACTGAACCCGTCAACATGGCGCGGCGACTACTATGCACGTATAAACATGTCTGAACATGCAGCAACAAGCACCTTCCTACGATTCATCGTTGCGTCATATTGCAAAACTTTCCTAGTACCCTTTGTATAACGTGATAACGTTTGTAATAGAGTATCATTTAAAATTATATTTTGTATAAAATTGTGAGATGTGTATACACAGTCGTATGCTAACTGCAATACTAGCACGCCCGGATAACCTGTAACGTAATGATTAACTTTCTTAACTGTGATTTGTATTCGTAATAATTTATCAGTCGACAATTTGACTGTAGAAAAGTAATGGGCTGTAAAATATTGTAACAATTTTTAAACACATTTTCAAAAATGTGAATATCTAAATTATTGCTGTTAGTATTAACGCTTCAAGTTATTTACCCCACTTTTATTAAATTACAGTTGTCTTCTCTGTGATTACTGAATCTTAGCAAATTGTTGGTTTTATTTGCAGCGAGAAACGTATAACCATTAAAATAGGAGATCGTAAATATATGGCGAAGTTTCATCGTTAACAACGTCATAAGTTGTTCTATATTATTAGGCTATAGAGTAAGCCCTTAATATATAACATATTTTCGATTAAGACCGATAAAATGTCTCCAATAACAGTAATAATTAAATCGAATTTCTGGATCCACATTTGATTACTTTGTATGTAATTAAATATCACCAGTAAAAGCTTTTATGACAACATAAATAACCCAAAATGCACTTTCGTTATCGTGGTTGTTACTGATTGCTGCGATTCCAGTCATTGTACTCTTGAAAATCGTAAAAAACGTATATATGTATATGTACGACAGCAAACAGTTGATAATAAAATATTTATTTTTCATTATAATGCTATCGATGTGTAATTGGATATCGCAATAAAATTGTTATGTTTACTTTTCAAAGTAGTAATAAATTTCGAGATGTAGGTATGCTTTTTTATCGAATAATTATGTACATACGTACGTATATATATATACACATATACATGCGTACACGACTCCTGGTAGCAAAGCTCTCTCTTGCTTGCTTACAAATATTGACTGCCAGTGCTTCTGACTTCTACCGTGTGTTTGTGATTATGCTAATGATGCCATTTGACAAATTGACTCAAGGAATATTAAGTACGATTCTGTTTATACACACTCCTTTCCATATTATTTTTCTTGGGTCTATCTCGACGAATCCATTAAAATATCAGTTACCCGCTATTTTGTGTACATAAAAATTTCAATTTGCATAAGAAGCTATTGATTTTTCTCACATAACGTCCCAGCATCCACCTGCTTACGTAAATGTATTCTTACTATTTTAAAGTACTTCTTCAATATAACGATATATTTGTATATATTTCTTCTGACTCCTTAAAAGAAGGTTGTTCATAAGATACTCTTTTATTTAGTTCACGTGCTGCAAACAACACAATCTACATAAAAGAATTTTAAATTAGGGTTAAAAACGCATAGTTAAGTCCTACGTATTAACTCTCTCCGTGACCTGGGCAAGTTACAAACCAATAGAATAAGAAGGCATAAATTTTCATTATACGCATGCATATACTTTTACTCATCTAATGAATTTGAAACGTTAATTTTCTGTAAATAAAAAAATAATTGTAAATAATAATCATTTATAAAAGACGAATATAAACATTGATGTCATGACCTTAAATATTGAGTTTCTGAATAATGTTTGCTAATCAAAGCTTTTTAAGTAAATAATTTCTATAAGCTCGTCATTCAATGCATATTAATAATTGTCTTATTTTTCTGTCTATGACGTTATCACTTTTTTTAAAGGACATTCTATGCTATTTATATCACGATTTAATTTTTCATTAGAAAAATTTCAAGGAAAACTCATTAAATGTAATACGTTGTAATATCAATCTTAAAAGTTAGATAAGCCATACACTATAGAAAAAACAATTTTGAATATGTAATTATTAAAGTAGATGTTGAAATTGTCTGCCACTAACATCTTGACGAAGTGTAATTCGATGATAAAATCCTCGAACTATATCGTGAATAACATCGGCTAAATGAATTATTTTTTAATAATGACAACTTAAACAAATGCACTTGACTTGATCGTTTCAGATCCTTCTGTCGCTGATTTTATTGCCGTCGCCATTCTCTATCTTTATTTATCATTGTATTTTTCTAGCATTTTATTACCGTTTCCCAGTTTTCATTGCTACATAGCATTTTACCGACAATATGTATTTCCCGAGTAGTTTACCTGCTAAGAGCTTTTTCTGTTTCTTCTTTTCGACCGACCACTCCGCGATAATTCGCGGAACTTCCAAGAGTCCGTTGATATACATACGTACATATATTGAAGTACCTATGCCAGATACTTGGTCATATGCAAACCCACATTTCCATCTTAAGCCATCCTTCTCAGTATCCACTCTGACCCCGGATTGCAGCTGTGTTTTGCCTTTCTTAGATCTATGTCTTTTTTTATTTGATTTTATTTGGAGCCTTCTTTTTTGAGGCAAAAATTCAACCGGGGTAGCCCCGTAATTACCATGATTGCTTCCAACTACATTGTCTCGCATTCGCTACATAATCTATAAACTGTGTACCTACGATATTAACCCATTTCTTCCCAGTGTTGCGTATACGCAACACGATATTTTACTTCACAAAATGCAATTAAAACTATATTTTTATACAAAACTCATAATGGATATGTTAAATATGTTAAAAGGCATTCATAGTCTCTTTATCCTATATGTTTGAATTTCACAATTAGATTAATACTTCGTGAAAAAAGTTAATTATTGAAAACATGATTTTTGCAATATTTTTCAGTAAGTTATTTCAAATGTTAAAATCTATTTATTTAAAATTTTATGTGCATATTACTGAATGCTATATATTTGGAATATGGAGGAGCTTCACACAAAACTTATGAAAACCTGGGTTTAGGTGAAAGGGTTGTGACAAATTTGTTGAAAGTTGTTCATGATCCTGGAAATCACATAATATTTTTTGATAATTTCTTCGCCAGCCATTACCTTCTCACCTTGTTGTCAGAAATGAAATTCTTTGCAGCTGGTACAGTGAGGGAGAATCGATTGGCTCCCTGTCAACTTTAAACAGCAAAAGCTTTGGTGAAAGAACCAAAAGGGAACTTCGATTATAGATTTGATGGCAACGATAAAGTATTCGCTGACAGATGGCATGACAACTCAGTTGTAACAGTTATTACCAACTTTAGTACCGTTGAGCCACTGATGAATGTAAGGAGATATAGCCGAAAAGAAAAAAAATACAACATAGTCTCTCAACCAAATGTTATCCACCAGTACAACCAAGGCATGGGTGGTGTAGATTGGCACTACAATGCCATTGCAAATGATAGAATAAGAATTAGAGGCAAGAAATGGTGGTGGCCATTATTTTCTAATGCAATTGATAGTGTAATTGTCAATGCCTGGAAAATGTACCAACTGGCAACAGGCTCCACCACCAGTCAAATTGAATTTAGATCGCATATTGTGCTTTCACTATTGAAAGTTGAAGATGAAACTGAACTGGAGATAAACATAGAACATTCAAGGAAAAACATCAACCTTGGTCGACCCAGCAAAAACAAATTGCCAGGGGCAGTGAGGGAAGACAGAATTGACCACATTATAATCCGAAATGAAGACAATGGAAGGAGAAGATGCGAAATTTGTAAGAGTCAAACAATTTACATATTCAACAAATGCCAAGTTCACCTTCATACAGAATGTTTTTCCAAATTTCATGAGTGATTCCGACAACTTTGGTTAGTTTTCCTTACATAATCAACAATCCTTTACATTTTCAGCAAATGAATAAATACCTTATTTTTTTTACCGGGAAGCTCCCAACGTTGCGTCAGCGCAACATTATGTGTAGGACATGGCAGCTCATACGGCTAGTTTTTAAGATTTATAATCTTATTTCAATTATTTTAAATTAAAATTAATACTGAAATATAATATTTTTCCATTATTTTTATTTTTGGGAAGAAATGGGTTAATATTTAGGACATTATTCTTCGCTTTAAAGCCAAAGAATAATGCTTACCGTCGTAATTAATTACAATGGTATATTTTCTTGGCGTCAATTACCTGAAGGATCTTAATAGCTTCATATCTTTCATCTTTACGAGATTATTTATTAGTGTTTTTAAAAATTTTGCTTTTTAGTTGCTATAATACATATGTGGGCAACAATCAGCCCGCTGTAAGATTTGATACGGCCCGCGAGACATTGTCGTATTATTTCATGTCTGATATTTATCGTTAAAAATTATGAAGACTACTTTAAAATGTACTACTTTTGAAAACGGCCCGCGAACGTATTTGCACATTAAAGTTTCGCCCACAATGTGTCAAAGGCTGCCCATACCTGCTATAATAATTATTTTTAATAAATTTTCAATTGGTCTTAAAACAGAAGAACGCGGAGACTATCGAATAATTCTTACCCTTTCACAAAATTTACCGAATGTCTTTTACATCCAAAACAAGAAAAGTTAAACACTATTATAAGTTTATTGTTTTTGTTCAAATATCTTGCAATACACGGTACTTGAAAAAGATATGTAATAGATAGGTATTTAAAAAAAAAAGGAAACGTCTAAGTAATAGTTTGAATCTCCAATTACTCATCTTCACTTATACATATAGTTGGGTTACACTAGTTACACAAAAATATTCTTTGATTTATGTGCTACTTACTGAGCATTTCCCAACAACAAAAGAAAACAAAACAATAACAATAAATCACATAAGAAACTAATGTTCATTTCGCTATTAAATTAATAACTAAATTAAATAATTGACTTTATGGCGTATAATTGTGGTTTATGAAAAGCAAAAGATTATGGGAAGGCAAAAAAAGTATTAAATTAGCTGAAGATTTACTAATTAATTGTCAGCTAGCAAAACGAACAGCTATGCCTAACCGTCTAATGGTAATATTTAACTAATGAATCATGAACTACTTTCTAAAGAGACCCTTAATTAATTAAATTGAAGATAACAAATTTATGAAGGTGCTATTTTAATCATGAGTAAAAACTAAATAACAGTTTATCAACAAGCCCTTAATTAAATTGAGGCTACCAAATATAAAGCACTGTCTTCTAATAAGCCCTTTAATAGAATTGCAGTTAGAAGTCTGCCAATTTTAATAACGAACTCTGTCTAACAAGTCAATAACTAGTCAAAGCTATTAAATCTAAACTATTACTTAAATATAACAAATCAGGATCTAATCACACTTAAATAATCCCATAATTAGATTGAACGGTTGCATATAAACTAAACAATTAATTCCACAACTTTGCGAATCAAATATAAATAACAATAAACTATTTAAACGATAGTAATTAGGAACGTTCTATATCTTCGGCTTAATTTCAATACCCTGCTATATCAGATCGTAGAGCAAGGTGCCAGATGGTTTCATTTGACCTTAAGACTGTAAATTAAGCCCCGTCTTCTTAATCAGATGAAAACGAAATCTTCAGAAAGACACGAATCGAATCTATTAAGGTAAGAAAGGTAGAAACTCTAAAGTAAATTCAGAAAAAAAAACAGAAAAATTAGGCCACTATGTAGTACAAACTTGGTTTTGAAGGTTAATTAATGAGAATAAATCGTCCTTCTAGTAAGATGCCGAGGTTTAATTCAACCTGGACTTTCGATCAGGTATCGAGGTTTATCGACTTACTTGACATAATCCAATTGTAAGTCGATAAATTAATCGATCGGCATTTTCTCCCAACGCAATCGTTACTAAGTGAATTCCTTACTTAAATAAATATGCAAAATCAATGTGCGAACGTGAACGATGGTAGGCTTTTTAACTGCCGACATTAGTAATCTATAGAGAGAACGATACAAGCATGCCAACATCTTTTGTGCAACTCAAGTTGTGACGCGTCCAGAAAACCAATCCGGGAAGGAGCAAAATACCGACCTATTATTACGGGAATTAATTACAAAATACGGGGAATAACTTCAAATAAATGTTATTACCGTAATAATACAAATATGACAATTAAAGTAAAAATAGAACAACAGAGGGATCTACATATAACCCTTCAAAAGTATTGATTATAAACTTAGGCTGACATATACGAATAGAACGAAAATTAGTCGAATACTTATTCCCAAAGCATTGCAATTCTAAAATGTACAGCTGTGTTCGCAACATCTTGTATGGGTGTCTTTTATTTACCAAATTTTGTAGTAGAGACGAGAACCTTGAATATGAGAATTGTCATGATCATTAGAAGTCAACAACAGGTTGAAGTCTATAGTCAAAAGTACCCATACTCAACTACATGAAATGTAGAAGACTCATTCAATCAATCGTCGGTCGGTCGCCAAGTGTGTATTTTAGTAAAGGTTTATAGTTGTTGCAGAGTTGCACCGAATTTTAATTGCCATCATGCAGAATATTCGATTCTACAGCCATCATTCATCTAAAAATTACGTTTTCTTTTTGTGAAGCTTTGTCTTTTCTGTCTTTTTTTGATACGTAACATATAATTTCATTGCTTGCTCTCTTTCCATGATACATGCAAAATGCTGACAATCGAACTATGTAATTTTTTGTTCCCAAAATGCATCAAATAAAACAACATACAGAGTGAGTCAAAATTGGCTCACTCTTCTGTAAATACATTACATTTATTTTCTCGTTCAATCTTGAAATTCGGAGAATGGAAGCATTTATTTAATATTCTTCGGAAGTCGTTTTGAGCACTTATCATATTAGTTACCAACAGAAGCAATAAAAATTAATGAATAATACTTTTAGTTTGCCAAATAAATATAAAATATTTTTTCTAATTACAGAACTTGTGTTAATTAGAATACACTTTCTTCGAAGTAGAATTAAATAATGAACTATCATGAGTTAATAAGATATAATATTAATAAAATATATATTCATATGTAGCTATAACATATCAAAACTTGGTTGCACTACTATTTAATTAAGAGTTTAGTCTAATTGATTGTTATATTACACATTAATTTATTTTATCAAGAAATGTAAAATTGTAAACTAAAGATATATTGGACTATCAATTGATTATCACTAAGCTAAAGATTGTAAATTTTACCAATATCATGTACTGGAAGAATTGTTCTAAAGAGGGAAAAGCGAAATTTCATATCATATAAATCCAAATGTAGTGCATTTTCGAGTAATTTAAAAAAAACTTGAAAATTCATTTCTTTTGGCTACACGTGACCAAAGAAAATGCAATTAAATTGAATTTCTTTCATCGTCATCGTAATGTGACATTGTTTAAGCATGTAACGTTGGCGTGCACGTGCGTCCATTTAAATAGATTAAAAGACTATGAATAAAAAGTTAAAATAACTCGCTCGGTCAATTAACCACGTATTTACCAAATCGCTACCATGAAACGGAAAGCATGCTGTTCAAAAAACATCAATTATACTTCTTTTTTTTAATCTAATTCTTTGTTCGCGGTCGTCGTTCGATTCCATATAGATCGTTCGAGTCGGTATTTATTACGAACAAATATGGAAGTAGAAAAGTAAAGGTAGGGCAACTGACCATTGAAACAGTAGCATGCACACATTTTATGGTTTCCTGTTAAAACTAATATCGATACTATTTTAATAATGAAGTTGTAATTGAGGTCTATAATAGTTTGCATAATTAAGTACTAATTATGTACAAATTAGAGCATGCGCGTGTAGGTCACTCTAGAATTACTGTCTACTATTATTACGATGGTATATGACGATTATTACTAAGTCGAAACTTCCTGGGATTTTAAAAGTTGTTAATTCAATTATAAATCCCTGTTGTATCATAAAGAAACATTTACAGCCTTTACTTGCTTATTTGCAAAATAGAACACAAAATGATTAGCACACTTACTAAAACTGAATTTACTTTTGCTTATGAATTCAAAATCAAACTTATAATTGCCCAAAATTTATATTAGTAATAAAAGTGGAGTGGAATATTCTCCACCTAACCAAAAAAATACAGTTTTATTTCGAAAGTAACTATTTGTTATTAGTCCTTTCAATTTTACACCCTAAACTAACAATGCTCACACATCTTCGTGGATATATTATTTTAAAATTGTTCGAAAACTTCAAAATAGGCATCGGTTTCAGATATTATTTAGTCATTTAAGCCAACTCTCTTTAATCAGACACCTTTTCAAATTAAAGAATAAGATGGTCACTATGGACTAAGTCCGACGAGTAAGGTGTGTATGTGTGTGAACAATTTGTAACGTAAATTAAACCTTGTGCAATTAATGGTGTATTGTTACGACGAAACATGTTTTTCTGTCAAATATGGTCGCTTGCTTTTGATTTGAACGCTGAATTAATCCAATAATGCTATATAAATTCATCTGTGACATTTGTGATATATTCTTCTCAGGCACTGATCAACATTACGTGCGTCCCAAAAAACATTAGTTACCTCACCAGAGTTGTTTTTGCCTTCTTCAAAGTACTTGAACCAGCTTCTACTCTATTTAGTCTAGACTTAGAGGTCGTTTTGTCGAGGGTATGGAATGAATTCAGATCTCATCTACTGTTATAGAGCAGCACACAAATTGGAAGGGATTAGATTGAAACGTGCGTTGATATGATCAGTTTTTACATTTATTGCGCGTTTTTTAGCAATCTCTGTGTCTCTTTGGCTAAATTATTTTTCATATACAACAACTTAATACGACTATCAATCACCTCTACATTGTGAATGTTTCCAATGGTTCAATATATCATAGAATATTGCAGACTTTGGCCTTTCGGGAGGCTCATTTTGAAACGATGTACAACTACATCTAAATTCTGCTGCCCACATTCTTATTTTTGAGAACGAAGGGACGCCTGAAATTTTTATTCCCGTTAGTTTAAACTTTTCAAAACTAAGTGCTTAATTACAATTCGATGTTGAATAGTTTTCAATTTATGGAATGTGTAAAAATTGTTTTTCAAACTCGTAAAAAAGCTTGTTGAATATGTATTAATGAATGATAATTTGAAGATCATATGATAACAAACCGCCATTTACGTACATATGTGTTGCCGAATTACATTTCTGCTACGTTCCCTGTTGATAAAAATAACTTCTTTCTCTTTACAGAATTACAACTTTGCTTTTGTCATATGCATTACTGACGATTTGCTCTTAGTGATTATCATCTATTTGCTTCATTACATTTTACCTGTTGTAAACTATTAATAATAATTTTTCTACAATCAATTATATTTAGGATAATTCTTTGATATTTAAATTTGATTTTCGCAAGCGTGGCGAACCAAAATTTTATTCCCTTGTCTGATAACTCAATTGTCCAGCATCCAGACATTTTTGTACCGTTTATTTAGATTTGCATTTTTTATTCAATTTAATAATGCAAGTATGCAATATCTCGCAGTGGCCAATCGCTTTTAAACATCGCCATCTCCAAGAAAATAAATATCTAAAATTCATAACCAAAAAAATGTATGGTTTTATTTAACTTGAACTCAAATAATAAATAATCCAAAGGAATTATAAAGGAAACTTAGTAAATTTTCTGTTTCCTCATGAATACGGATTTAATATTACAGTATGTAGGTATACAAGTATTAGCTTCTTAAAATAGAAAATTTTGAGCTATATAGTTATTGTTAAATTTAGTATTTATGTGGCCTTCGAGTAGTGCTTCGCAGTCTATTTTGTCTAGTGTTACAGTGGACCCATGTTCGGCACTGTTTACTCTCTCCTCGATATGTCGCAAGTTAACCAGAACTTCTATACTTTTGTTTTAATATGACTCCATGTAAAAAATCTAAAGGTATTATGTTGCATCTGGCGTTCTTCAAGCATCGTTGTCAATTACGCAGTTAAAGCAAAAGTGCAATAAGCTAGAGCCTCATCTAATTGGTACCAGCACGTTTGTATCTGCTCTTGCGGTAAAGTTGCAACAAAATTTCTTACAATCGTTCCCAAAAATTCTCTTGCTGCATTTAAATGTCCGTTGTAAATATAGTATGTTAATCTATTATCTTCTACAGCACAAAATACATTAAAATTGATG
This sequence comes from Dermolepida albohirtum, assembly GCA_031893035.1. NCBI lineage: Eukaryota > Metazoa > Arthropoda > Insecta > Coleoptera > Scarabaeidae > Dermolepida > Dermolepida albohirtum. Next base: position 641,139 of record JAVIWB010002317.1, on the reverse strand, counting down.
GATCTGCTTCTTACTTAAGCATGGGTTAGTTGCATTACTTCTGCCATTATAAATGCTTACGCTTGAAAGATTGCCTACATTGTACCATATTTGGATAAGAATGCTCGGTTTTTTAACAATCATCCATTCGCAAAATTCTCCTCTCAGTTGCAAATTACGGATAATAAGCTAGGGAGGAGTAAATTTACAGCCGTGTATCTATTAGTTTGTAAAATTGTTTGTACTGAAGAAAAATTAATTTCAAATCACTTATGTACTTGCATTTGTTGCTATGGGATATACTGCAAAATATGCTAAAATATTTATGACGTATCTATATTTCGCGATTCTTACATTTTTTTATAGAATGTATTCTTTATTCAAGATCTATCAAATCGTCAAAATCTTTCTGAACTTGTTTTCATTGTCAGTCATGCACATTTGATAATATTGATATCGTTCATTAAAAACTGAACATATTCTACTCGCTATTCTCTCGTACTCACCATGAATTAAAAATAAATTCAAGGCATCTTCCTTCGTATAATCAGCCATTATAATGGTAAATAATTATAGAATATGAGGAAATGCTACAATTCGTGATATAATAACCGTCATTCCATTTAGTACATATTAATTGTTAAATGCGGACATACATTAATCAAGGCCTTCAGTGTAATATTTTCCTTATACTCAAATGATTATTAACTGAATTTTTTTCCTTCTTGTTTGAAATAGCCCGCATATAAGTCAATTTAAGTGTAGGAGGACTTACATATTTTTGCTTAATTTTTAAAGTAGAATAAACAAAGGACATGCACAAATTGCGAAGTTTCCGTTGCTAAACTTGTCCGTATTTGAAACTATGTTCTTTGAACGTTGTGTATAAAATTTTAAATAACCATATGTGATGTGTGCGCAATGAAAGCAATGAAAATTATTTCCTTAGATAATGTGTATTTAAAGATATTAAACATTACGCGAAATCATGTAGTTATAAAAGTTTTCAGAATATATATAATTTCACAAAATCTGTTCTTCCTATCAAATTTTTGTTTAAGAGAGTTCTTACAAAAAATAATGACTGTCATACATTCTATTTAGAAAACCAAAGATTATGCCCACTTCCAGCATAACCGGATGTATGTACCATGAGCCGAAAATATATTGAAGAGATAGGTCTTTGTATATAATATCCATTTGAAAAATTACAAGCTATATATACTTTTCTGTCTGGAAATACATTTAACACACGCGAATGGCCCTGAATAATTTCATTAAAAATTATTGGAATAATGGTTTATATTTAATTTATTTATCGTATAGTCTAAATATATACATAATATTCATAGTAATTGGCACATAGAAATAATCGAAGTAAATTTTATTGGTTACCTATAAATTACATAATTCGCAGTCAATTTAAATCTAATTTAAAACTTATATGGTAGGAATGTATTAATATTATTGACCATAATTTATTCAGATACATGCGCAAAGCACCTTTTAATTAATTGCCTCCTGTAATTCGGAGTAACTAATTGCCTGTTCGCTGGACTGTTAAAATGCTTCCCGTACATTCTCAATGTAAAGTTTAAAAAATTTTAGCAGCTACGGTTCATACCGATACAAAAAAAGTGTACATATTAACATACGCCCACATAATACATATTCATGTTGCTTAATTATGCATATAACCGTGTATATACTAATTAGGAAAACAAAAGCAAATACATTTTATTACCCCTTTTTACCACCTTTTCATCGTGGACAGCTGAACATTGAAACAGTGTAGATAGTTTTCGTTTTGTAAATTTTTTTTTCAAAAAAGTAATAAGAGTGTTCAACCATCAACGCGAACTCAAATTAATCTTTATAAAGATATCATGCGATTCCGGCGCAGACGGTGGTAGAAGAATTCACTTTATCTAATTTCTCGCTCGAGAAGGGTTCTGTAAATGAAACTAAAAGACGTGAGATGTTGTATATTAAAAAAAAAGTTCATGTGAATGGGAATTTTTTACCTAACGTTATCTGGATGAGAACCTTTCACTGTAAAGTGCTAACTCGTGTTTTGCTATCTCGTAAAAACATACGGTAACATGCCCTAACTCTGCGTGCCTGACCATAAGTATCTTAGAACTATTGTTATGTAGTTGCTGGTTTCTTTTGATATTTTATAATTTCTTTTTTAGTGTTAATTAATTTTTATGACTTCATTGTTCTTTATGTGACATATTTCTGTTCTAATTAATTTTCGAAATATATTTCGTTGATCGAAGTATTTACATCAAGAATTATCTCTTTCTTGAAATTTAGTCGTAAGGAAGATGGACGGATACTTACCTAGTTTTAATATATATTAAATATAGCAACAGTATAGAACAAAATCAAATAGAAAGTATATCACACACATATATATATATATATATATATATATATATATATATATATATATGTTCTAGAAATATCTTTAGAATAAAACATGATGGATGATATTTAAATGTCCACTACAGTTTCAGGCACTGAAACTTCAATATCTTATTTTGTTTTGTTTGTTTATTTATTGTTTTCTTTTAGAGCTAGTATAGTTGCTGGTTTGTTACCATACACTCTACTTTCTAAATAGCCTTACAAAAAAAATCTAAAATTTACGGTTATACAATTTTATCGGCCAGTTCCTTGAAATTAAATGTTCGATGAGTCGTACGCACAATAATGCTATGTTTTCTCATATTGTGTGGTATCTAGCACCATTTTGTTGTAAGGAAATATCAGTAGTGGTAATTCCAGATGTAACGCTTTGTATTCACCGTAAGAGCATTGCCATCACTGTATTCAAAGAAAAATGTTCCGATGATTCCTCGACGCCATAAGGCTTACCATGACGGCTGTGTCTACTTACCTATTAGCTGTTTTGTTAAACGACGCCCTATCACTGAAAATAATTGAGTGCGCAATATGTTTACCTATGCTCTTAGATTTAAAATCCAAGCAATAAAATTCCTGCATGCCTCTGCTCAGAATATGGCATTAACTGTATTTTGTAAGCATGCTAATGAAAATCCTTATGTAAAATTTTCCATAACCTGGTTGAAGTAATGTCTAATTCATAGGTTCGATGTAAAGTTGATGTTAGGAAATCGTTTGCGACACTTTCTGTAAAGTATTAGGTTATATGTATTGTTTGGTTATATAAGCAGAAGGCGTTCATACGCATAAGATTTAGCCAGAGTGTGCATAGATAGAGACGATCTTTCCTATTCTCATGTGTGGTGTAATAAAAGTCTAAGAAATGCATAGTGTGTGTTTTTATTTAGATATAAATGCAATTAACATTGGTCCTTCAGCATTATTGACATTTTCCCTTACAGCTGAAATTCTGTGATGGGTTGGTTTTCATCTATTGACCATTCTCATAATAAATTTTAATGATTTCTCGCGAAATTTATGTTATAGTGAAATTTGTATAAGATTTAACTTAGTAAACATGAGATTTCACTTCTAACAAAATACTTTATAACTGTCGGTATATAAAATACTAAAGTCACTTTTTGAAAATTCATTGTAAATCACTAACTTATCTTGGGTTCAAGTCCGGTGCTGTTCGGGAAGATCCGCGGTTTTCTAATCCCGTTTAAGCGAATGCTGACAGAAAAAAATCTTAAGTCAAGCCACGAGCATGGATGTAATAATAACTCATGGTCTGCTAAGGCAAAACTATTATTAGGTATTGTAATTATTACTAATATCAAAAAAATCTTCAATGACAAAATACTAACGCTTTAGATTTTTTGTGAACTTTATCCAATATCTGAATACCATATTGTTTTTTGTTTGTCATCTAATGTATCTATATATTCAGTTGTACTTTTCACATTCAAATATACGTCGCACCATCAAAATCTAAAACAGTCCTTATTAAAAAATATGACCTCAATTTGAGGGCATAATTGTAATTTTTAGCTTGTTTAAAATGAATGCTTTTTCATACTTATATTTTTTTAAAAGAAAAATTAATATAATATTAATAAAATAGAGTTTCTAGTATGTACTATGTCTATGAATTGAATAACAAATTTTTTGATCATTAGAAACATGCTAAATATTATTACACATTGAACTGTTTATCAAATACATCCGGAATGTTCAATTTACTAGTAGCAAGGATTTCGAAAATTTAATAACACTAATGTAAGAATAATTCGCGTTTTATCGATTCTGTGATCAAATGCACTCTAAATTATACTTTATTACTTTGAATATGTTTTCAAGAAGGATTTATTGAGACCACAAGGGCAGATACTACACAGATGTTTTGTTTTCTTTGCTATATGTGAAAGATCTTGTTTTAAAATTATCTATTATTACCTAGCTATTCTACCATTTTATTTACCCACATAGATTTATGAATCAGTAATAGTGATACTGAATTAGCCACACATATTACAAGTATCATTAACAAAAATGCTGGCAAATAATAAAAGTATAAAAATGAATAATACTAACGAATAGTAACGCAACTTAAGGGAGCCATTTAGCTTCTGTAGATAGATTATTTGAGATGGCCATAAAAGCTTTTTCACTGCTATTTTTCTAGTGACGGTGTCATTACAGTAACATACGTACATTCCCTAGCTTCAATCTTTTAATTAGACTTAGCAGTTTCGAGAGCCATTTTTTATCACTTACACTTCATGTTTATTAATATTTTACGTTGCATACTTGTTTTACTGTAAATATTAGGTCTCTACCGAACAAGAGAATTTCGCTAGTGCACAACTGAGTTGTTACAGAAAGATTTAGCCTCTTCATTAGAATAGTTCTATAACAATAACATGTACATAAATCTTTCCAAGTGTAGAAGATAGAAAAGCATCAACAATAGCTCAGCCGTACTACTTTTATGGTTTTCCAATTAAGTGAGCCAGTGTGTTGAATCACCCGGTGGTAACATTCTCCTGCAAACACTTTTTTGGTAGTTATATTGATTCGCCGATTACTAGTACTTATATCAACTTTTCTAATGCTTTGTCCATCATTAGTTTATTCAATAATAGTAATAAAAATAATAATACTAGATCCCTATAACAGGCCCTAAAAAACCCATGAGATACGTCCATTGGCACACTAGGGCTGTAACGTTGCAATTTCTATAAAATGATCGCCTAATATTACTCCAGAGTTTGATATGCAGGTCATCATTTTGAACAGCCTGAGTCAACATGAGCCTGAAAAAACATCATTAATGTTACAGACCGCCCAAGAGTCTGGTACATTGAAGTTTACACTCTAATCAAAAATCCACTAGACCACCACAACCCTTACTAAATCAGTTATCGAATATCGTTTTGTAATTTGGCCTGTATATACTGCCACGCATGCTAATAGGATTGAATCTGTACAAAAGCAGGAAATTTCAATATATTCGAATTAAATATTAACGAAAGCGATTAATTTGATCGAGGTCGTTTATAATTGTTACAATCTCTGGCGGAAATAAAATTGGTATGGATTAGAAATTTTGGTCTTAACGTATTTACTAACAATACTTCCCTTTTCGCGTTCCATCCCACTATTCTCGTTAGTCGACTATGTTCCACTCATGAAAACATCGTACCGAACATTGTAGGCACGTTGTTATAAATGTAGCCATCACTTTTTAAATTTATTTAATGTACATAATACATCAATTGGGTTGGGTTAATTGTGTAAGTGTGTGCACACTTATAACTTCAATTACATCTTGTCTTCATTCTGTATAATGTACTACTTATTTTATTTTAGTCATTGAACGGATGAACAATGCACATCAATAAATAATTAAATAAGTGAAAGTATAATTACATATTTATAATTATGGTTCTGGTAAAGGTAGGATAATCTTAAACTTGTATTTCCAAGTATCACGAGTGCTATAAGAAGAATTCCTATTCCGTTTTAGGGTGATTATATTTAACATACCACACCTAGATATCTATAGTATCCTATAGATTAATGCGAGATCAATCTGAGATAAACCAAATACGTGGCACTGGTCATCATAAGTGATAGAAGAACTTAGTGTGAGGTAACTGTTTTAGACATTCAACATTGATAAGAACCATAGAATAATTATACCATATTCGGAGGAATAGAGAAAGGGCCCACCTGTACAGGCAGATTATATTAGGTGCATAGAGGTCTCTAAGACCCAATAAGGGGTTGTAACTAGAATTTAGGGATTCCAACAAAGAATGGTGGTCCAGGAAAGACTAAGTAAAGCCAAGCAATGCTAAATTCTAAATTCGGTGTAGACGAATTCTAAACTTTTATGGAATTGTGTGTTAACTCTGAATGAGTTTAGTAGTCGCAGTCCTAGGCTAGTTATAGGGCTAATGAAAAACCGAATGAACATATGAACGTCGTCTTCCAGTGGTATTGGAAAACGAACATCAAATAACTATAAAAGAATAGTTTGGAAGGTCTGGCAAAAGATGACATTTGAAAGCGCAACAAATATATGAATTATATGAGCTGGACAGAAAAAAGCTTGTGTAGATTATGTTAAGCAAAAGATCTACAACCGCAAACCTCGTATTATCCCGATATGAGGCTTTGCCAAGAATATAGTTTCGACAAATGGAAAATTATAAATCGAAACTTTATGTATAAAAGGCATTCTCGAAACAGATAAGTTTAATGAAAATAATCTAAGGTAACAATGGTACGTTGTTATTAAGTAAATCAAACGAAGTAATGTGTCAAAAACATATTTTGTTTTTGATACATTCCAGGTATACATCACGGTACTATTTGAAATATCCACAACGCATACAGACACTACCGAAGAAAATTTAATACACACTTTAGTACAATAATACATGTAAAATGTTACAGATCGATATTTCAATCAATTAAACAACAGATTTAACAGTATTGGACCTATTTTTTTTCTCACTTAAATTCACCCTAAATTTGTAATTAATATATCATTCTATTTTATATATTTCAATTACATTTTGATTTAAACACAGTTTTTATAATCATTCCTTTTTTTCGTATAAAATCTTTCTTTATCTCTTGGTGTGAATATTTTTTAAAAAATATATGGTTAAATATAAAATTATTATTTTAAATAGAATCAATCACTTTTTAAAACCTCTGAAAATACTGCGTAATCGTTTTACTTTCTTGTATGTTATATAGTAGTTATTCAAGGTCATACTATATAGATAAATTCGAAGTAGCACCCGCTTTTAGGCAAAGGCATTCCCTTTTTGTATTTTAACATTTAACAGAATACCTCAATAAAAAGTAGTATAAAAGTTTACATCTGTATTCCGTACATATATATGTATAGCTCTTAATTCTTTTTGCTAGCATTCATTCGTCAGTATAATACAAAACGAAAGGCCGTTTGTTGGGAAAAAGCCCGGAATCTTTCAGTTTTGTACGGTGAAGATTGCATCTCGGAAACGGTTTTTATTACTTTCATTTCGCATTCATCTTTTCATTTTATACGGAATTACTATTCATTTCGCCATCTCCCTGCATCTTCGCTTATAAGTCTTGGGAGGCAGAAAAGAGCGGCAACTCTCCGGGCTGCCCTCGAGCTTCCGTGCGCTGTTCATTTTGTTTTTCCGATTCAACAAAGCATCCGTCATAATATATTTTTGGAACTGAGCTTTAAAAATACGAGTACATGTTTCATTCTTACATTTTGTCGTATCTTTATTACGACTCGTAATGAAAGTTTGTTGCACAGAGGACTGACTATGTTGTGCCTTTTAAGTACAATATAATTAATTATTACAAATGCCTTCCTTTGAGAGTTTTTCCTTCCTTACAGAACAAAGTCATTCCTTTAATGTATATGTATTCATATTCATAAATTCGAAGAAAATAAAAATATATTCCAGTATTTTCTTAAAATTCTATTGGATATACAATAAGCGTCTATATGTAGCAAGCCTCCTACAATCAATGAACCAGGGCACTATCAAATGTATGAAACATCTCTCACGCCACTCATTCAGAATAGAGGAAAAGTTATCGGTTTTTTATTTGTATATATTTCAAATAATGTGCCTACATAGCTGTAGGGTCTCAGATTCAATTCCAGCCAGTAATTAAATTAAAGGGGTGACCAAAAATTGGGCCACTTAAATTTCTTGTTTCTCACAATATAAGGTAAAAAATGTGAATGAATAGTTGACATTTTATTTCCAATTATTAAATGATGAAGAAAGTAAAGGAACAAATAGGAAAGAGAGACTTAACTCCTCGCAATGATGCATTTTATGGTGTGAAACTAGCATTACTGTGAACGCAGAATTAGAAAGAATGGGAGGCCTTTTCACGGCAATGAAGTTTATTGAAATTTAAATCAGTAACATACCTTTTCTAGATATACAATGCAATACAAATGTGCATATGTAACACGTAAATGTACATATATGTACATTATAGTTTTTTAGTTTTTAGTTTTCGTATCCGAGTACAATAGAAAAATTTTAGTTGAATCTGGATAATTGGAGCTGCATAGTATTCACACTGCCTATGTATCATTTGTATGCTATACCAAAGAGTTAATATACGTATAGTTTTAGTTCAGCATACTCTTTTTATAATCTATAATAATTAGTTTTTAATTATTTTTGTTTATTATTTTATATGCTTCATTCAATATTTAATAAATATTCTGTATTTGTTCAATTAGAGAACCATCTATTTTAAGATGTTGCGGATTCTAAACTTATTAATGCAACTATCAATTTGACACTTAATATTAAATTGTGTGCACTATTTTCTCATAAAATTAATTGTAATATTCTGAGGAAATTTATTATACACCTAATTCGTCATGTGTCATTTTCTTGTCATAAGAGGAGAGAATTATTTCTTTTTCTTATTCAGAATATGGTACATTTAGTATATTTGTAGTCATTTACACCTTTTAGCACCTTTAAGTAATAACTTAGAGGTATTATGTGTGGATGATTCTTGGTTAAAAGTAAGGACGTCAATCTTTAAAGCTTTAAAATATGCAGACAAGTCAGTCAGTTCATGTGAGAATTTCTTTTAATTTTAAATTGTAATTAACGTCGAACACCACCTATCTTGAATAGATATAAATATATATTTTATTTATTTGAATAACGTGACATTTAACTTTATCCATAATTTTAAATTTAGGTCTCTTATTGTACCGTAGTCGGCACATAAAAACACATAAAAGTGCAACTTTTATGAGAATAAAGTCGAGTTTCGTAGTTATGTAAGCTAATTTTTGAGAATAATAATTAAAATTGTCATATTACATTTACAAGTTACACATCGGAGATATGTCAAAGTTACATTGATAAATGTAAGTTTACGCTTTTCATTTATTAAACAGGTTTTTAACCCAAAATATATCTATCAGAAACTTCTCTCTGTCAACTGAGCTTAAAATTAAATAAATTTGTTTATAGATAACGATTTCAAAATTACGATAACGATTTCAAAATTACATGAATTCTTATAATCACACTGAAAAATAATAATAAAGGTATGCGCAGAATTCCCAGGGTAACTCTCCTTTAATATCTGAACAGTTTTCACATAACGGTGCGATAACTCTGAAATGATATTAGTGGACGGTCGACGAACCGTAGTGGAGAGGGATTAGCAACGTACTTCTCACGACCATAGTCAATATTTTGTCGAGCTGTACTTATGTTAGATTCCCTGCTGTATTAGCTGACATGTTTTAATTTAATAATAAAGTATGTCAATTTTATACGCGTACCAAGTGAAAAAGTTTATTGGTGATTTTGTTGATTTATTCTACAACGGAGTGAAAGTAATGTGTAAAGTATGCGATAAACCGTTAATGTTCCGAATCCGGCTGTATACGTCACGTAACATAAATTCTGTGCAACATCAACATATAAAACAGAGTGTGTCCTTGGAAACTCAATTTAGGTTTGATTTATTGATAATATCGATAGCGCTTCACATACTAGATAAACAACGATTTAGAAAGTATTGGCACAAATACAATTCACTGCTCCAGTTACCAAGTCGCGCCACATTATGGAACCAAAGTGTACGCGACGACATTATACAAAAGATTACACATAATTACGAAATAGACGACTGTGGTTATGTGTTGAGACGATAGATCGTAAAAAAATTATAATGTCAATATTATTGTACGTGACCAGTATCCTCGGCAATCGACAAAAAAGAGTCACTGATTATACTGGCAATACAATTACGCAGATGGTGCTGGAGACATTAGCAAAATATCAAATATTGTTGTTTGTGACCAATTGTGCCACAACAATGCATTCAGTGGGCCGTTCTCTTTTACAATACGATATAGATTCTTGTTACATGTTACGTGTAAAGTGCATGCTTTATATCTTGGGGCAGAAAATATTCGAAAATGTTTTCCCAAGGTAGATGTGAGTACAAGGAAAGTGTTTCTAAAATCTTCTAAATGTCATCGTGAGTTTTACAAAAATTGTTCTGAAATTCTAGTACCAGCACAGTCGATCCTTACACATTGGAGAACATGACTGAATGCAGTTTTACTGCTCTCGAGGCTGCAGCTATTAAGGAAGGCCAAATGCAGATATTTTCATTGAAATTGGTTTAAAAATTATTCATACCAAATATAAGGGAGTGTCTGACGCAATATAGAAATTATAAAATGGTGCGTTGGCGTTGGAGTCCATGCAAATAGTGAAAGCACTTCGATAATGCAAAAAAGAGGGCGTCAAACAAAAGTTCGAAAGCGCATTAAAGAAAGACACTAACGTTAACAGATTAAGATAAGTTTGTGATAATATTGCAAATAATAAATAAACAGCTACATTAAATGAGTGCAAAGAGTATTTTACATATGCCTGTATTACATCAATAGATGCTGAGTGATCGTTCTCCAAATACAAGAGCGTATCTTCATAGTAGCGAACATCGCTCTTTGAGACAAATGTGGAAACATATCTGATGCTACTAAGTTTTTGTGGATCGTCTCCAATTCGTGACAATGATGATGCTAGTTCATCATGCTATTTAATAGGGTAACTATTGTACACAGTGTTATTTACGTTGACGGTTATTTGGTATTTATTGATCAATTGTTATCAAAAGATATTGATGGACTAGCAGCAACTGACTGCACGCCATCCATCATTTACATAAATATGACATGTGTGTTCTGATACGTTTTGTATTTTATGTTCATGTCAAATGACAGTCACATTTTTCATATAATAGTATGTATATTAAAACACAAGTGTTATAAGACAGCTCTTATCGCACGAGGCCGGTTTAGCCATTAAGGCCGGGTGCGATAAGTTGTACGGGACAAGATCTTTATGCATCTTTTCTAATTTGCCTCTTTTATGACATTTTTTACATAAATAATAGTCCATTTAAAATTTGGGAATATTGGTGGTCTTGGCCTTTTGCCAATTTAAATTTGTTATATTGTTGTTATACTGAACATTATTATGAAATTTAATGTAAATAAAATGAATGAGAATTTTTTATGTATTCCGCCTAAAATTGGAAAAATTGTCAATTACGAAGTAGTTTATGCAATTTGAAGAATGCTGCAAAGACAATTAACGATAATACCATTATTCTGCTAAATCGTGTTTGTGATTATATGATTATTATAATCACAAACACGATTATTATTATATATATATATTATATGATTGGTTCGAAATATTTGCTGTGCCTCCTTGTATAGGATTTGATTATTATTATTATTCTATTACGATTATATGCAATTGTTTAAATAATAATACTGACTATTCGTTTCTTAAAGTAAATTTTATTATACCAGGAATTAATATACGCTATATAACTGTGATAAAGGCAATTAATTTTACGTCGCGTAATAATGTTCAACAGCGATAACATTTTTCTACATATTTGTCAAATTCGACTTGAATTCGTTTATTAGTTTGTGCTTCAAGTGTTGGACATCAAAAAGTAAGTTTCGTAAAATTAGAACAATAACAGAATCATCAATTTTTTGATAAAGAAATAGAATTATCTTAAAACTATTGACAGCCGATAGATTACAGTGCAGTGGGCGAGACTCCGTCATATTTTAAAGTGAGATATTGATTAACAGTTTCGCTGGGATCGCGAATCCATTAAAGATAAAACCTGAACATTTTTGCCCAATAGTTACAATTCGCCAAAAATGTTCAGGTTTACGTCACAAAAACTTCTCGTTTTGATGAAAATGAGCGAATTCACAAGCCAGCAAAGGTTAACCTATTCCCTTCGAGTATAACTTCTTCGAGTTGTCAATTCGCGCATTTTCATCGAAAACGAGAACTTTTTGTAACGCAAACCTGAACATTTTTGCCCAATAGCTGCAATTGGCCAAAAATGTCCAGGTTTGCGTCACAAAAAATTCTCGTTTTCGATGAACATGAGCGAATTCACAAGCCAGCGCCCCCCCCCCCCCCCCAATTCCCTTCGAGTATAACTTCTTTGAGCTGGACCACTAACCATATTATTCATACTTGGCTCAATAACTTCTGTTTGTTTAGAAACTTATTTTCTTATTTGGTAGACGATAACCAATTGAAGGCGGAGATTGATACTTGTTTAGAAGACCAATAGATATAATTTTTTTGATGGAATAACGTCGTCTCGGGACAGATGGCGCAACTGCGTTGAAGTTAAGAGAGATTATATTGAAAAATATAATTATCAAAATAATCGTAGGTCTGTTATTTTATTGTTAGGTAGCAAACTTTTTCAGTTCTCCTTGTACAAAATTTATTTTATTATCTGTGTAGTAGGTCAAATATATTGCCGAAGTCACTAATTTAAATTCTTTGACAAAATTTTAATTATATTACTTGTGCCATTCATACCGAAAGCTTCGACGAGATCATTAATGTAATTGAGAATATGTATTGTACAAATATTGGGTCTGGGAGAAAGTTCGTGGCGTTTTTTCAGTAAAATTCAACTGGTCCCCGCATGGCGCGTGGACGAATTCATTTAAACCGAATATGCTCCATTATTATCGACAATGTTTCGCCATTTTTTTGGTAGATCCATGATCCCATCGGTGAAAAACTTCTGTGGTTTCTGGTCGAAAAACTGAATCAAGTAGTTTTCACAGGCTTCTTTTGAAACCAACTTAATTCCATTGAGAGAGTTCCGCAGAGATCGAAACAGATGATAGTCAGAGGGTGCTATATCCGGACTGTAAGGTGGGTGCATCAAAACTTCCCAACCAAACTCTCTCAATTTTTGACGGGTCATCAAAGAAGTGTGTGGTCGGGCGTTGTCATGATGGAAGACAACACCTTTCCTATTAATCAATTCGGGCCGTTTTCTTTCAATCGCCTGGCGTAATCTCTCTAGTTGTGCACAGTAGAGTTGAGAATCAATCGTCTGACCAGTTGGAAGTAGCTCGTAGTGGACGATTCCCCTCCAGTCCCACCATACACACAGCATCACTTTTTTTGGCGTCAATGTTGGCTTAGCGAACGCTTGTGACGGCTCACCATCCTTTATCCACGATCTTTTACGCTTCCGATTATCGTACGTAATCCATTTTTCATCTCCGGTTATTAAACGTTTCAGAAACGGCTCGATTTCATTCCGTTTCAGCAGCGCATCGCAGATGTTAATTCGGTCCATCATGTTTTTCACGCTCAACTCATGAGGAACCCATACGTCAAGCTTTTTTTTGTAACCAGCTTTGTGTAAATGGTTCAAAACAGTTTTGTGGTCAATGCCTAGCTCCATGCCAATATCGACACTGCTGATATGCTTATCTTGTTGGACTTTTTCAAGAATTTCATCAGATTTTTCAGTGATTGGACGACCGGAGCGTGACTCATCTTTCACATTGAAATTTCCAGAACGAAAGCGAGCGAACCATTTCCGCGCAACAGATTTCGATAAAGTACCTTCACCGTACACAGCACAAATTTTATCACAAGCCTGCGCAGCGTTCTTCCCCTTATCATAATAATATTGCAGAATATAGCGAAATTTCTCATTATTCTTCTCCATTTTCAAGTGCGAATAACTTTCCAACCACTGCACCGATTACAATGTTTCTACGCTCAAACTAACGTTCGGAAGGTCATCTAAAAAACGAGCCGTCGGTGGTGTCGCTGTGACTTGTTGTTCTTTAGTTATCGGCAACCAATGCCATCTATCGGGAAAAACGCCACGAACTTTTTCCCAGACCCAATATATGTGTTACTTGTTTCCACTACTCGTTTCGATTTATGAAATTTTGTATTTTTCCTATTGGAAATCGGTTTCCTGGAAAATATACGAAATTATAATTAAGTTCTTTTAGATTTCGCTTAGAAAAATATACGATATAGTGAACTGGAGAGATAAATTTACAGTTATTACCTTAAAATGAATAGCAATAATAACAGTTTCTTAAATTGGATTTACCTAGGCTGCTGGAATAAACGTTTCTACTTTAACAATAGTCTGAAATTGTCACGAATGTTATTAGTTCTAAGTATAAAACACAACAGCCAAAATCCTTCATTCGAAAATATCTCCTACGTTCCTAAATCATCCATAGACCACCTACCTAAACATAAAAAATAATTAATCAACTCTCCCCTCAATGCGAACGTAACGAGTTCAAGAATATCCACATTAATTATTACTTGCTGGGTGCGTGAGTGCATTGTACGATCATGTCTACAATAAAACTTCATCAGCAGTAGCTAGGTGAATGCAGTTAATTGCTGAAATGCCCAGAACGCGAGATGCATTAATCACTAATATATCTGATTACTGAATGTCTCAACCTCTACGGTACCCCTATACGAAAATAATAGGGAGAGAAATATAGATAACGGTTGTTCAAATACAACTAATTGCACAATTTGTTAGCATAACGATGTAATGATAACGCATTGTTCACGTACTCTTCGAAAAAAGGGTTAAACACCGCCAACACTCAACAACAATACGAGTAGAACAGTATCGCTGTATCGTGCTAAAGCGCTTTATAATCCACTGAAGTTTTGTAAATGAATCGGAAAATGCATCGAAACTGATTAGTCACTGCGCAATGTAATAGCAATTTTAGTGCTTGTATGTAAGAAAACGAATGTAATCAACGTAGCAGTTTGTAAACCCATTGAACTAGTAAATAAGGTTTTGTAAGAATAGCCAATAATTTATACCTAACATGAGAAGTTAGAAAATAACAAACAGTTGATTACTATTAATAATATAATCAAATCAAATGCATTTTTAAGCATTCAATTATTAAATATTTGATAAATAGTTAATTAATAATTGAAGATTTGAAAATTAATTGATAGATAATTATGAAAATGCAAATGCAAATATGAAAAGCGAGTCATTTTTGGAATTTTGTGAAAATAATACTAAAGAAAGAAGTATCTCAGTCGCCGGTTCATTTCTAACTACATGATTCCTATTTAGATACTTAAAGTGGTAATTAAATTAGGTCAAACATAGATTGTATGACTGCATGACATTACATCGCATACCAATTTGACACCTTCCTAGTTATATAAAATTGCCATCAGTTCCTTTGGTATTGATAGATCTACTTAATTTATTTTGAATCATTGTAATATATATTATTAAAAAGATAATTCAGTTCTAAGATTAAAATTTTAAACTAGAGAATATTATTCTTCTTTTTTGGAGAAATAATCTTTACTTTTCTAATACATACTTGAATAATATCGTGGATAAAAGTGTTTATTGGATTTTTCATTTTCTTGACTAAATCAGGACGTTTTTCACTAATTTTTTGTTTTAATTTTTCCAAAAGACTCGTTTAATATGAGCTTGTGCTAGCCGGGTCTTTTGAAATAACCAACAAAAGTAATACCTTTTTGCATTGAAAAAAATGGAAATCACCTTTTTTTTTGTAAATGGAACAACTATCATCTCCTTTGGAGAAGACGAATCGACACTATGATTCGTCTTCTCCATTCATTTATAAAAAAGGTAATGACTTCCATTTTTGTCAACTGACTGCATAGATTATGGTTTTGTTTCGGTCAAATAATGAGGAATCTAGGTTTCAACTATGGGATAAATCGGCGCATAAAATCTACCCAGTTTTTTTCAAAAATGCGCCAAACACGAGATATTTGCATTCGACCTAATCTTTGATCAACAATGAACTGTCGCGGCACTCACCTCGCGTACAGCTTCTTCATAAAAGCGTCATCTAAATGTACGTTGCGTGTTCTCTAGAAACCTTTACTACTTCAGACGTTTGCAAACGACTGTCTTTTAGTGTCAAAGTATGGATTTTTTCAACAATTTCCAACTAATTTCAGGCGTCCATTCATCAGTAGTGGAAAATGAACTACTTCCTCAAGACATCCCTCATTTAAATAATAATATAAAATATCAGTTGCTAACAGGTACTATTTAATGATAAAATGAATTTCAACATTATCCATCTCCTCAAAAACTCTAAGATGCCCTTAATTAAATACTTGTTATAAGGAAACTAGTAAATGTAAAGATCTGAAGTTTGAGAGTTGATGTTATTAGAGAGCCCTCTTGCCGGCGCATCACAAAAGTGAGCAATGTCCGTCATTCTATGGACTTTTCAGCTCACACTCGTACATATAGTAGGAGGAGTTCTTGGCGCTTTTGCGTATGCGAATGTAGGAAGTCTTTATTATCTATAAGTAAAAGCAAGTATAATTTTGTCTCAGATAAACAGAGTTTTTTGCCAAAATCAGTTCAGGTCCTCTTCTGTACCTCTCACGGGAGCGAAAGGATATTCGTATTTGTATCGAGTGATCTGCTTCTTCCAAATATTACCTAAGATCTATGAATAAGTACTTTATGTACTGAAGGCAGAAGATAGTATCACTCATATTTCTGTACGAGTTACCTAGCTATGTCAAACGCTAATACACGAAACTTTTCCTTATTTATGTTATAGCCAGATGACAAGCAGCTGAGTAGGATGCCATACCTGTCAATGAGATCTTTTTCAAGTCCTGTAATTTCGACAGAAACAGTAGAATTAGAATTGATCCACTACCCCCACTTCGCGATTTATCTACAATCAAGCCTAGTTTTTCTCTAAATTGAGATTGGATAGAGTTCTTTCTCTGTGCAAGAAGAGACATCTACTGCGGATCTAATATGCAATTTCTTAATAGAATTTCTGTATGAAATGTTAATTAAATTTTCAAAAAAACCGGATATGTGTATGAAGTGGTAATAAATCAAGTTCATACCTATTCTCCTCAACTGGTTTGCACAGACACTTATCTATATTATTCATATCTTTCAATGTTGTATTACAAATGTAACATCTCATGATGGCTGTCTCACTAAGAGTGCTACAAACCTTCCCGTCAACCATAGCCAGGTGTAACGAATGTTTCACTCTAGTTTCGCGGTAATGAAATTTAAATACGGAACGCTGTAAATTGTCAATTTTGTTTTTGATATAAGTAGTTTCTTGTTTAAAAAGAACGGAAATCTCTTTTGCCTACTGACGTCTGATTGGCCTACAATAACAATGCGGTTGCTTCAGTGGCATCCGACGAAGTGCAAATTACCTGACGATAAAATATTGTCTGAATTTGGCTGCGAAAGAGATGTGTTAGACCTATCGGAATTGTCCACTAACATATTGATTGCAGAATCATCCATCTTTGATAATTCAACTAATCTTGTACGCTTTGTCCGCCTACTACGGTCCGAGAAATCCATCTTGGGTCGCCCCAGCGACGATGACGACCGCTATGAATGTGCATTTCCGCCACCGCTCGTGGTTCCTCTTGAGAGGTTGAGTTCTTCTTCTGCATTTAATCAATCTGATGTTTTTGTAAAAACTTCGACTTCGTACTTTTACTTTTCTTCCACTATTCCGCAATATTTTGCAGATGTATGTGCGTCAGTGTCCACATTTTTTATGTCGGGCAAGGGCTCTAGCACTATGTGTAACACATGGTGAGCCTTTTAGGCATCTGTCTCATAATTTGAACATTGCCTAAAATAAATTATAAAGGATATAATTACAAATGTCGCGTTTGAGCCGGTTTGTAGACATAGTCTACGGATGCGCTCCGACGGCGTAGAAGTTGTATGGAAAGCACGGAGGTCATTTATGGACAACAATGTTTTATGATTTTCATACTAGAGACTGTAGGCTTTATATTCATATATATTATAAGAGAAATCACGGGAAAGATAATTAAAAGTCTCAGAAAAGAAGAAATACGTGAAAAATTTCAAATTTTGTTCTTCAGATTCGCAGCAGTTACATTACTTAAATATTATGGAATACTATCGTTAAAAAAGTAAATAAAAATAGACTATATATCTTATTCCTGGAATTCTATTGCACAAGAGTCACCAAAACACAAACAATTCCGAGAAATGCAGAGAGAAATTAAAGTTGCTAATGATGACACGATCGCGTTTTATCGATATATGGTCACTTCGAATGCCGAAATGCAAAAGGTGGACCCATTTCATGGGATTAATTTTTATACCGGCATTAAGCCATTAAGCATTAGAGTATCAGAATTAATTACACGCAATAATATTAAAATAAATATTTTGAAATTATGGCCCACGGGGAACCTAAAGTGGGAAGGTGTTTGCTCACCAAATAATAAGCTCACTGTTGGGGTTTGTAGTCCTCTATTTACAGATGTTTTTCTAGTCTTGAACTATATTTCAGCCACAATGGAGGAATACCGTGACATATCAGAGTGTTAAGAAACCTAACTTTTCAAAGTCGTGTGTTGAAATAAAGGACAAAACGTTTTTAATAAATGTTATGTCAATAAACAATAATTTATAACTTCCGTATGTGCTTAGCTCCACATACAGAAATCATAAATTATTGTTTATATATATATATATATAGCTTGTGGGAGAAATAATATCCTTTCTGACCTATGCTAAATATCAGTACTACTTTTTATAGCGGACTCGTACATCCCCTCTCTCAAATGTTTAAGTGTAAAAATTCGAAACTGACATCCGAGCATTTTATTAATATTGGTTTCCCGAAGTACAGTAGGTATATATTCGATATCAAAGCTTGCCGGGTAGTTCATGTGAAATTATATGATGAACACGGTCTTGCATAAAAAATATTAAATTCAATATTAGAACACATAATAATTACAATAAAAATATCGCACTTTGAAAGAATAAACGTTTTGTTTTTATTAAAGTTTTAACAAGCGCTGAACCAAATTTCTTATTGCCTGTACGTGTACATACACTTGTTACCTATATCCTTCCGACGACAATAAGAACCGACTGTTTGTTTTAAGTTAACTAAGCTATATTTAAATCCATTTTGTACTATAACATTAGATACATTCATCTTTTTCCAGTGCGTCTTTAGGAACCTGTATACACTATAGAATATTGTTTTCGACTTCAACTAAAAGTAAATATTTAAGTGATAAATATTTTATTGTTACCAATGTAAATTCTGTTTCGTATACCTTTTAATAATTTTTGTAATGAATGTATTACTTTGCTAATCTTTATGTGCGATCATAAAATTTTTATATACATTGTACCACATCAACAGTACATTTATTACCTATAAAATAGAATATTTTACTTGCTGTCTCTTAAACATAAAAGTTAGCTACTGTTTTACTGCTGCTAAATAAGTTTGGATAGTATTTTGATGTTAATAGAAATAGTGTAATTTACTTACAACTTCTGCAATATTCAAAATTCAATGTTTCAGAAATAAATATATTGTATTACAACTTTTATTGTATTTTGTATTACGTATTCCTGTAATATTTACAAATAGTATCCTTTTTTAATACATTTATTAAACCATTAACAGCAAGTCGTTCGAAATAACCTCGTATCACCCATAAAATTGTTTAACACTAGATTCGCAACATTCCTCCTTCATTCGTTCTGGTCGATGACAAACAAACGTTTTCGGTTTGAACTGAATAAGATTTAACTTCATCGATCTACAAAACATTTTCGCGTTCATGAATGGACTAATTATCGCGTTCTCACGCCCAACTTAAATGTTCTTGTTTATGTATGAACCTCTTTCTGGAGCAACACAACTTCTCAGTCCAGCTGTTTTTAATCGATTTTTAATAGTAGTCACGGAAATTCTTCTTCTTCTTTTTCTCTTCGTATTCACTTGGTGAGTAATATCTGCCGTTACAAGCCAGATATTTTGTTTAGACGTGGCTGCGTAGCACTGATTCTCAGCTGTAAGCATTTCGCTTACTTTTCTATCTATTATGAGCCCTGTTTCATTTCGTCTTTTTAACGTGTAATAAGCACTTTGTTTTCCAGCAATTATCTGTGTTGAATGTCCAGCGTCATGTAAAACACATACTGTAGCATGTTTTTTCGGCGTGTTTGAAATTGTGAATATATAATTCGTCGGAAAATTAATAAAATTAGCTTACCAATGAATTTGTCAAATGTATTTTAAACGTGTAGAACTAATTCTAATACAATAGCAATTCTTAGCAACTGATAGTGTGAATAATAATTTCATAAGCAGCCATTCTACGAGTATTCTCATTCGTATTGTAAATTCAAATTATAGAAAAAATGTGCAACTAAACGTTTATTATTGTTTACTACCTGTTTTCAAATTTTTAGAAGATAAGAAAAGATGTTTTTTGATTGTCTAAAATGTAATGTTATAGAGGAAAAGAGAAAATGTCATTAGATCAAATAGACAAATCTAGAATATGGAAGAATATAAAAATAGCTTCCCTTAAAGTCTACAATATAGATGAAACTACATTACAAAAAGTTTCAATGCCTCCAAAAATATATGGATTAATAAACAAATAGGAATATTATCTAATAAAAATTGAATGTACCACATAAGTTTGTTTAAAATTTTTTACAAAGTCTACTTAAAAGTTGTGGTAATGTAATAATTCTAGTTAAAATTACGTAAAGTGGGTAATTGCTTTAACATGTGATTACATTACATAGAGAAGTCCGAAAAACATAAAATCTCCTCTCAAAAAATATTGTAGGTTTTATATTATTTTTTCATATATTAATTTAAAAATTTATTGGATATGCATCTATTATTTTCTTTAATAAATATATTTTTGTTCAATCAAAGTATACATATAAAGAACGAATTTGAGAATCTACTACTACAGGGTGTATTTTTCTTCTTTTTAACAACTACCCTTGCATCTATTATAGATAATACTCATCAAGGCGTAAGTATATATATAAATTATTAACGAGTTGCGTAAAAAATCCAAAACAAAAGGTACGTAGTGTAAGTGTAAGAGGGTGGGCTAATGTAATGGCCAGATGTTTCCAGCATAAACTCGGCCGCCACGAAATGTTTTTACAAAGGACAGTCACCCTTTGGGACACAATGAGCGTTGTACGACCTCTAATCATTTATTACAGATAAACCTATTGTTTCGCAAACGTACTAACAGAGAACCCCTACTACAATTCATTTTAACGCCGGATCGAATTGGACCGGCATTAAAACTTTATAATGATGACACAATGTCTGATTATGTTTTCTGAATTTTGACACTATTGCTTTTAATGGTTCATTTTATATATATTTTTATGATATATAAAATTTCGGAAGCATATGTACATATGAAAATGATTTGTCAGCAAGTGAGACTCGGAATGATATAAACGAGTTAGGGTGTTAAATTTGTATTTTCTAACATTTTCCTCAAATTTTGATATGCCATTATTCTTTTGTATAGTTTCAAAATTCTTAAAGCAATGTTCCGTCGGTGCAATAATTACTTCATCCTATTGATATTCTAGTATTCTAGTAAGGAAAAGAAAGACACTTGGGACTAGATCTAGCAAATAGGATTGATGAGGTATAATCTGTATTAATCAAAATTTTCACGAGCAGATTATCTGTTGCATATGCGTCGTGTTGAAATCGAAATTCGTTATGTACCATTGAAGATCGGTGTTCAGAAATTGCCTTTTTTACTTTGACTTCGTGGGATGACTACCATAATGTTTCCACTGTAGAGATTGTCGTTTGAATTCAAGAATACAGCGGTGAATCCAGATATCATTAACCCTAACATATATCTGCATTTTTAAGCACAAGGCTCGTTGCACCCACTTCGCTAACAGCTTGGGTATGTATGCTCAATTCTATATGTAAAATGTCACATGCGTGTTCATTCGAATTGCGTGGAAAACTATTGAAAACTGTAGTTCGAACCAAAACAATACTGAAAATCTGAGACCTTCAATTCGACGTTACGCCTAGTAACTCAACATCTCAATGTGTGCCGTATCCGGATGCTAAAGCAGTATATAGTTAACTCTCTTTTCTTTAACAAAATTTCCGTAAGTAACAAAGCGCATTCTCATCTCGACGTGGTTCGCAAAAAAAAACAAACGCATCTAAAAAAAGATTACCGCTCGGTGTGCCTTTTAAGCAAGTGGTATTATCGGACCATACCTTGTCGAAAATGGAAATGCAATTACATTAACTGTTGATGAAATTTGTTATCGTGATTTGCTAATATTATTTCCGACCTAAATTTCACAAAATGAATATTGGCAACGCATGGCTTTAGCAGGATAGCGCCACCTGTCATACTACAGAAGAAATACGGGATTTATTGCAAACGATGTTTTCTGGTCGCATGTTTTCCAGTTTTGGTGGCATATACTTTGGAGACAATAAATTAAATGAGTACAAAATATTCGTAATCATTTTCACTTTATTGAAGTGACAAAGGAATCACTTTCTGTTAATATACCCTATCCATAGTTACTATCATATTTTTATACACTTCATATTGCAATTTTTGAAAGCTAATTTGATTCATTTTTACTCAAAATGCATATAGCGGGCAGACATTTTTGGTAATTCACTGATTTTTAAATGTCAATTATTGAAGAACAGATCCTTAATAAGAGATATATATTCAGGTTAGAATGATCGATCAGTCCATGCTGCTCATTTCTGAGAGATTCTGTTTTTATTTTTCGCCCATTCTTCTACAGTGAAATACGAAGAAAAATTATTCGCATGTGTCAAGTGCGAACTCCATTTAATTAAATCGATACATGGGGAGCTTTTTTGTTTCCTTCACTTTTAATAATTATACCAACGTGGCAATCATTCTAGTATTATTTACATATTAATAATACTGCAACTTGTCCAAACATACATAATTATATTAAGTTAATTCACCGATTAAATATTCTTATTTAACATTGTAATATCACTTCATTGATTAAATTTCAGAATAGCCTAAAAAAGTTGATAAATGCTTACATGCATAATTGATATATATCTGTAATCTAACTTTCATTAATCACATATCACATTATATTCGTTCCTTTATTACTTATTATCAACGCATGCTTCTGTTAATATATCGAGTATTATCGAGCGAAAATTTTATTGCAGAAAAACTAATCTTATGTTTATGATGATTACATTGATGCATTAACTTGTTTTGAAAAAACGCTTATAACAGTGTTACTGCATATCGACCTGTAGAAATATTGTATATTACAAAGTGAAACAAAATTATCGTTTATAAAGCTAACGTTCACTCATTTTCTCATCTGCATACTAGTAAGTGTTGAAACTTCATGAAACGAGATGCAATGATTTAAATAACAACCTGATTACCCTATGCTGCAAAAGTATAATACACATTATTTATTTTGTGGATGTTAATATCTAGTATAAGTTTGTATAAATATAAATATGCCCAATCAGTTACCGGACTAAATATATCGGGTTTTTCAATAAGGACATGACAATTTTGTATATAAATAAAACACAGAATAATTGAGATATTGTGCTGAAATTTATTCCAGGTGTAGCATATATGTTGTATATAACTATGGAATTTGATCTCTTTCATATGACCACCGCGAGCGCGTTTGCAGCGATCGATTTTTTGAAGCTAATTTTCCACCACTCTTTCACACATATCGGCCAGAAACGTTGGCAATTTCACATTCGACATTCTCCTTGAGCACCTCTAACGTTATTGGCTGGTGTCATAAACCTACGACTTAACGTAACATCATAAAAAGAAATCCGTCGGCGTTAAATCACATGGGCGAGGTGGCCACTCGACCGGACCATTTCTCGAGATTATACGGTTACCGAACTTCCCCTTCAATAGATCAACTGTTTGACCATCTTTGTGGCATACGGCACCATCGCGCTGATATCACTGACGTCAAGTTTATCCAATTTTGGCCAAAAATGGTCTTCCAACATGTTCTGATAGCGAACTTCATTGACCGTAACATGACAATCGATGAAAAAATATGGTCCAATCACAACGCTGGCATGAAATCCACAAAACACGCTCACTTTTTGTGGCTGTAATGGAATCTCTTGAAGCACATGTGGTTTTGTTACTGTCCAATAATGTATATTTTGCTTATTGACAAAGCCATTAAGCCAGCAATGAACTTCATCGCTGAAGATGATTTTTCGATGAAATTCAGGATTTTCTACAAACTTTAACATAGAGCAATTGGAGAAGTTCCGGCGCTAAGCCAAGATTTAGGCAAAATTCACCATAATGTGGTCTGAGAAATTTTCAATTCCTGCGAACAACGTGGAATCGACTGATTTGGATCATTTTGAACCGGCTGCGATATTTTCGTTACTTTGACCGATGCGATGTCTCATTGGCACAGGAACATCCAATAGTGAATATTTTGACTCGAATTTATCCACTATAGCACGCACAACTCGTCCTTTTCAAAGTGGCTGCACCGACTCAGAATTGCGGTAGCAATTTTTAATAATTTTCAAACGTTGATCATTCGCGACCTTCACCATGACAAAAATGTTAATCTTGACTGACGTTTTTACGTTGATAGGTCATAAAAGACGGTCAAGGGTGCGTTCGTATTAAAAGACCAAATTGTTATATCCCTATTGGAAAACCCGATACTAGGCTGTTTGCAAGTAAAAGACCGAACAACATAATAGTTATAGGATATTAATGGGACAGTTACGGATTATCTACATTCGAAGTTATTAAAAGTGTTATTGTCTGTCATTACTTTATTTGAAACGTTGTGAAAAAGACTAGGCGAGAAGAAGAATGAATTTTTACGTTCAGCAAGCAAATAAGTGCAACACACTTCATCGCATCAAAAGTACCGTATATGACATTTCGTGTAAAAGCTCTTGATGATAACGGCATTTTGGAATGTAAACCTATTTCTAAGAAGATTTAAAAAACAGTGTGTAATTCAGACACACAAAATTAGAATAGCCTGTTCTACTGTATCGCATATTAAAACAAAGTAGTTACATAAAAGCGAGACTATAAAAGACTGTTCTGTGGTATATTAGAAATCAGCAAGCTTAAGCAAAATCTGGTGCGCCTTTTCCGTTCTATAAAACAAGGCGAAAAATTTCAATTATTGGAGACGAGATATACGTATCTTCTAATCTCGAGTAAGTTTCCAGATGTAAATTTTGTCACTGTGTCAATCCTCATCAAGACGTTGAACATGAAAAGCAGTGCTTTCTAAGTACTTAACGAATATGGCAACATTTTCAAAATAAACTTAACAAAGGGTACTATCAACTTTGACACATATTTAAGGAAACTCTTCTATTCTATTCTATAATCAGCGTTTTATTTTGATGTAACATCGCAATTTCGCATTTTGAAAAGGAATTACAAAATTACACTAGATTAGACTAGATTAAGGTTAAAATTATAATAGTTGAAATAATAAGTGTATTCCACATCAACCTTTCCAAATCTTTTGCGTTCCTCATATCTTCGTGGAGTCTCTTGACTATTTGCGTATGCCTGAATGAAGCTGGTCTCAATTACACCTCTTTTCGCCTCCAGGTGTTGACCGTCTCGTTTTTATCTGGTTCACCTTTGCTCCTTCCAGTGGAGAGTTCTTGTCCTACAGGTGTAAACACTCTCCAATGCTCTATCTTACTGTTTCTTCAAATCTCCTCTGTACCTATTCTATACTGCTTGCACAAGCTGCAATGGAAATAATAGTCCGTTCGATAAAAGTACAGTTTAATCAGAGAAGACTAAATACAAGATGGTTGCAACTGGCACCCAAAGGTAATGTTAATTAGTGCACATCTACGTAATTTTCGGCACATTGCTTTACGGCTCAGTTTAACGCTTGAGTTTAACTGTAATTCCTCGTACATTCTTCCTGTACATTGCTTTACACTTTGAGTAAATATAACAGGCTAGAGTTGTTGAACTATTATATTTTCGCGTTATGTAAACACAACCCCGCTGGGTTCAAGAAAGTTAGGAAAAAGGTTACATCTAAAGTAATCACACAATATGGACCTTCATCGATGAAACACGGAAATAAAATGCTTAATAAAATTGCGAAATATGGAACTAAATATTAAGAAATGAAAAACTGTTTCACGTTGAGTTGTGCTGTTTATTGTATTAATGTATATTTTTCTATTATAATATATTTACATATATTAAAGAAATTTTTGTCTATGTCCGGTTACGTATTCGTCATTCTTTGAAACAAATTCAAGTAACTACTTAACACGTACACAAGTTTCAGATTAAAGGATTTGCTTTATTTAATCTCAGTAATATGTATGTAGTTTCAAAAAAAATTCTTGAAATGTAAACTTTTAGTTCACTTCGAAACAATATACGTATTACTGTTAGAAATTTGATTCATTGTTACACATTTAGTTTGTATTTAATATTAACATATAGTATCAGCTGTATTTACTCTTAGTGTAAGTAACACCTTTCGTATTCAATTACTTCTTATTCTATTTGAATAAGTGTGACTTTATTGTTGATACTAAATATGTGTGATAAGGTTTGTGTTACAGTGTTATATGATATAAGTTTAAATATAACAGTTTTGTATAGTTAAAATAAAATTCGATCCTTACAATTTAGCACTTATAAATTGATTAATCAATCTACGCTATTCGATCTGAATAAAGCTTTTACATTGTTAAGCGTTTTCTTACAGGAAAATATGTTTAGCTAATAATTTTAATTTTTAATAATACTTTCCCAAAATAATATCAATTGGGTATAGAGAATAAATACATCGTTTTGTTATAATTGTTAGTAATGTAGTAGAGAAAAATTTGTACGGTTCAAATATATTGAGATTTTATTATAGCATATTATACGAATCTTTATGAAAAGTAATCAGACAAGTGATACAGCCGAACGATGACATACATACACGAATGACAGAATTTTTAAGAAATATCGTTTGTCAAATAATTCACGTGAATGAATGAAAAAATTATATTTATATATGTAAACCCCTTAACATCTCTAGAGTAATATAAATGTCCCATAGTGCTTAAGAGCAAAATTTTTCTGTTTAAACTATACCTAGTAAGATGATCTTTTAATTTTATAACGCCATAATTACAAAAGTTTCTTAAATTTGCATAACGCGTGTGAAGTAAAGCAATTGCATTCAAATGTCACTACAAGGAGTTATATATAACCTTTGTGAATTAGTATTCCAGGTAACGTCATTCTAAGTGGGACCGTTCTATATTGGTGAACAGTTTTTCATTGTTTCCGTCTACTTGTGTTTAGGATTTTTCAATTCCCAATTTGAGGGTACAGTGTAAATTCTCTATACCTACCTACCTACTCATGTATGTGTAACAATATTGGAAGTTTATATTATAGTTTTTTGAACATTTACTATACAGTATTAATAATGAAGTTAATTTTAAAATATCTTATTTTGTTACCTATTCGAGGATCATTTGCCATATTCAAAATGTGCGACTAAAACGTATTAACAGCTTCTTAAGGGTAGGAAAAGGGTAGTCCAAACGTAAAAAAGATCACTTGGGGCCAAATCGAAACTATCAGTTTCATGACTCATTAATTCGCAAATAACCGTCTGCTGCCCGAGCGGTATAAGGTATAATGAAGAGTGATTTCTAGTTTAGGACTCTTTTGTCACTATTCATTAATAACTTTGCGTAAGCAAATTATTGCGTATCATTAAACATTTACTATGCGACGATCCTCTAAACCATATGCGGGCAACAACCGGCCCGCTGTAAGATTTGATCCGGCCCGCCAGACATTCGTCCTATTATTACATGTCTGATTTTTATCGCTAAAAATTATGAGCACTACTTTAAAATGCACTACTTTAATGTGCAAATACGTTCGCGGGACGCGTTTATCCCACGAACGTATTTGAACATTAAAGTTTGGCCCACAACATGTCAAAGGTTGCCCATACCTGCTCTAGACCAATTGTAGCAACATGACTGGATTGGGCTACAAAACATGACATAATTTCTTTAGAAGCGCTTCGCGATCTAACAAGTTTTGTTAGCAAATTCGAAACACCCAAACTATTGATTGTTGCTATATTTTGAGTTTGAAAGAATATATCTACAGTTTACCACCCCTAATTATACCATAGACATATTTAGAATATCCGTGGTTGAACTTTTTCGGCATTGTTTTATACCATTTGATACAATCATCTTTTTAAATAGTAGATAAATTATGCACGAACTTTAATACGACGCCGTATACATACATAATGTTGTTTTGAGAATCGAGCAAAATTATTTTTATGTGACGTGTTTCACGAAAAAGCGAAACGAATACGTTTAAAACTATGTTTTATGTACATTATATACATCATATTAATTTGCCCTTATTGCCGTATTTATAGAATAATAAAAATAATTAAAATTCCTATTACATTCAACTGAAACCGACATTTAATTCTAGCAGCGACTATTTTTCAATTATGAATGGTTTTATAGAAACCTTTTCATTGAAACAGGTTATTTAAACCAAAATGAGAAATATACCAATTACTAAATGGATTTGGCTGGAATACTCGCGTATAATCCACCATAAATTCACCAGTTTAGAGACCGATTGAAAAATTCTATTAAAACCGCCTAGCGCTAAATATGGACAAAACGCACATACTATTAAATTTTATCGCACTAACACACAGCAGATATGACTTCCATACGGCAACCCTCTACTATTACCGCGTCTATACGACCCCGGATATTTTGGATCACCCTTACGCACTAAACCGTTCACCCTCGCAGTTCCAACACTGCTACATAAGCAGCCAGGTATCGACCGGATCTTCTCTTATCCCTGTCCTCTTCCTTTACCTCCAACCCATAACAAACTGGAAGGGACGTTATCAATTTATAGGGGGAGAACTTTATGCGACTCATTGGTTTCTATGTCTTCAATAAGTCAAATAACGATGGATGGGATGATAAGGTAAAAGGCAGACGTGTGAACGTACATACTATGTATGTATGTACATGCACACCATTAACCTTATAAACACAAATCCTCTAATATTCATGGAGAGTTCTATATTGGCAATACACCCTTCTTGTTATTTGTTGTGATAGCCTGATCTTTAAGTGAACAATAAATTCTCTTAAATAAATAAGAGATTACATTGTGAGAATGTTGATCTTATATTAATGAAATGGATATATTAATTTGCGGTTTAGGAAAAAATATTTTTGAAAACATAAATGATGTACTTTTCAAGATTCGAAATAGTTGATCTCACTTGAGTGAATCATAATCGTTTCTTTATAGTTTAATGTTCGCACAGGAAAAATATATTGTATGGAATTAGCAACTAGTCATCGACTCTGTATAAGAACGGTACACGGATAATATGTGTACCGCAGCCTATTCCAACGTCTATGCAGTGAAGTTTCTATTCCGGTTAGTGTTTCAGACATAATATAAAATTTTTGTGATATTATAACCATATTTTCCTATACTGCTCGATGCATTCTTGCATTACATACTTACACTTCTAGTACAAATATAAATCGTCAAGGACTTCCTATATAGAAATCGTGTTACATTGCTTTTGTTAATATTTGATGTCTGTATGTGATTTAGTTCAAATAGGCGACATGATTAGAAAGTAATTTTCATCAATAATATGAGCAGTTTTCTCAAATTTGTAAGATATTCACAGTATATCATTATGGTATGTGATATAAGTACGACCACGTGAAGCAAATTTAAACATGTAAGCAGTATCTACATATATGAGAAAAGATAAACTTAATGCTAAACTGAGCTGTGATTTAATTTTCCGTTTTATACATTGTATGTACATTGTACTCCCTTGATAAAGATTAAGAATAAAGGATTTATTAGATTTTCAATAGATGTTTTATAAAGGTGATTTAAACTTCACAAAATTACATATTATTTGTTCATCCCATTTAGTGAATAATATCGTTGCCTCCCTCTTTCGTCCAAAATAAAAATGTATGTTTCACGGAATTCACCGATCATCAGGCAGATTTGTGTTATTAATGTACGATTCTCCTTCATGTCTCGCATGTCGATAACTAAGTTACCAGAGCGTATAGACAGACGCTTGCGTCACAGCTTTTTGCCACTTAAATGTTAAAAGGAATCATTCTATCATTAATAACACCCTATCTACTACATATATTTCACGAAATTCACCGACCATCATGCAGATTTGTGTTATTAATGACCGATTCTCCTTCATAGCGTTTATCATCTCATTTAAGCTTAATACAATTAGATATACAGGGTTACAAATACCGCCTATCGTAATTTAAAAGTAATTTTCTCTTTCAGATCTATCTTCAATATTAAACTAAGAAGAACATTGTGTTACCTACTAAAACTGTCGCTGTTTAATTATTGCAGGCCTGTCCATGAGAATTAAAACGCGTATATACGATACATGTTTGATGTAACACAAAAATAACACAAAAATTTAAAAATTTACGATGATCGAATACGTAAAATCTTTATTTTGATTTTGAATCTATATTATAAAATATTCCTGAGGAAGTCTTCATTACATCTATTGAATAAGAGCGATGTATGTATATATGTAATATGTACATATGTACGTAATACTAATGTGAGAAAATATTAGTTTAGCTAAGGACCATACAACTTTGTTTAGACGGTCATTTAATTGTAATATCTATCTTCTTTACAATACTTTAAATGATAATTTCAAATAGTAGGATTAGTGGCTTCCAGGTGTAATTCTTAAGTATCTATTATAATAAATATGACTATGTAGTTTTGTTATTTTGTTTTAATATAATCAATTCGACATGTTTCGGTTGTGCTCTGGCAGAATAGTTTAGTTAATTATGTTTAAACATTCTCTTTATTATTTATTTCTTCTCTCCACAGTTTTAAGGATTGGGTGTTAGAGCAAGGAATGACTTTTTAGTTATTAATCTGAATAATCACTGAAAGAAAACCTCATTTCGAAGTATGTT
The DNA here is from genome assembly GCA_031893035.1 of Dermolepida albohirtum. NCBI lineage: Eukaryota > Metazoa > Arthropoda > Insecta > Coleoptera > Scarabaeidae > Dermolepida > Dermolepida albohirtum. The sequence continues at coordinate 609,857 of JAVIWB010002317.1, read as the reverse complement.
TCATTCATTCATTTACTATTTGTATGTAATTTGCTTTTAGAAAATAAAAGCATATTATTATTATTATATCGACTCTACCGGGAAGATCTTTTATTTGCAAATTTTTGAATATGCAATATCATCTAAATAAAACATTTTACTAACTTTAGATGATTGGAAACAAATTGGAACAAATATATTCATTTTAGTTAATGACGCAATCTCTCGATTTTCATGTGTAGATCCATATTGTACTGAACAAGTATATTGACCCAATTCTTCGTTATTTATTGGTGACCATTTGTTTTGTACTAAATAATGTATTTTATAAAAAAGTGCATAATTAGAGGTCACATTAAGTTATTTTATTATTTTGAGGTGAAAAAATAATTAAATTCTGAGTCAATCTAGTTTAGGTTGCTTGTTTTTACACTGGGAACTTTTTCTTTTAAATTTTTGTTAAGAGCTCTTCATTTAGTTCAAATTCTAAAACTGTTTTGTCAAAACATTAACTTAAACAAAAGTTACATTTAAATTACACTAAATCAAATTTTTATTGCGGCTATGTTTGCTAGCAACATTTTCAATAATTTATGGAAAAGGCGTATTTGTATAAGCAGTTTATCTTTTTATTTGTGCCTATACCAGTATTTGCTATTTGCAATATAAACCAAAAATCCTTTTTAGTTTCTATTGCCATATAATTTTGTCACGGAAAAGCTATAATGTTTAGATTTTTCGTAAATTATAAGAAGCATTCCTGAAGTTTAGACTATAATAGTATTACCAAATAATGTGAATAAAATACTCTTAAATCATTTTCTTAAAGGTAATATCACTCTCTTCGTTATATAACTTCTACTGCCTTTAAATATTCATAATTTCTTCAGAAAACTAAACTAGAATTATTAGATTTCGTTTTACTTAAACATCATCTAAATACAACTGTATCTAGTATTTTCTTTTCCGTTTAAATTACTTATAAGCAGTTATAATATCTGTAATGATAATAAAAATATGTTCATAAAATTTCTGATATTGTGTAAGTATTTAAGCTTTCAAATACAAACGCGGTGTTATCTTTATCACCAGGCATTCATTGCCTTAAATTAACGTGTCTAACTACTCGTTGTTATGACCATAATTCTTAAAAAAGTAACAAAGAATAGTCACAATTAGGGCAGTTTCAAAAAATTAATATAATTTTTTTCATTATACATATAGCAATAAGAACATTATTGTTTCAATGAATCAATTATAACATTCTCTTTCGAAACAAATAATTTATATAAATTTCTTTTTTTAGGTCAAATGTGGCCATCAGTCCAAGATATCTGTATTAGAATATTAAAGGAAAGCAAATTACTGAAACCTAAATTAACTTACTTACTTACTTAACCTATTAATTAAATAATTTTAGTATGCTTAATTAGCAAAGAAATACCTATGTAGAAAAAAATTAAGGACTGATTGATTTTCCATAACCTGCCAGGTCAAAGACTGTAAATATGTCGAGAAAGTAAATATACAGAAAAAAATCTAATAAATTAGTTTGACGTTCGTTTATTAATTTATTAATAGAATACGTTGAAAATATTACGTCGTTGTCATAAATATTAATTTTATATACTTTTTTAATTCTCCACCAGAATACATTCAGTAATGGGATCCATATAGTTCTGTTCTTGAATTGAATCTATTTTTTTTATTATTGTAAGGTTTGCTATTAAACAAGTTGAATTATTTTACTTAAAATCGATTTATTAAATATATATATACACTACCCTTGTACATTACATACAGCAAAACTGAAGAAAAAAATTACAATTGACTAGAGCGTCGAGTCATACTTTTATTGTGTATGGAAAACTAGACAAAATAAGTTTTTACTCGATTAATAACGCTTTAGTTCCGATATAATGTAGTGCTTCTAGGTAGTATAAAAAAATAATGGTATGTGTGACGATAATTTGGCGGGAAATGAAACAAATGGATTAGTGCATTAAGTTTTTCTTATTATTTATCAACATCTTCCCATTAAACTTCTTGTCAGTTGGATCAACGATGTTTAAGTGTCATTATGCCAGTTTTGTAATGGTCTTTCTCGAGAATCTTATAATACTGCTACATTTTTGCGAAGTGCTTTATCCAACCGAAACTTTTTTCTAGCAAGAAAAAGTGTGTGTTTTATGAATAAATGTCACTTGGTGCCACATCCGGCATCCGTGCAACCCAAAATATCAACTGAAACAGTCTTTCTTGAATGATTTGAATGGTTTGATAAGGCATTTTGTCATGATGAAGGAGAAATTTTTTATTGGGCGTTCCAGATGGTTTTCCGGAAGTTCATTTTTTCAATTTGTTTAATAAGCTGGCAAAGTACATTTAGCGGTCTGGCATTTTGCAAGATGCAAGTATAAAAGAATCGTATATATTGGATTTCTTCTCGTATATATACTTTCGCATTCTTTCGCGTTTTGGTTTTTGATATATTCGAGCGGGTAACTATATATATTATATATATATATATATATATATATATATATATATATATATATGTATATATACATAACGTGTAAATCACCTTTATAAGCAATAAAAGGAAATCAACTTCCGAATCTAAAACTATTAGAATATCAGCAACGACATTATACATATAGCATAAATGGATGTGCATGTACATAAGTCTCATGCAGTATAGTTTCAATATAACAAACTTGTTGATATAGCATTAAACGAACTGCGTTGATTATAAATTATTTCAAACTGATTTATCTAAGTAAAATATATTATCTAACTGAAATTGTGCGTTTAAGATATCGTTATAGAGGCAGTAACAGATAAAGTTCGTCTTTGTACGGTTACAAAATTTCTCAGCCCAAGTAAAAATCTAAAAGAAGAAGGAACATTTGCAGCATGAATTACAAACTAAAATGGAGAGATGGATATCCTTTTTCTCATAAAGAAAATGCTCGTCTGCAAATCTTTTACAAAATTGGCTGCAGATGCTGCCAGATATGAGGTTAATATGAGGACAGCATTTATCTGAATTAGTTATAATAATGTTAAGAGGAACAGATTACTTTTATAATGCATATACGATTGTTCTTTTGCCAGCACAACTTGTACAAGACAAATTATGTAGTAAAAATTTCACGTGTCTTTATAGATTGTGTCTAACATTCTTGCATTTCTTTATTTTTCTTAACTAACAATTAAAAAAAAGATTTTCTACATCTTGACCGTATTATATTCTTCTGTTTCATTGATCTTCAGAAATTTTCTAAAAATCGTTACTGTCTCGCTTTTAGTTATATACCTATTGGTTGCCTTGGTTTATTTTTTCGTATTCATATTCTTTGCAGTTTTCTGGCTCATGTCTGTTATGGTAATTTTTTTTGTTAATGGTTTTCATAGCACTAGTCTATAGCGATCTTAGCAGATGGAGTAATTGGTCTTCTTGATTATTTAATTGAGCATAATTTGTCGGTAGTAAATGTTAGCCAGTTAATATTCAGTCGTTTTATGGATTTGCTTTTGACGTAGGTTTTCGACAACTTCAGAATTTTCTATAAAATTTTTTCGACTACTTTCCGTATTCTTTTATTCTACATTTAACTTAACAAGAAAAGACATACACATGTTTTGCTAATTAGAAAAGGAAATCGTAGTCTATATACATCAATGTGAGAACGCGATTTCTACAAATAGGAAATCTATACCTAGAAACGAAGCTCTTACTGGAAGAACCGCTATCAGAGTGGTAGTCTAATTAAGACAATGAGGCTAAAAACATGCTTTAGCGAAACACGAGAACCACAGTAGGCCCAGAAGGTCACCATGAAATAGGATATATCGCACCTAAAGCAATCTGTCTGTCTGTCTTCATTTGATGGAATAAGGTGTTCTGTTTTACCTAGTTTCATACAAATCAATAAAACAACCCTGTTCAATCTCACAACGTCCGAGAAATTTATTTCTTTAGTAAAGAAATAGATGATTTTTGCAGAAGTCGCATTACTTGTTAATATGACTGCTACCAATACCAATTACCTATAAAATAAATTTTTTATTCAAATTTGTGTTAATTAATAAAAGATTTACTGTCCAGTAAAGCAATGCCTATGACCATGCTCAATTTCCAGATCTATTTGATAGGTTCTGGAAATTGAATTTAGTTTTGTTCAGTAATACAACATAATTCCGAGTAATAAGGGAGAACTATATAGGTATACAGAATTAAATCGGCTATACATATAAGCTAAAGTTCTTGTGTTTCCATAGAAGTTATTTCTATCCGAGAGATAAACGTATAATTCTCTCTTGTACTTTATATTATTGTTTACATTAATTCCCTAAATTTTATTTAAAATGTTGAAACAGTAAATATTTTAATATCGAAGAATTTAATAAGCAATCATGAATCTGCATTCCGCTGTTTATTTTTGGACACAAGTGATGTTCTCAAATGCACACGCGTGAAATGTAATCGCAGACAAAAATTTTATTTAGTTTATGTTTTTTTGATGATTAAGTATTAAACAAAAACTGAAATAATAAATTCTATTCACTATATTCTTTATATATGTTATATAATGATATATTATTATATACATATCTTCAATATATTTTACAAAACAGTCTTGTTTCTCTAAAGAAAAACAAAGATGTGTTACGTGCTGTTAGTTTATCACTAAAAAATAACTAAAAATTTTCTATGTAAAAGCACGGTGTTAAAATTAAATCAATGTTACATTTTCATTTCTTGTACTTCTCTTTATAAATATAAAATAAAATTATTGGCTGAATCCTTTCGCGCATTCCAGATATACTATTCAATATGAACTCCAAACAATTTTATGTATATTATTGCACAAAAACTTTATCCCAGGAAATCTAAAATAAGTATTCAGCAAATTGTCCTTTACCTTTGTCTACTTTTTGTCGGGATGGAGCTTTTTCAGTTTACGAAGTAAAATCCAATATCCTGAACGAGATTCCCATCTCAGACGGTTCGCTTATTCATAACATGGGTAAAGCGTCTGAAAATCGCTTCTACTCCACCACTATGGGGTACAGATTTATCGAAAATTTCAATAGTGGGATGGTAGGTGATTGTATGTGAGCGATGGGAGCCCATAAACATATTTTGTCTGAATTTTTTCGAGCCTACACAACCCACGATAACTGACGGATAAAGTAAAATTGAAAAAGAGATCGGATTTTTAGGGAAATTGTTTTAGCCGCGTAAAAGGAAACCTCTCGTAAAAAAAAGAAAATATTTTATTGTCGAGTATTTGTTGTTTATGCCTTTGTAAAAATATTGATAGCTTAGGAATACATGCACATATAAAGATATTTACTTTTGTATTTTCGAGTTTATATAGCTTCATACTTTTAGAATTGCAAAGAGAATTAATAACAAACTTTTATTTTTTTATAAATATACACACACACACACACACACACATACACACACACACATACACACACACACACACACACTGTTTTACTCTATACCACTAAAATAAAAGTTTGTTATTAATTCTCTTTGCAATTCTAGAAGAACTATATAAACTCGAATGATCATTATAAAATATATAGGGTGTTTTTTTAAGAGCAGAAATATTGTTGGAATGAAATTTTTTTTATTATAATCTGGTAGATAATTTCATGGCATTTATTTTTTAAATATGATTCACAGCATATTGCCGCCGCGGCTAGGAGTTCCATTCGATCAATCCAATTTTTAACTACTTTTTCCAATAAATCTGGCCGAATGGCGTTAATGGTGGCTTCAATATTGGCTTCCAATGCTTTAAGAGTTGCTGGTTTGTCGGCATGAACAAATGACTTAACATAGCCCCATAAAAAGTAATCCAGAGGCGTTAAATCGCACAAACGAGGGGGGCAGTGAACAGGACCACTTCTTGAAAAAAAGTTGTCACCAAATTGATTTTGCAATAAATCGATTGGTAAGCGCGCTGTACGGCAAGTTGCGCCGTCTTGTTGATTAATTTTTGGAAACAAAAATTCAGTCAGCAGCTCAATAGTGCTCGCTATTCACCGTAACGGCAGCTCCTTCCTCATTTCGAAAAAAATAAAGATCGATGATGCCGCCGGCGTGTAAACCGCACCAAATAGTCAATTTTAATGGTGGTTCGTTAACGGCTTGAGGATTGTCTTCGCTCCAAATACGGCAATTTTGCTTATTGACGTAGCTATTTAACCAGAAATGAGCTTCATCACTAAATACAATTCTTTGATAATAATGCTCATATTCGGCCAGTTTCAAATGAGCCCAATCAGCAAAAATGCGACGCAAACGATGGTCGTTTGGCTTCAATTCTTGCACGAACTGTATTTTATAGGCACGTAAGCCAAGATCCTTAAGTAAAATTTTCCATGTAGTCGAAGGATAAAGGCCAACAAGTTGAGAACGACGACGAATCGACATTTCGGCGTCTTCTTCAATATTTCGCGCTGCAGCAGCAATATTCTCTTTGGTACGCACATTTCTTTGTCTTGTTGATGGTTTTTAATCGAGAAGAGTAAAATTAGTGCGAAAACGATCAATAACTGCACGAATTGCTTGCTCGCTAGGCTAATTATGTTGACTGTAAAATGAACTTCGCGAACAGATTTATTTTCTTCAAAGTAAATTTCCACAATTTGGAAGCGTTGCTTTGGCGTTAAACGATTCATGATAATTTGCCAAACCTTACTGAACAGAAATGTCAACACAGTTTAACATTATCAGCTGTCAAATCATAGTTATCGATATCGATATTTCTAATGCAGCTTAAAAAACACCCATTATAAATTTAGTACAAAAACACGCACTCTGCAATTAGGTAAGGTAAATAATATTTCGATTGTGTAATACTATAATCTTATTGCGATTACATAGGCATGCGAATAATGACTTTAGATAATGATTTGTTTTGTGTATTTGGAATCTATCAATTGATATTTCGTGCTAGTGATTTTTATATTATAAATATAAATTAATTCGATTCTACGTAGACTGTAGATGCGTAACACGAATTTTAGTTTTATTTACTATTCTATAGGTTCGTACATTGTCCAGTGATTTACACTAAGAAGTGGCACCATCGTAAAAAACAAATTCAGCCACATAATGTTATTTGGCATCCACCAAGTTTGGTAAAGAAACATATGACTGCTACACTAAAAGAAGATTTATAATTATTTGTCAGGCGTGTTTACAAAAAGAAAAGCAACGTGAATTGATGTCGATGCGTCTTGTAGATTACTTATTTATGCTAGAGTTCGCTTGGATATTCATGTGAAAGAGCTACACTCTGATAAGTTAGCTAATATATATTAGCTATATCATTAACACATTTTGTATCATCAGTATCTACTACTTGAGCTCAAGTGATAATTAAATTCGAAGGTATTGGCGTCAATATTTCTACTTCTGAAATATCACTTCCTGCGAAAGACAGATCGCCACAATTATCCATCCATTGCAATAGTGTTTCTTCGTACCTTTTGTCACCATACATTATACTCTACATTTATTGCCATTATCATATCATTGTGACAACTTCGCCCAAAAAAGCTTCTTTTATTTTTACTGATTGACTCAAGAAGTTAGTTATGTTTATACAATATGCATTCTGTGCACACATGAACAAGACAAGACGCACGCATAAGAACATAATAATAATATTTATTAATAATTTGCAACAAGTAATATTACTATATATGGTAGATTATGACGTCAAACAAACAATTCAATATACACATTAAAAATATAAATATAGAGTTTACACACATAAAATTATAAAGTAACAAAAAATAATGAAGACAAAACACGAAGCACAAATTGATGGAATGAAATAAATATAAAATATAAATTATGTACACTTTAAAATTTGTAATTAAAAGTTAAAAATCTTCTGTGGAGTAAAATGTATTTTCCATATATTCCATTTGTATTATTATATAAGAAACAAGTGTATACTATACGAATATATTATAAAAAGAAACAAGACTTAATCACCACAGTGAAACAATACTTTTATTATAACCTTAAGCTAAATTTTGATAGTTGAAGTCTATTTTTCTTCAGTATCAATTACACGTATTTTATTTTTCTTATTAAATCTAAATATTCGTAAAAGCCAATGTAGTATTGTTTAGCAAGAGATATACAAATAAATATAAATAAAATATATATTTCTGTTAAAATAAAATCATAAATGTTTGAATAATATTTTATAGCATTCTGGAATGCGTTTTCTTAGATCCATTACTCTCCCGTCAGTAAGCCTTTATAAATTTTTTGATAAATTGTAGCGTCAATCGATAGCTTTAAAGACCCTAAAATATATCTACCTACGTTGACTGAACAACGCATTTGTCATAGTAATAGATAGAAGCGTGCGGTTACACAACACTAATGCCAGAATAAGATGGATGCAGTGGGACTCATTACGTCGCTACCAGACAGATATCGGAACTTGCAAATCCCACAGGACTTAAATTGTATTGCACGTGACAGTCACGTGTTGGAGAAAATCCAGCAGAGAAAATGCTGGTGAATTTTTTGTTGCATCCTAAATTCACTTGCCTCCGAAGTAGTCTCTCGTTACACAGGAAAGCACCACAGGATTTACTCTGCTTTATTCTATGTCCGATACACTTGTTCAAATTTAAGAAAAAACATGAATTGGATCTTTTTTTCTATTTATTATTGACAACAAAACTTACAAGTAAGAAAAGAAGTATCACCTTACAAATTCTATCTATAATTAAAGTTCCTTTATCTTACTCAATATAATTTCAGTCTTTTATTTGAAAATACAAAAGTATGCTGAAATATCTAATTACATTTTCCAATATTTGAATTTATTTCACAATACAACTTAATTTATATGCAAGTAGCATATTAATAATAAAACGAATTACGATCGTTATTGCTATTATCACCTGATAATAATATATGTACCTTTAATCCAATGCTGTGCCCAAATGTTTAAATTAGCTTTTGCAAGATCGTGAAATTTAACCGACCTTTGTTTTTGTGAAGTATGGTAGTAACAGGACAGATAATGTTTGAACTATTCATTTGCCAGTAGTTTTAGTTTACTGTTATTATTTCTTTCAACAAAGTAACCTAAATTTTAATAATAAAAAGTATTGCAAGTAAATTACTGCATATTTTAGCACTTTAGTACAAAAGTAAATTTGTGGTACAGAATGACATTTGCCCACAACTGGCAACAGAATGCTTAAACTAGCATCAGTGTAAGAGTGTTTCTACTGCTCACTTTCAGTATTTGCAATTATAACAACAATCTACTTACTTAAAATGTTTGACACAGAAAAAAGAAAAAATGTCACGAGCATACGAAGATCAAAGTGCTCCAATATAAATTTTTGTGCTACCATTTGCAGATATATTCTCTCTCTTAGCTCACGGGCTAGAAAATATTCTTTTGGTAACCAACCTTAGAGTTTGGTAGAGTTGTTTATTGCACATGCGTAGAAATTCAATATAATATTATATGTGATAAAGAAGGTGCTCAATACTGCTAGTCATAAAATTATAAATATAATCTTTTGTAACTTGAAAGTTGGTTTACTTGCCAACAATACACACTACGGATACATTCAGAATTTGGAAATTAAGTACCAATTGTTCGTAGGTGGTATAGAGAATTCCACTGATTCATGATGACGATTATTTCTGAAAATAGCTGTAATAGTGAAATTGTAACATTGAATGGAGCACAACAACTTGAACATAAAATATTGCATAACATTAAGTTACAAGTCAACAACAACAGCGTGAAGCTCATCGTATGGTAATTAGTTATTTTCTTTAAAAACGCAGAATTGAAGAA